>CAXIVR010000007.1:67079881-67204881 GCA_964035755.1 Teleogryllus oceanicus
GGGGGGGGGGCGGGGGCGGGGGGGCGGGCGGGGGGGAGGGGGCAGGGGGGAAAGGGGGCGGAGCGGGCGGAGCAGGGCGGAGCGGGCGGCGGGGCGGAGCGGGCGGCGGGCGGGAAAGGGGGGCGGGGGGGGACGGGCGGGCGGGGCCGGGGGGCGTGGCGGGCGGGGGCGGGGGCGGCGCGGGGGGGGCGGGGGCGGAGCGGGGCGGACCCGGGCGGAGCAGGGCGGGGCAGGGCGGAGCGGGGCGGGCGGGCGGGCGGGGCAGGGGGGCGGGCGGGGCGGAGCGGGCGGGCGGGCGGAGCGGGCGGAGCGGGGGGCGGGGCGGGCGGGCGGGGGGGGGGCGGGGGGGGAGCGGGGCGGAGCGGGGCGGGCAGGGCGGGCGGGGCGGACGGGCGGGGGGGGCGGAGGGGGGCGGGCGGGGCGGGCGGGGGGACCCAGGGCGGAGCGGGGGAGGGGGGCGGGCGGGGGAGCAGGGCGGGCGGGGCGGGCGGGGGGGGCGGGCGGAGCGGGCGGAGGCGGGGCGGGGCGGGGCGGGGGGCGGGCGGGGCGGGGGGGCGCGAGGGGGGGGCGGCGCGGAGCGGGGCGGAGCGGGGCGGGGCGGGGCGGAGGGGCCCGGGGGGGAGGTTGAGCGGTGCGGGGGGGAGAGTTATGTCGGGGGGGGCCCCGTCACCCCAGGCGACACGCCCGAACGCTTTCCCAGCGCGTGCGCTGAACATGGACACGTTTCACTTTGCCACCGATCTCTATAAATGGGCGATGAAACCGCATCCATATGGAGGAATGGATTGATCATGAATTTTATGTATAAAAAACTAACCACATATCTTTAAATATTTTTTCAACCTTTTTTCGTTGACGGTTATCTTCATGTCTGTAGACTCTTTCTTGCCAAAAAATTTATTTTAGTTTTAATCCTTAAATGATGTTTGTAAACAAAAAATCTATTAAAATTTGATTTTTCCAAAAAGTTCAAAATTAAATTTTCAAAAAATTACTACAATTTATTTAAAATATTACAATTTACAAACAAGGGACATTTAAAAATTAAATTTTTTTAATTATGCTGAAAGGAAATTTCAAAAACTTCCTTCAGACGCAGCAGCTAATCACCCTGAGGGAAGAATACTAAGGTTGCAATATTTTCTACGCGTCGGATGTGACTCAGAGACGGATGGATTCACTCCATCAGAGGTGTACGTGAAAAAATGAAATCGTGATCCCCAAAAAAAATTACAATAGACGTTCGAAAAAAATTGACAATAAATTCTACCGTGACAGCAGAGCTATTGGGGTAATCATGATTATTAATTAAGGATTGGGGAGTATCAATCTAAAAATAGAATAAAAAAAATACTTTTTAGTAAAAGAAAACAGTCTCCCGGTGTTTCAGGACAACCGTCCCATCTTCGTCCTCCATGTAACATCGTATTATGACCCCATTAATTGCAGTAGGTCTTAAGTAGACGTCTTTTTATGGTACCCTAAAACACGTCCTACGACAAGATGGCCCCTACTTAAAACCTAAACTAATACTGTAAACAAGTATTTGTGGAAAAAAATACCCCTCAATTTGTCAGTTTTTATAAAACTAACCCTCTGATCACCCTTGAATATTTAAGGGTGTTTATTGAAAAAAAAAGCATGAATCAATTTTCTTTGGATACGGGAACCCAAACATGTTTTTGACATTCTTATGGGTAGGCGAAATAAAGAATATCAAATTGCAGATGACGTAATCGTTCCTTCCTCCCCCTTTGGAACGGGGGGCCCAACGGCGTTGTCCGGCAACAAGGCGCCTCCCAAATGAAGACAGGCGGGGCGAATCGGCTGGCGCGGCCCTGGTTCCGGGAAACGCGGGCCTGCTCTCCAGGCGCCGGCGGGAAGGGGGTGGCTGGCCCCCGGCACCCGGGTCAGTTCACCCGGTCCCCCTCCGGGCGTAAACAGGGTTTTTGGGGAAAAGGGGAGCATTTATTTTATTAAACCCTCAGCTTCAATCATTCGGGAATTTGTGGTTTACATCTCTTAAGTTAACACACAGCCCCTTCTTTTTTAAAACTTGCAGAGATGGCTCAGTGCATAACTCTGTCACTGCGTCCCTCTGACCGGGGGTCCGGGTTAGCCCCAATGTCCTGGAAAAATCCGGACGTACCAGAAACGGCCACGGAACACACGATTTTTCCTTCCCTCTTCCTTTCCACCCTCTCCCCCACACACACACACACCCCTTCCACACTATCACGTATTGGGGAGATCGGTCGGGCTTGTCTTGCCCCGGATGGGGCGTACCATGCTGGGGGGGAGATTCTCGTTGAGAAAACCTCGCTGCCGACGGTGGTCGGGCGCCGAATCCCACCCAGCGGATAAAGTCACCGCCATCCCCCGAAAAATCCCCACGCACGGACAAATGCTATCAGTGGGCGCCCCCGAAATCACTAACAATCAGTCAATCAATCGCCGGATAATCGAAACCTGCGTCTTTGTGCGTGCGAGCGTCCGTAACTGTCTTTTAACCACCAATTCAGACAAACAAGTGTCATTGGATGCTTCTCGGACTCCTGGTGGGGAATTTTTTCTGGCCCTACAAAAATTTGAACAAATTTCTCAAAAAACAAAAATTTTGTTTTTAATGAACTACAAAGTTTTGGGGGGGTGACATCCATTGGGAGATTTTTTATAGTTCCCTCTGGGAAGACAAACAAGAAAGTAAATACAACTCGACAAAAAGTAATGGAATGATTGGAAGGGGATCTGACCTCGCATTTGGGGTGGACACCCCCTCACCCAAATACCGAGCTGTCTGACGTTCAAATTTTTTTCAAACATTTAAATGATCTAAAAAGGAAAAAAATGAAAATAAATAAATACATAAATAAATCATAAATAAATCACAAATAAATACAAAATAAATACAAAATAACAAATAAATACAAAATAAATACACAAATAAATACACAAATAACTACACAAATAAATACAAAAATAAATACACAAATAAAAACAAATAAATACCAAATAAATACCAAATAAATAGAAAATAAATACCAAATAAATAGAAAATAAATACCAAATAAATAGAAAATAAATACCAAATAAATACACAGATAAAAATAAATACATAAATGAAAAAATTTTTAAAACCCTTTGCAGCAAGGCCCGGACTCATTCTCAATGGTCAAAATGCGCTCCCTTGCTGGGGGTGGGCAGTGGGCGCGTTACGGATTCCCCGATGGCGTGGGCGGCGGGGGGGGGCGGGCGCGGATGCAAGGGGAAAGGGGACCCGGGTTTCCCCTACGAAGCAGTGGAAAGGACGCGATGACGGGGGTTCGAAAACGACCCGGCGGTGACAAGGCCCCAGGTGGCGGGGAACAACAAAAAACGCGACCAGTGTTAAGGGGCGCAAGTGATAAGATGTTAAGGGGATCGCAGAAAAAACGAAAAATGGTAGTGATGCTCGTTCTGTACTTTGGGAAAGGGGTGGTGACGATGGGGATGGCGGAAAATTATAATCTGATGGTGTGACTGGCAATGGGGACACGTGCAAACAAAAATTACGGAAAAAACAGACAAACGGGTATAATATTTTGGGCTGTTAGGGAAAAAGGTGATGCAGTTTTGAAGAAACGAAAAGTCCGACAAAACGTCAAAAAGTGGAAATGTAACCGGGCATGGGCATATAATAGGCATTGTAGCTAGAACGGGTTTTTGGATCGGGTACGAGTTGTCGGGCTGCGTCTAATATCGGGGGAAGAGTGAAAGTCGCTCGATTTTTATTTGTGGGAAATGAAAGGCGCTCTGGTTTTCATGAATGATTCGATCCAACCCGATCACGAAAAATTCCACGGTTTTGTAATCTATACAAGCCTTTTCGATTAACAAACATTTTCTAAAGGAGGATGATTCTTGGTATTGATGCGCGGCGTTGGGAAAAGGTTCCCCTCGACCATGCTCTTCGACAGATTCCCCCCCTCAGAAACCCACCCACATTCAGTAGTGCGGGGGGCGTTTTATCCACTTAGGCCTTAAATTTTTCCCATGATCGTCCTCTCTGAGTGTTTTTTTCCAAAACCCTCTCATTCCAAACGGGGAAATTTTTTTAAAAAAAAAAAACAATTTAAATTTTGGGGGGATTAGATAAGAACTTTATTTCCTATTTGGCAGAATAAAATGGTTTTCTTTTAAATTAGGCTCTAATCTGAACAAAATCAAAAAAATGAATTTTGGTAAAAGATGGAAGGTTTTTACAATCCTCAATCCATTCTAAAGTACAAAAATAACTATGTAAAAAATTAAAAAAAATTATGCAAAAAAAAACTTTCCATAGGTAAGTGATGGGGACATGGGGTTTGTTAATATTCGATAATCGAAAATCATAAAAAAATAATCTAATAAAATTTTACCAAAAAAATTTAAAGAACATCAGAATCTACTGTACATCAATTAAATGTATATCATGTTATATTAAAAAACAGATCAATTTTTAAAAATTTTCAGGTGAAAATTTTTCTGAAATTTAAAAACTTTTTAAAATCTATGATTTTTTTTAGTTTAAAGCATTGTGGGAAAAACCAAATCACGATACGATTGTTTTTAAAGCGCAGTGGGAAAAAATATTTGAAAAAGAGATGTGGGGAAAAACACAGGAAAAATTTTAAAATTAGTGATCAATACTCATGTTCATTTCTTTTTGCTCCAGTAAGTCGATTGGAACGAATACTGTTGGGTTTTACACCACACTAACATAAAATTTGCTCCCTGGTTCTTTAACAAAAAACGGAAAACTGAAGCAGAATGGAAAAAAAAGAAGATGAGCCCCGCGTCTATTATCGTCATGGTCGAGTGTGACCTGGCAAGGTCGCTGCGGGCGCTGCCCGAGCGAGCTGAGCGCGGGGGGGGGAGGGGAAATCGGTAGGAAGCGGGGCGGGGGTGGGCGCGATCGACGCAGCCGTCGACGGAAGCGGCCCCGGGGCGGCGTTTGCGAATGGGCGATGGGGGGGCGGGGTCGGCGCCCGGGGGAAAGCGGGGGGGGGGAAGAGCAGGAGGAAGAGGACGACAGAGAGGGCGGGGGGGAACGAAGAGGGTGGCTGTTTGGTTTGGTTTGTTTTTCGTGTTTGGGCGCTGAACTGCTTTGGTCCCTTTGTCAGTGGGCGTCTTTTTTCACGAGATGGCGGGGATCTTCCCCCCTGGATGGGAGATCCGGCGCCAAAATCCTTGGGGGTTTCCCTAACCAGGACTCTCCTGGGGGCCCGCCCAGGACCGCTCCTCCCACCGGTCTCTGGGAATATTTGGGATATATGCATTTATGTAAATGTATGTTTAAAGGAAGGGTGGGACAAGGAAGAGGAAGGACAGATCCGTGCCCGTTTGGTAGGGGTTTTCTCCGGCATTCGCCTGGTGTTGATCGGAGAAAAAACGGAAAAATACCGATCAGGCGCCCGGGCCCCTAAATTCTCCTCTGAAAAGCGACTGGTTGACCTGGCTGAAAGCTGGTGTGAAATCCTCCCCGGGACTCAAGCTAGGACCTCCCGGTCAGAGTCCTGCATGGCATCGTTGATGCCGGCTACCGCTCCCCCTGAGTGTAGAGTGGGAGGGCAGAGGAGGCGGGCGGGAGGGGGGAAAAAGGGCAGGGGCGGGGGCGGTGAAGAGGGTGGAGCAGGGCGAGGAGAACGGGGGGGGAGGGGAAAGGCTGACGAGGTGGGGGCAGGGGGGGTGACGATGAAGAGCGGGGGGAGGAAAAAGCGGGTGGGAAACGGAACTAGGCAAATGAACGGGGTTTAAAAAACAGGGCGGAGGGGGTGCAGTGGAAACTGAAAGGGGAAGGGGCCTCAGAAAGCGTGACGGCGGGGGGGTGAGGAAAATGCGGATAGGAGGCGGAAGGGGGCGTGACGGAAGATCGGTCAGGAGGGCAGTGACGATCGGGGGAGGGGAGGGCTGGTGAGACAGGATGAAGGGGAAAAATGGGGCAGTCGGGGCCCATGCCGAGTGGCAGGAAGGGGAAAGGGACGGAAAGGGGCGTGGGCAGTCCCCGTTGAGGGCGGGCGGGTCGGGGGGGGGGCGGGGCTGAGCGCGGGCGCGACGGAAATGCAGGCCGCCGACACCCAAGGTTGGGGCCCCCGCCCCCACCGAGATCCATTCCACAAAAAAGTCTTACGCAAAGAAAAGCACATCTGACGTAAAACTCACTTATTTTCATTTTTGGTTTACGTGATTCAGTCATATCATCGCCCTCATCACCTATTATTATTACAGTTTTTTTTTTATTATTATTATTATTATTTTTTTTTGAGTAATTATTGTAAAAATAAAATAAGATAAAAAATGTTTGTACACTTAGTCCTTTCAAAATAATTGAAAACTTTATCCTCCCCCAGTTTTTTGTTATAGTACAGAATAGATAATCCTTTTAAAATAATGCAGTTACTACCAATTCACGCTGAATATTTGTTCCTCTCCCAAAATTAATTTTAAAAAAACCCCGTGTTTCTAAGTTTGTTTTTTTAATTTGATGTTTTTCCCCTTGTCCAGGAAGGGCCATCCGAAAAAAAATTTTCGATCTAAATCAGCTTCAGTGATGCATGGTGGTTTGTAACGTAGATAGACCGAAGATAAGTTCAAATGTTGCGAAAGAAATAAGTTTTTCATCTTAAGGTTGGGGGTCTAAAACTTAATGAATATTTGCAATGTTTGGGCATTTCAAATCAGGTACTTTGTTTGAATTTCTGTAAACAATTTAATAATACCTGCTAAAAGAAATACATTTTTTTCTAATCAATGAAACTTGGGTTTTTAGTCTTTTTTTACTTGATAATTTTTTACGTTCAACAGCAAATAAAAAATCAAAGTTCAAAAGCAAAATGTCCCTCCTTTACAGGGGAAGATTTTTATTAAACAAAAAACGTATACTTCTAAAATTTTTAGGCGCCACGTAAAGCTATTCTTTCAAAATTTATAACCTAAAAATTCAATTTTAAAGTCAAAAAAAGAGACGATGTCAACGTTTAGAACATTTGTAGACGGAACACGAAAACAAAATCTTTGCACCCGCAACCTTTTACCTATTTTAAATTTTTTATTAATAGGTTTGTGCATCTGATCAAAATAAAAAGGGTGTCTAAAAAAAAAGTGTAAAAAACAGTGCTAAAGTTATTTTATTTTTCTGGTAGGTTCGCCAGTCGCGTATTTGTGTCCCAACCTTTTCCCACTCCAAAAAAAAAAGACTTTTACCACTAGTGCTAACAGTGAGATGACGCTGAAATGTTCAGATAAAACTGTGAGATGTGGCGAAGAAAACAAAATACTTTTGTCTGATCAGATCAGCTACTGAATTTAATTTAACATAATGATTTAAACTTGAATTAAAATAAAATGAAAGCCAATTACAGCTGACTAAAAAACAATGTATGACACGTGCTAAAAGTGATTTTATTTTGCGGCAGGATTGCGCCACTCAGCGTATTGGCCTCAGTGACATTTCTACTGCAAAATAAAGTCCTTTCCCACTCTTTCATACGGATAACTATTGCACGTGCTCGGCATTGGCGTTTCAATGACAAATACAAACATCTAATTAATATGTGCAGACAGTACTTACACAGTAGACGTTTTGTAGTAATTCATTAAAAAGGAATAAAAGAGCTTCTTAGGTTTTCTCTTGCGATGTTACTCTATCCGTTTCTACTTAGAATTTTCATCTCACCCACCAGACAGCCAACCAATAGCGTGTTATAATACAGTGATACTAATATTGTACATGTAGCGTTTAGACTCAGATTAATCCGACTTTTGACAACGAGCGTTGTTCCTAGACCTGATTTTACTTATTATTCGTCTGCGGGTTAGGAGATATGTAGTTACCATGACGTATCCACATCGTCGTATCTATCTAATTTGCCTGCCTGATATTTCTTTCGTCACATAGCTGTAGAAATTGGAGGCGATTTGTATTAGAAAGCTAGATGTTTGCTCAGCTGGAAATTGAATCTGAGACCGCCTTACGGAAGCTACTACTCTGTCAATGAACATCCCAAGGGACTGTGATACTAATACTATATTACAATTTACAGTAATAAAATGTTTCGATAGCTCCAAAGCACGAGTATAGGCCGGCTGAAGGAAAACATGAGTAATAATCTTTAAATAAAACAATTTATTCCCAATTGCCGAAGGGTGGTTGAAATTATGCATTAATGTGTGAAAGTAGGACAGTCTCAATTTCCCTCTAGAAAAGTTTGCGCAGGCGCAATGCTACGTAATTGCCTATCGAGCAACCATAAAAGGAACCTGTGACAATCTTAACATTTGTTAGACTTCCCTGCGCAGATAAAAAAGCTGAGCACTTCATTTAATGGTACAACTTTCTCAACTAGTTTCTCAGTAACATATCATTGTACCTTAATGGAGAGAGATATCGTAACTCAACTCGAGGTTTAGGTTTCGGTAGCAGCAGGTACGAGTTGCACTGTTCCCTCCGCGTTCTCTTGGCAGAATATTCTACTTTTCCTTTGTTCTTCTTTCTCCGAAAAAGGTTTCATTTGAGGAGCCGATGGTTTTGAAAAGATCAGAAATTAAAACTAAAGGGAATTATCAGTAAATTTATTGTGGTATTGTGTGTCAAGATGTTCGATACGAACGGGATGTCAATTTGTACGACGAGTGGACTCGAATACCATTCTCGGCTCTCAGAATTTAATATCTTAAATTTTGAGCAGGACGTCCTCTTCAGAACACTAAATGTTTCAGTGAAACTATATTTCGTACTTTTAATTTATTAACAATTATTTACAATTTAGAGTTGATCACGAGGAGATGAGAGTCGAAAACGAAGGTTTTACTGTATTAATTTTATCACCTTTAGATTTATCATTTTAAAAGAAATATTAAACGCAGTTTACCAGGAATCACAATCTCCTTTTCCAAGGTACAATATAATTTCCTCAGAAAATAAGTTCAAGGGTCTTCAAATCAAAATTAATTTTCATAAAACGAGAGCAAATGTGATTTTCTGGAAGCAGAACAAGCACTAACTCTAGTCAAACGAGTGTCAGTGCGAACAGTGGAAGGGCGATGGAGCTTCAACGTCAGAACAAGCGGAAGCTGAACATGTAAGATTCCGCGACCGCAGTCAAAATACCCTAGGCTTTCCGGAATAAGCCGCGTTTCGGTCGATATTGATTTTCGTGTTTCCGGGCGCGTCAGCTGCTATGGACATTAGTCTCGTCAGTGTACTGCATGTTTTTCTCCGGAGATGGCAGTGGTCTTCCCCAGCTAGATGGCGAGATCCCGCTGACCTACCGTCAGTTAGTGGCGTTCCCCTAACAGGACTCTCCCAACAGCGGGCACCGCCCAGCCAGGACAAACTCTAAGCTCCCGACCGGCGTCCCGGAATAGTGGTAGTGTAGTGACTGTTAGTGTAAGTGTGTGTGTGTGTAAGGGAGAGGATAGAACAAAGGAAGGAAGGAAAGATCGCGTGCGGCCGTGGCCCGTTTGGTAGAGTACTGCTCGGCTTTCGCCTGGTTTATCGGAGAAACCACGGAGAACTACCGATCAGACGCTGGCCGCTAGAATTCTCCTCCAGGTAGCGACTGTATTCGACCTAGCTGAAAGCTGAGTGTCGAAAATCCATAGTTTCTTCCCCCACTGGATGGTGAGATCAGCACCAACCTATAATCGACTGACAGGGTTTCTCCATTCATTTATCTCACCAGCGGTGCACCGCCCCAGCCGGAACAATCTCCATTTCGCAACTGGTCTCGACACGTGTGGTAGTGCAGTCATATAAATGTATATGCAAGTAGGTGAAGATAGAACAAGAAGAGGAAGGAAGAACGCACGATGTCGTGGCTCGTTTGTTAGGGTTCTGATCCGATATTCGCTCAGCGTTAATTGGATAAACCACGAGTAAACTACTGATATAAATAGCCTTTGCAAGAATTCTCTCCTCAGACGCGATGAATTCGACCTTGCTCTGTAACGTGTCGAAAATCCTGCCACGGCTGGGACTCGAACCTAAGGACCTACTGTCAGACGCATTCCAGTGACATCAGTTGATGCCCTGAAGCTGATTTTTCGATCGCCATGCTGTGAGCTTCATATCGATTGCGGTATTTCGCCTGAGGAAGGTCGCAGTCTGACGACGGATACATTGTCATGTGCCTGAGACGTGCTTCCCGCCGACAGCCGGAATTCAGGCAGGGAGCTCTCTTCGGAGAAGGCGAGGAGGCGGCGGCGGCGGCGGCGTCGGGACTACTTGGTAGAGCGGCAGGCGGCGCGGCGGCGGCGACCGACAGCCGCACGTGACTACACCTGTCGCGCCGCCACTCGCGCTTTGATGGCCGCTTCCTAATAAAGGCTACGCACACGCGCCGCCTTGCCGCCACTGCCGCTATCGCCACCACCGCGCAGCCCCGCCGCCGCTGCCTCTGACCCGTCACTGCCCGGGTTTTTTAATCATCGCTGGGCAAATTCAATTTTGGTTTTCTCGCACACATTGTCGATTTAAACGCAGGAATTTCGTGTAACACAGAACGGAAAAACATTTGGCTGATATAATTTATCCTTAAATGGTTATACGCCTCAAATCAAACAGAAACTGCACTGTAGTAACAGTCGTTAAAACAGAAGTTTTCAACACACCATATCCCCCTACTATCAATAACAATGTTCCTCTTTCTTAAGACAGTAGTCAAATTTAAATGAATAAATTGTACACAAAGCTAGACTACTTGGATTACATTGCTAAAAATGATGATCTTGTAAAATTACTACAAATGCATTTTAAAAATCGATAAAATTTTAAAAAAATCATATTGTAATGCAGTATCGTACGTATTTAAATCTCTTTTGGTTCCAAAACGGTCAAAAACCTCATTTGTCAAATACTGATTCTGACTACACCACGTGTGGAGGTTGTTTTCTAAATTTAGCAACGATTTACCCACTTTTTCGTTATCGGGCCCACAATAAGAGTTTTTTGGAAAATTCCCCTTTTTTCGAATAGTTTCGCTACGGGCCCATCCAGAAAATAAATCAATACCTGAAGTAGGGCTGGGTCGTCATGCAACCTACTGATTTTGTCTCATTCACACAGTACACATCTTCTGGAAACTTTTTGGGGCAGCAAATGAATACTCGAAAAAACAATAAATTTCCCACATTTCCTGGAAGGCCCTGGAGATTTTTATTTATTTATTTTACGTAAAAAGGTTAAAATTGCTATGACATGCTATGGGAAAAGTGAATTGTGTCACTTTTTAAAATTCTGTGATCCCACTAAGTCATATACTATTGAATTTTGAAGGAAAAAAAGCTCCGACAAAAATCTATTTCAAGGATGAATAAGCAATAAAGTTTGGCTCTTATTCATTGTCCTTCAAATAATACTTCCTGCGACAACAGGAAACGATAACTGAATAATTGTATTTCCACTGAATTCTAGAAGACGTACACAGAAAATAAAATTACGTTTATGTCCAAACAACACTGAAGGCCATCTCAGCATTTCTCAATGGATCAAAACTGGACAAAAAACCTATCGAGATGAGTCACTGCCAAAAGCGATACAATACTTGTTACATAGTGTTTAGCATTATACAGTCAATAGTAAATAAAACATTAAATATCACTGTGAAATTATTTCCTTATGATGCTCAGTATAGTCTCTAATTGTATAGAAACAGTTATGCAGCAGAAACAATTTCACTTGGATTCAAACTTTTCTGTCGAATTTAATCGTTTAATGTCATCTGCAAAGTGTTGTAAAATAATGTATGTATTGTGTGGAATTTTTGTAATGAGCTGTTGATACTATCACCAGATGAATTGATTTCTACGACGAGTGTTATAGTAATAGACATCGGCATTTTCTGGATATTATTCCCGCCTTAAGCAAGTCACATTTGACAAAACCACTGATTGTAAATAAACAGACAAGGTAATGGTAAATTCCCTAGATTAATGAAGATAACACATGAATCACGTGGGTGGAGATACAGATAGAATATTAAAATTGATGTAAAGTGGAGAAATAGTGCTAAGAGAGTCACTGAGGCCAAGTGGATGGTTTGGGAACTGCTAACCGTCCTATGTATGACTCAGCATTTCTCGTAGACACAGGCAATTACAGATTAGTCAAGGAAACCGCTTTGATGCTGCTCGGCCACTGCTGTTTTAGAAGCATTTATAACCCAGTTTTCAAAACATTATAAGCATTTATAATGAAATCGTTTTCAGTAGTTTGCGTGCTATCAACCGTAGTTCAGGTATTCTCATTATTACCTTCGTAATGGTCAGTTTCCCCACTGTCTGGATGAAATTTTTGGTGGATGATCTGAAGTTTTAAATTGTTTCTCAATCAATACCAAGCAGATGTCGAAGTACGTAAAGGGACCCCCGATATTCCTCAATCTTTCTGGCCCTTCGTCTCCACTTACAACACACAAACACACTTGCTCCTACACACCACTCATCTATCAGGGTTTAGATCTTCCTCGGCTATGCCCCAGGAGATCCCTGGAAGGAGAAATCTTTGCAAGTGAACGTGTGGGTCTGCGTCAGTTCTCACATTCAGACAGAAACTTTTGCCAACCCCAAAGGGGATGAATCACCCACTACACTTACGGGAATCATCATTGCAGTGAACGCAGAAAATACAAAATAAATACTCAAATAAGACTTAATATTCAAACATAGAAATAACTGAAAAATTGTACAAACAAAGCAATGCAGTACTAGAGGCCGCATTTCCGTCGTCTTCCCTTCCGAACCTTGATTGCTGGTTTATTCTGTTTCCGTTCAACTGCTTGGTCATTGGTCCGTTAGTATAGGGCACGCTTTTTCTGGGGATATGGCGGTGATCTTCCCGCTGGATGCAGATCGGCGCCGACCCCTCGGGTACTGGGGTTTCCCAACAGGACTCTCCCCGGGGGTGCGCCCAGCCTGAACAAGCTCTAACACCCGTCGGGCTCCGGAATAAGTGATAGTTGGGGCATGTTGTGTAATGTGTGGAACGGAGAGGACAGGACAAGGAAGGGAAGGACAGATCGCACGCGGTCCGTGGCCCCTTTGATGGGGTACTGCTCCGGCATTCGCCTGTGTTTATCGGGCTGGAAACCACCGATCAGACAGCCCCGCTAAATTCTCCTCAGGCAGCGACTGAATTCGACCAGCTGAAAACTGGGGTCGAAATCCTGCCGCCGTCAGGGAAACGACCTAGGACCTCCCGGTCAGAAGCTCTGCAGTATCATCGGTTGTCCTACTACGCTCCCGGTACAACCACTGTGCGTTTACGCTATTCGCGTCGCAGGACGTGGGGCCCTGCGTCTCGACAGAATTACGGCGCAGCGGCCAGCAATGAGAAACAAGTGACGCTTTGTATCGGGGGGCACGGCTTCTCGAAGCTGAGCCGCTAAGGGGCTGGAACCGTTCCCCCCATCAGATGGCACTCGAGGAGACAGAGGCCGCGGGGAAAAGCGGTGTTTCTGTTAACGCAATTGGGAGAAAGTTTACTAAATATGTAAAAGAGCGGGACAAAAGAGCGTTAGAATCTTTAGAATGGGGGCGAGGATGTTTGCAGATTTTTCACGAAAAGAGTTTTAAAACCTGTATTTTGGAAAAACATGTTATCAGTAGGAGCGGATTTTGTTGGCCAAAAACATCGCCAACAATGTGCTCATAAAATATTTTATAATGCCCTAAAAAAAAAAAAAATGCGTAAAAAAGTATCAAAACCAGTTCGGATAAACAATTCAAGATGTTGGATGCTTACTGATGTAATCGTGGGTTCTTCTACTCGTTCATTGAACTCAAACTTTTGGTTGGACTGTTTTTTACCAGTCTTTGTTATCTCGAAATCGTTGAATTTTAACCTGACTGGGACAAGGACCGATTACATACTCACAATAGTTGAATACCTTCAGGCGAAGAAAAAGAATACGCTACCCGGTATAGGTACTCAGAAATTCTGTGAGAATTTTGTATCTCGTAAATATTAAGAAGCAAATACCATTAAAAGATATTAAAATTGATGAAATCAGAAAAAATTCATTAAAAATGTCGTGAAAGTTAAAAAATGACTTATTAGTCAAATCGACGAAAACTGCAACAAAAAAATTACGTATAAAATGGTCATTTCTTTTGTTGTAACATAAAATTAATTTCTAAATTAAACGGGATTTTTTTAAGTGAAAGAAAAATGACATTTCATTAAAATCCGCCTCAAAGTTATCAAGATGAATTATAATTTTCCACATTGGGTCAGAAAACATTTTTTTTGGTAGGATCTAATTTACTGAGTGAACTCAACTTTGTCTCAATAAGTTACATCAAGTTATAAATCAACACTAGCTCAACCAGTAAAAAGGTTTCATCAACACAAAAGAATTACAAAAGCTACTGAGTGTGTATATTTTATTTACGATTCAGAGGAAAATGAATGGTTTGTCTTCTCATATAATATTTCTAATTCTTTAATAATAATAATAATAATAATAATATTAATAATAATAATAATATTAATAATAATAATAATAATATTAATAATATTAATATTAATAATTAATAATAATAATAATAATAATAATAATAATAATAATAATAATATTAATAATAATAATAAATTAATAATAATAATAATAATAATAATAATAATAATAATAATAATAATAATAATAATAATAATATAATAATGAAAATGTAGAAACAAAGAAATTGTGAACAGATAATAAATTTATTTGAAAATTATGACTCAATGGATTGTACAGGGATGAGATTCAAAATGTAACCTTTGTCAAGGTGAGAAGGAGTTAAAATTTATATGTCCCACATAAACTAGAGGAGCTAATACAGCACAATCTTTCTCGCCCGTATTTTCATGCAAAATTACGAAAAGTACTCAAATTTTTGAAAAATTGTACATGACCTCATTTCAAAATCTTTAATGAATTAAAGGAAAATATCTATTTTTAATATTTTAGTTGAAGGAACACGCCGAAAAAATGTGAATATTTGCAATCTTCCACAAATGAAGGTTTTCAACGAAAACGATATCTGTCCATTCTCTTAAACGTCCTTCACATTATACAACAACAACATTCAATCAAAACGATGAACACGTTTTTGAAAATTTTGAAAATACCCTAGGGCTATTTGTAAAGTACTCCCAAAATTATAATATCAGTTTTAAATTCAAGGGGCAGATTGATTGGGAATGTCAATTTTGGAGAAAATCGGCTGAACGGTTTAGCTGCTAGCGTTGTTCACTGACAGACAGACAGACAGACGGAAAGACACAGACAGACAGACAGACAGACAGACGACGAAAGACACAGACAGACAGACAGAATGAGCAGAGACAGACAGACAGACAGACAGACAGTAAGACTGGACAGACAGACGGAAAGACAGACAGACAGACAGACGGAAAGACAGACAAACAGACAGACGGAAAGACAGACAAACAGACAGACGGAAAGACAGACAAACAGACAGACGGAAAGACAGAGAAACAGACAGACGGAAAGATAGACAAACAGACAGACGGAAAGACAGACAACAGACAGATGTTTTGCCGTGTTTCGATTTTTCAGGAGACAGACAGACAATACCAAGGTGCCACAAAACATGGGTTCTGTGACACCACGACTAAGAGGATGTTTTTTCCAAATTTAGAAACTACATTTATCCTCTTTTTCGTTACTAGGACCCTGTAATAAGAGTTTTTATACCGCCGCTGTCACCAGGCCGGGTGCCCGCCCCGCCCCTCCCACGCCGTTCCCGCTCTGCACCATCCCGCTTGCAAGTACTTTTTATAAACGTTTATAGCACATGTATAAATGTGAGATACACGGAATGCGTTTAATGTACGAGTATGTCGAGGCAGGTAGAATTTTGAGATTTCGTGCGTGTCAGCTACTATGGGCATTAATATCGTGAGGGTAGCGCATGTTACATACGGAGGTGATGGTATCCTTCCCCTCTCAAACGAGGAATCCGACTTACCAGACGGCTTGCGAGGTTCACCTCAGGTATCTCCCTTGTGGTGCATCGCGCCAGCAGGATAAGCACTAAGCTCCCGACATGTTTGGTATTACACTGCATCTAAGAGTGTGTGCCTGTGTGTGTAAAGGAAGGTGAGGAACGACAATGAGGAAAAAAGATGGCGTGCGGTCAGAGGTCCTTTACAAAGTATCGCTTCGATATTCACAGAAAGCACACGATACTGCAAATTAGCGTAGCTGGAAGCTACAATTCTCCTCAAGACAGTTATTGAATTCAATCTATTGCTCTACCACTCTCAAAAACTTTCCAATGCGCATGCCCGAACGTGGCTCTCCTCCAAAGCTCCTAATATTTCCCCGCCTGCCTGCGCTCTTTGTACGACATGGCTCTGCCTCTGTCTTCCTCCGTGGGTCGCCCGGTAATTCAACACTGAGAGTTTGGTAACAATGGAAGAAATCCTGCGAGCATGTGTAGGGAATAGAGGTGACAATAATTCACAATGTGATGGACCAACAAACGATGTATTCATTTCTTTGGACACTGGATGCAAGTTCCTCTTTGACGAAGAGGGCAGTGATGACGAGTGGCGGTCAGCGCGATCGCTGCGTCTTGCAGTCGCCTCTCCTTGTCGCCTACGCGCTTCCTTATCGCCGAGAGGAAATCTCAGATGCCGCAGGGTGGGGACAGCCTCGAGACTTTGCCAAAGGTACGTCCGCCATGATGGTTTTGCGAGCGGTTCAGCTATAGCTATGTGTCAAATATTCTGAACTGCTAGGAACTCGAACCCTCCGATCTCCCGGTCAACGGCGTGCGGAGGTAAAGGCAATCTGCTACGGAGCAATCGCAGCTGATGACCGCATATAGAAATATATGTACTCGCACGTTAAACATTACTGTATTTTATTACAACGTTTTATTGACAATAAAGGAAATTTCCTTTCGAATCTTGGGACTGGTGAATATTTTAATAACGGAGTAACAGGCACAACGTTAATAATTTCTTCCTCGTCTGATGGGATAGCGCACCCATCATCCGAAAATTTTAGTATTTGTCGTTTGTAGATCTGAATTTCAATGTGAATTTACAAAACCACATTTTATGATTATTCTAAAAGAATAGACTCTATGACAAATTGACATTTTTAGATACTACTGGTGAAATAAGCAACATTTTAGGCAACTTTAACATTTTCCTTTGTACCGTAAAGTACAAACATTTGTGTTCATAATTAATTCCGAGTGCATACGTCAGAAAAATACAAAACTTTGCGTAAAAATATGAAGTTTAATTGAACCGCTAACTGAAGAAATGCACTAATCCAACTTTTCATATTTTTACTGGCGGGGCTGGGAGTTGTGAGTCAATGCACCATTTAATGTAAAAAGAAAACTTGGCTGCACAATAGCACAGTCAACGCCTTCATCTGTTTACAGTAGTGAGGTACTAGTCAGTGACAAGATCCCTTTGTGCAGTAATATTCAATGACACTTTTCGCATTCAGTTTATTATTTCCATATTAACAGTGAAGTTGTTAACCTAATAAAACATTCCTCAAAAACGTTTCCCTTAGTTCTGATAAAGGCGAATGATTTCGTCGATTACAGTTCAAGGTGGTTTACATTCTACAGAAAACCTGTCTGAGCATGATTCCTATGGTGAAGGTGTTCCTAGATACCGAAAACGATCTTTTAATATTTCAAAACCGTGAATTGGATCTTCGTAGCTGAAGTATCACATAGTGTTCAGTGCATCTTGCATATTGGGGCTTGATGCTGGACACTTTTAGGCGAGAGAAATTCAGTAAAACTTTAAGATCTACTTTCAGAGAACGTCTATACATCGCTGAGGACAAATGCAGTTTTGGCATTCAATCACATTATCGCCCATAACAATAGCATCTCATCAAGATGAGGATAATTACTGAGCATTTAGACAATTCAAAATGCAAAATGTTTAACAAATAATGTTTATTAAAATAAACATGTTTTATGTAAATTTATATATTTACGAAGAGTAATTTTATCCAAGAAATCATTCGGAATTCGTTTACTCCAAAAGGAAAAATGTTCGAACCAAAATAACTCCTCTCTCTAACGTTCGGTCATAAGCGACTTTATTCATAGGATTAAATAAGTTTATTTACGGATATACTCTTATTACTAGATACGAAAAAATTGTAAGCAGAAAATTTGAATTTGATTTTATGACTTTTTGTTTCTCCTGTAAAATTGGGAAATGGGGACAGGTTTCTTTCTGGAGTTACGATTCTATTATTACGCCAATTTTCATGCAAATATTTCAGTCTCCGAATGCTCCGGTCCCATCAATGTTAGAAGCAGGCAGCAGCAACCTTCGGGTGGTTCAACCTGGATGGTAAACGAACGCTCGCCTGGGAAGAAGGCGCGCGACCGGCGCCAGCGAAAGTCTCGAAATCAAGGCATCGGCGCTGCGGACGCCTCGTCTTCGAACCTCGTTAGGGCGGTTGGCCGGGCGGAACGCGACGCGACCCACCTCACACCGACGCCGCCAACGCCTACTACAGCGTCTGCTCGCAAGGCCAACGCGTGCACACGAAGTTTTAAGATTTCTTCATTCGAGAACAAATACTTCAATTACGCGAAAAGTTACTTTCTGGGAAAGTGTTTCGTTGATCCTCTCCCCGTCATTTCTTTCAATATTACTTACTATGTACTTCTATACCTCGGAAGAATTTATCATGATGACAGCATCGATATGTTTTAAAACGTGTTCTCTGTTTTATGTAGCTACATTTGTTTTACAGATTTTTAACTTTTGGTGTTTATTCCAGAAATGCTTGCATATCTTTAAAAAGTCTGAGTCCTCATGGCTAGCCAGCGTCTGTCCGCAAGACAAACGCCTGAGAACACGAATTTTTCAAAAATTTCATTCGGGGAACAAATTTAATTTCCGGCACAAAATGTACTTTTCTACAAGTTTCTTTGATCCTCTCTCTGCAATTTTTCAATATTACTAGTACTTCTACTTCTCTCTTCTAGGTTAGAATTTAGCATTAAATGAGTAAGTATGTTAATTAAAAAGTCTTCACTGTTTTATGAGTTTTATTTCTTATTACTACTACTATACTATTTTTCTTTCAGTATTTATCCAAAATTCATGCATATTTTGGAAATAATTTGATTGGCCAGAAATGGTAAAATCGTTCAGAAATTTTTGAGTTATTTGCAGTCAAAATGTACGTGAATTGTTTTCAAAATGTATTGCAGTCAAAATGTAAGTGAAATCCTTTTTCCCGCGTCCTCTTGCTTTTCCCTAAAGTCCAGTCGGTATTGTTCATTCTAAATGTTGAATAGATTACTCAAATTCTATCGCATATTTTTACAAAAGATTGAGCGATTATATTACGCATGCCAATGGTTTTATTATAACATGTCAACGAAGAAATAAATAGAGTGAGTGCGACAGGAAATAGAAATTGAGGAAAATTTGCACCTGCAGAGAAGCGCTCTGGCCTCTGCTTCCACGCTGTTTGTTCCTAAGTGACTTTACACACGCTCGAGGAACAACCAGTTCTACCCATTCCGTTTCCTCATGCTGGACAAGAGCGTACTGGCCACAACTAGGGAATGACTATCAGAAACTTGTCGACGTTTGATTTTGGTCGGCATACATGTTCGTCGTTCACCGCATCCTGAAGGGTGCGTGCAGGAGTGATGTTTCGTGGACGTTACTAAAGTGACCTTTGACCGAACAAGCGATTCGACAGTCCAGGGAGCAGGGATAATACCATCAAGCAGCCCTGAGATGAAAACAAGAGACGCTGTAATGTTCAGTCCCGCAGAATTAGGGTGTCAGTGCCAGAAAGACAAGACGCAATTCGGAAGAGTAAAACAATTGTCGTAACTCGAGCGTAAAGCTCTTCGGATGACTCATGGACAGCGCTGGCTTTCTTGGAGGCGGTATCGTGTTCGAATCCGGTCGGGATAAAATGAAGTTTTGAAATACAAATCGACTCAGTTTCTTTGCAGGTGACGAAACATTTCAGGCAGTTCAAATGTACGTACGGTGATGCTCGCCACATGTCTCCCTTAGCCCCAGGCGTGGACAAAACATGAATAAAAACAGAGCCTATGCCTGGGAACACAGCTATCTGACACAAGTCCAATTAATTCGGCCTAAAATGCCAAATACTACATTCATTCCAAGCGTGTATGCTGCCTCCATACGTGAACCGTGGAACAGTTAGGAGATAAGATAGTATTGTGTACGGAATCTATGTAAATTGCGACTACGTCGTAACGCCAGCCTCTTATATAGATAGGTTTTAAAGACCGGAGATGGACGTAGTCGCGATGGTCTCTCAAATGCTGGGTCTTTTAGCCTAGTAAATTGGGTAGGAGTACTTTCCCATCTAGGAGCTCTGAAGTCGCCTGAGTTCAAAGGTAAACGTACCATTCTGGGATCAGGGCAATTCCCTACTCAATTATCGCTGAACAAAGGTACACTACCAGAGCGAATTCAAATACTCAAAGGAGACACCATTCAGAACTCGGAGGCTTCAAGCTTCCGACCTCCCCACGACAGCATATGATACTAACGGCGCGGGAACAGTATAACGACTCAAGAACAGAGTTTCAAATCCTTTCCCAGAACTAGAACAAGGTGATTCAAACATAAACGGAGTAGGTACAAGCTAAAGAATCCCGTTTGCTAATGATACACATAATTAAAAAATAATTTAGATTATAGTGTGACCATTCGAATGTTCAACAAACGAATTTGGTCGCCGCCGCCACTATGATGACACCAGTTTATTCAAGGAGGGTGTATCGGAGGTAGGGAGGGTTTTCTCCACCTGTCCGTTGAGACGTAACTAGGCAAGAGGGCAGAAAAACGTTCTTGTTGTATTCCAGACGGCGTAGAATGAGGTTATCTTAAGAAACAAGGTATTAGTACTCTACATTTTGTTAATACAGTATAGATTGTGATCAGTGCTTCGGTTGATAGAATGCATTATGTTAGAAAATACAGTTTCTGTTAAATTGAATCATAAACATTCAATAGACTTGTTTAAAAGAAGACAGATTGCAAGAGTTTTGTAAATAGAGGCTAACATTTACAAATTGTTTCCCTTGTGCAATGGCACGTAGAACATGTGGTCTGTAATAGTGTGTCTAACGAATCACAGTTCCTTCTGAACAAAACGAGAGTATTACAGATTGTTATTGTATTTACTATGTGACTATAAGTATTGCAAATTAGGCATTGAGCAAAATTCAGAGTATTATGGAATGAACATTCATATTTATGCTTCATCTTGCTTGTATAATTCTCTTAAAGAGTGCAAGACCAGATAATTTATCCTATTATACTGATTATGTAAAGTTTAATATGACAGAAGAGTCATAATGGGTTACATTTCTATAAGTATTTCAGCTAACAATTAAACATTTGTAAATTTTCAAGAATGTGTTCATGTTGATCTCAGAGGGGATTACATTTGTTTGTCATGCAGGTTTATTTTCTGATTTAAAAGTCTTTGTGGTGTTAACAATGAAACAGAACAGTATTCTGAAGAGGTATTCACTTGTTCCATTTAGGTCCATCAGGTGGGATGTACTTAAGTCATTTAAGAAAATAACCTGCAATCAATTCTGCACCTAAAGAAAATAATAATTCAGTTAGTGTGTTTTATACTTATACACCAGTTTGATAGCGCAATTAGGAATGTGATATTATTGAATGAATATTACTTTACTATCATTCTTTATTTTCTTTTGAAATCTGATTAGTGCTAGTGTTCAATTCTTGCTTTAGTCATAAAGAAACTAGCAAATGGACAAATGATTGTCTCCAGAAGCAAACAAAGCTTATTTAAATTTGAGTGAAACTTGTTGTGTTGTTTGGGGATAGTGTTTTTTTATATTGTGTAATGGTTGTGTTTTTATCATTGTTTGTGGATTGGCATTCTGTATTTTGGTAAATGTTAAAGAAAACGTCCAATTATAAATGTTCTGTGACTATGACTTTGTGTTTGCTTTTTCAAAATCTTCATTGATAAAGAGCCCGAATCCATGAATATTTAATAGACAACCTGAGGAGAGGTTACAATAGTACATAGATAAAACTTTAAAATAATTATAAATTATTGCAATTCATATTCACATCCTTAACTTTTCAAAAATAATCGTGTGTAGAATATTTAGAAACAAAATGGAAGCTAAATAAAATTTGAAACAAACGCACTTTTAAGATATTTGCTAATACGAATACGTATTAATGAACCGTATTCATGAAATCTATTATCTTATAAACCTCCGATTTTTACTAATAAAGATCAAGGATTTAAAAATCGATATTAAAATCTGTGCTGTGCGTTCGTATTTCTAAAGCGAAGAGCTGATTGCCAATGATAACGCAATATTTCCTGGTAGGGCTGAAACCGAGGTCTTAGCCTCCGAGAGAGAGAGAGGAGGAGGGGGGACAGGAGGCGGACGAGGGGAAAGGAACGGAGGGAAAAGGAGGAGGAGGGTGGCGGAGGGAGGCAGGGATGGCGGACTGAAACAAGAGTGAGGAAGGAAGGTAGGAGGAGGAGGGGAAGGAGGCAAGGTGGCGACGGGAGGAGAGAGAGGGGAGGAGGGAAGTAGGAAGGAGGAAGTAAGGAGGTGGAGATGAGGTATGGAGGAGGGAGGAGAGGAGGGGAGGAGGGGGAGGAGGGGAGGAGAGGAGGAGGAGGAGGAGGGGGAGGAGAGGAGGAGGAGGAGAGGAGAGGAGGAGAGGAGGGAGGGGGAGAGGAGGAAGGGGAGGAGATGAGGAGGAGGACAGGAGGAGGTGGCGAGGAGGAAGAGGGAGGAGAGAGGAATGAGGAGGGAAGGAGGAGCAGGGCGAGGGAAAGAGGCAAGGGGGGAGCATGAAGGGAGGGGGGGAGGCGCCCGCGCAGATGCGCCGCGTCGCCGGTGGCGCTGTTTATAAATACGCGTGCGCGCGGCGCCGTGACGGCACGCGCCGCACGCGTGCTGTCTCCCGCTGCGGCGGTGGCGCTTCGCCCGCGCGCTCGCCACCTGCACCTGGGCGCATCGCCCGCCTGCAAGCCGACGTGACTCCCGGGCGCTCCCAGCAGCGCACCGGCAAAACAAGACGCCACCCAACTCACAACACTGATAAACGAACTGGGCACTGAAAGCTTTGGGGTCGTGCACGGTTCTACGCAGACGATCATATGGAAGAACCAGGAAAAACGTGAGGGGATTGATTGATTGATTTTTTCGTGTTTCCGGGCGCGTCAACTGCTTCGGTCCAGTCCAGTTTGTCCGGTTTAGTCAAGTTAGTGTAGTGTATGTTTTTTCTTGGTGATGGCGGTGATCCCCCGAATGGCGAGATCCGCGCCGACCTACAATCGGCTAATGGGTTTCCCAACCAACACTCTCCACCAGCGGCACTGCCCCAGTCGGGACAAGCTCTAAGCTCCCGACCGGATTCCTGAAATATGTGGTAGTGTAGTGCATGTTAGGTGGAAGTGTGTGTGTAAGGGAGAGGACAGGACAAGGAGGAGGAAGGAAAGATCGCGCGCGGTCCGTGGCCCGTTTGGTAGGGTACTGCTCCGGCATTCGCTTGGCGTTGATCGGAGAAACCACGGAAAACTACCGATCAGAGCAGCCGGCCGCTAGAATTCTCCTCCAGGCAGCGACTGAATTCGACCTAGCTGAAAAGCTAGTGTCGAAAATCCTGCCGCTGCACGGTGGTGCATTTTCCCGAAATCCTGGCCAAAACCTCAAAAATGAAATCGCGTTTACTGAACTTTGCAAATACTACGACACACTGTATACTTGGGGGCATCTGTTTCTGCCCCCTTCGTGTCTCTGGGTCAATTCCCCTGGCACCAGTAGTCACCCGAACCGACCCTTCGCGGCGTTCGGTAGACCTGCAGTGCGAGAGTAACATAGAGAGACCGTCTTTATTTGTAAGTGGTGGCCATACAAAGTTGTGCAGAGAGAACTGGCAGTATGGATTCTCTTCCTCAAGGTTTGTAGAGTATTTTCATGTTTGTTTTATAATGCAATAATGCATAATACCGACGTGGGATGAATTATTAAAATGCATGAAATTAATACAATAATTTTAATTACTCATAAGTTCACGTAGGCTGAAAGTTACCAATTTCGCGGAATTCCGCGATGTTTCTTATTTCATTTACTAGCTGAATCTATCTTCTTTCGAATCAGTTATAAAATCATGCCCTAACTTGCCCCATTAGTAAATATAAAGAATTAACTTTTCGTGAAATACGCTGACGCCCAATATGACTCGCGAGATCCGTCCTGAGAACGGAAACTGCTTTTACAATGTTGTTTCTAGCGGAAAATTTTGATTCTTTTACTGAAATAATAAATTTACTTAATATTATAAACAAAAATTAATATTTTTAATTTTTGTAACAGATTATGACTATTCACTAATATTACATAAACATAATATTTATGTACATATTACACCTTCTCGACTGGATTACGCACACTTTATTTCATTAAAATTGTACATAAAGTAATATTTATAATATGTGTCATAAAAGCTCGTCTTAAGGAAGGGTGTGCGCTCGATGAAAGGTCAAATACGTCCGTGATATCAAAGAAACTCATCACACCACCTTTAAAAAATAAATCAAAAATATAATTGATCGTAAAGTAATATTTGTTTACTTAACTCCTAAGTTACATACCAACACTTATTCATATTAGATTTTATTGTTATAAAATTAGTATTATATTATTTTTATGAAATAATACTGCAACTACAGTTTGAATATGGTCAAGAAACTTATTCAAATGCAATTCAAAAAAATGGTCTGAATGTAAAGCTTCCAACAAACTTATGGTAATAGCAACGACAGTAATTCAGCATGACGCTTTTTGAGAAATCTAAATATTCCAGAAATAATCGAATATTCATGGTAATGCATGCATAGAATCTATTCACAAAGATATAAGGCGGTATGGAGATGGATTTCCGCGAACATGTTCAAGACTGCACCCAGTCCAGGAGATGTTTAATCGCCTGTTGAGATTTTCTGTTCCTTCATTTCCAACTTGAGGGATGTTTCTAAAGAAAGTAAAAATTCTTGAACAAATATGCTTTGTCTCATTTGCCTGAGCCAAATATCACCGTAGGAGAAATGTACCTAGTGATAAATGTGATCTTCCTTTCCCGTTCTTCGGATACTGTATATGAATTTTCTCGGACAGAGGGCATGAGATGGCATTAATACCAGCCTTCTTTATGCCAAATGTTATGAATTAATATGTAAGTAATCCCTACGGTTTTCTAAAATCAATTTTATGAGTTAATTGATAAAATTTAACTAAGTTTATATAGAAAGTATATATTTATATTTCACAGATTTAAGAAGTGCATTATTCTGGTATTATATTACGAGCTCCTCACATTATAAAAATAATCCAAAATAAATTTCGTCGTCGTAGAAAACATACTATAGCTCTCAGAGGTTTTGGCCAGAAATCGCCAAATGCACCACTGTGTGCCGTCAGGACTTAAACCTAGGACCTCCCGGTCAGAGGCGCTGCAGTGACATCAGTTGATGCACTGAGCTACCGCTCCGGTCTTAAACTTGTATTCTCGTTTCTCTCGGTCAAAACTTACGAACTATGAGTTAACGAAGGAAGTCGAAAATTGGAGACAAGTACAAGATCTATCACAATGCAACGCAATATGGTCATATCTGCTGAAAACTTACCAATTCGTCCATCATAAATTCATAGTGTTTGATAATTTGTAGTAATTTGAAATAGACATATTTTGACTGTTAATATAAATAGTATAAATACTGTAAAATATAGTCAATTAGTCTAAAAATATAACATTCAATAATCATTTCATTCTCACATTCCATTCAGAAACAGAGTAACGCTGCACCCTACCGTTTCTTTGGGTTCGAAGAAACTCAAAACTTCACATCTTGTTCGTCACGAGCCTTAGAAATGCCTGAACGACAGTCTGATCCCTATTTATTATGAGTAGATACCTGCTTCAACTCGAAGTCGATTCGTACTTCACCTGTCCCAGACATCTCTCTCATAATGCCAACTTCTGCCGTTTTACTAATACCAACATCATCCGGTTTAAGCCCGAAGTATGCTTCGAAGCTGGTCCTTCGGAGTTCACGTGCCCATTTTGGACAATAAGAAAGTAAACTCATTTTAACACAAACCCAAGGGGCGGAAATAATCGGTGTCCGTGTTATAAAATTCGTGTTATCCGAGTATTATAAATATCGGTATTACCGTAATCCCTTGCCAAGCCCGACGTTTTGTTCGTGTTATGACGAAATTCGTGTTAAGCGAGTTCGTGCTAACGAGGGTTTACTGCATAAACATTCAGCGAGTAATTGGGGATAAGCCAGATTCGCACTTTATCCACAACACATCTATCATCACAATCGTGGTTCCAGGAACCAAACGTAATATTTCTGCTAGCGCTACGCATGATAAACTTCAACAGCCATTCTCTCCTGCGCAATCTTAGTACCAGTGCAATCCGTTACGCGCGAGCTCGCCGGCGGCGCCCGCCACAATGGCAGCCCTCACGGCATCCGTCAATGCGCTGCCATTGAGGCGATCGCAGGAGCCGCGGCGCCGGCGCGGCACGGCGCGGAAGAACCGCGTCGCTGTGCATTGAACTCGATTCCTTGAATGCGCCCTGTGCGGGCACGCTGCACGTGACGGAGGGCGAACAAGGGCCGAGTGTGAGCGCAGACACAAGCGCCGGCTAGGTGCCCTGCCCTGCCCTGCCCCGCCCCGGCACAAAAGGGCGATTCAAAGCAAAACGGCGAGAACTTCCAGCCACGCACAGATTTCGGCGTTGCTAATCTCCTTGCTCAGAATATGCTCGGCGCCAACGAGGAGTGAACGGTGTTAAGAAAGCA
The DNA here is from genome assembly GCA_964035755.1 of Teleogryllus oceanicus. Classification (NCBI taxonomy): domain Eukaryota; kingdom Metazoa; phylum Arthropoda; class Insecta; order Orthoptera; family Gryllidae; genus Teleogryllus; species Teleogryllus oceanicus. The sequence goes on from CAXIVR010000007.1 coordinate 67,106,788, forward strand.
TTTAATTTTATTAACAACTAGCTGGTGTACCCGGCGTTGCTCGGGTTTACAGTAAATTATTAGACAGGAGAGGAATTCCATTTTTTCATGCCCTGCTATCTCTTCTGTTGTATCCTTCTCCGCCCTGATCCTCCCAGCCATGCTCTGCAGGCCACGCTTCGATAGCCCTTGTCTTCTCTTCACTCCCATTTGGAAATTTCGGTCTACCTCCTCACTTTTCACAAAAATTATACTTTTCTTATTTGGAGTTTCAGCTCCTAAACTTTCTTCACTTTATAACTAAAACAATAAACAATTCTAAACTACAGAATAAAATACTTGTAGACTCACGTATATTTTGTTTTTTCTGTGTAGTTTCATATATTACTTCCAAAACTAACAATAAATTGTCACATTGTAAAATGTATTCTTTTTTATATTTTTTGTTCTCTTTGAAATTGATCTGTCAAATCGTGACCTTGAAGGGTCTTACTGCTTTAAGCGGAGTTTAACATGCCAGAGTTCTCGCACGGAGACGCTAGAAGATATGGAATATGAATGTATATGTCGTAACGTAATTGACGAATCCTAATCATAAAAGTAAATGAAAGTATCAATAACTGCCAGTATTTATATTTATTTTGAATATACAAGTTTAAACTACATGTAGAATAAAACTTATTTTTTACGTAAATCAATAATCATAACATTGAAGCATGAGAACAATACTGATCCATCAACATGTACATTATGTGTACACACTAAATTGACAATGTTCTGAACAAAACCATATTAGCTTCATTATTTGATCTGAAGTGCTATATATTAAGAGATCTTGAAATGTGAAGAACAGATACCAATTCATGCGTTGGGAGCAATTACAATGCAAAATAATAGCACTGATTAGTCTCAATATGTAAGTGATCATTGCTAATTACATACTACTGCACTAATCTTCTGTACATAATGAGGAAAAATCAACTGGGTGAAACAAAACATACAAACATTTTACATTTTACCAATTTGAACATGTGAACTGTGTAAATAGTCAAATGTGAGTGCTACTGAAAAGCTATCCTACTACGTAGAAAATTATTTACATTTACATCCCTCCTTGCAGTATTATTTTCAATAGTGCGAGTGATTACTTCAGCAAGTCGCACTTCTCTTAACAGCCGATTCAAAACATTTATAGACTGCCCATCTATTCGCACTTGTACAGTCTGTTTTGACAACTTGACACTCGCATTCAAGCAATTCAATGTTTACAAATTTCTGTACATGAAGTGGTTGTTTAGAATGTATACGATATATGTATATAATAAATTATAGATTACTGCATATTCTGTACTATATAGTATTGTACATTACACTGCCTCAACCTACCTCAATTTTTGTACAAATTCAAACTGTAATGTTTTCTAGCCACTTTGTACATAACACGGATTAAGGATAATGCATGTACCTTGTCATCTTTACCACTTTAGTTACCGATTTCTTCTTCTTTTCATTTTAACGGGATCACACAAATACGTGCTATTATTAAAACAATCTGATATTACTTTCTGAAAACTGGAAATAAATGGCGAAGAAATGAAAAAGTGCAAATAAAAATTTGGAACAGTAACTACAATATGCAACATATAATGAACATCATGCCAAAAGAATCGAATTACCAGATAAAAGGGTACGGTTCGGGGACGGGGTCGGGGACGGGGACGGGGTTGGGGGACGGGGCAGGGCGGATCGGGCCATATCGGGGCGGATCGGTGCGGATCGGTGCGGATCGGTGCGGATCGGTGCGGATCGGTGCGGATCGGGCGGATCGGGCGGATCGGGCGATCGGCGGATCGGGGCGGATCGGGGCGGATCGGGGCGGATCGGGCGGATCGGGGCGGATCGGGGCGGATCGGGGCGGATCGGGGCGGATCGGGGCGATCGGGGCGGATCGGGGCGGATCGGGGCGGATCGGGGCGGATCAGGGCGGATCGGGCGGATCGGGGCGGATCGGGGCGGATCGGGGCGGATCGGGGCGGATCTGGGCGGATCGAGGCGGATCGGGCGGATTGCGGCGGATCGGGCGGATCGGGCGGATCGGGGCGGATCGGAGCGGATCGGGGCGGATCGGGCTGGAGCGGGGTGGAGCGGGCCAGAGCGAGGCTAGGGGCGAGGTTAGGCGGGGAGGAGCGAGGGGCGGAGCGAGGCGGGAGGAGCAGGGAGGGGTGGGGTTTAGCGGGGCCAGGCGGGGCGGGCGGGGCGGAGCAGGAGGGTGGGGTTGAGCGGGCCAGGCGGGACGGGACGGGGCGGGGCGGGGCGGGGCGGGGCGGGCGGAGCGGAGGGCAGGGTGAGGCGAGGCGGGTCCGGGCGGGTCGGGTTTGGAGTGGTGGGCGGGGACGGGGGCGAGAGACCGCGCCCACGTGCGTCTGCGCGCTCACGCATCTGCGCCGCCCAACGAAGCGGAAGGGCGGCGCGGCGCCGGCCGGTGCGGTGCGGTGTGGGCGACAGCCGCCGCGCATGGAGCAACGCCTTGCAACACCGCGAAACCACACCGCCACACTCCTCGCCCCGCGCCCTCACGATACATAGCCCTCCATACCCCATGCCTCTCTAACCCTCTTGCTCCCTACGTTTGTCGCCCGCCACGTCCTCCTCTCCACGCTCTCGCCTCCCAGTCCTCTCGCCCTCTCGCCCCCATGCTTCTAGCCAACCCCACGCCTCTCGTCCCTCCTCGCCTATCGCCCTCCCTAAGCCCCTCGTGGCGTTGGAGTAGAGTCTTGTCTCACTGATGGAAAGTAAAGAAAACTACTTGTTTTATGAAAATGACATTTCAATATTTCCTGTTTACTAGTTCACTATTGACTAGTTCACTTTTGATTTTCAAATATTCATTTTGAGCTTCGAAAATCATATTTCTTCTTTGGAGTAAGAATATTCAGTCACGTAATTTTTGTGCAGTGCGCTATTATTTTGCTCAATACTACAACCCGTTACAGAGCAGATAACGAAGCGCCGCTCTTAGACCAACGCGATCCTCAATCAGGCAACGCGAGTAGACACGAGCGAGTCGGGGAGTGGGAAGGCGAGTCCGGCTGTGGCTGCTGAGGTAGAGTCACGTGACGTGAACCCCGCAGGCGAAACTAGCGCCTTCGAACCAATATTAAACTCGAGGAACGCACAAATCTGTCGGAGGAAACCACCGAGCGTGGTCTGCTGCTCATATCGGTAGTTTCCACGGTTTCTCCGATCAATACCAAGAGAATGGCGGAGCACTGCCCTACCAAGCGGACCAATGACTGCGCGCCATCTTCCTTCCTCTTCTTGTCCTATCGTCGTCCCATTCTTACACACAATTGACATGCACTACATGTCGAGTGACGGTCGGTAGGTTAAAACTTGCCCGGATATCCCTAGAGCTTGTCCGGTTATCTTTAGAGCTTGGGTGGAAGATACACGGTTTGGTAAATCCACCAACCGACGTGTAAGTTGTCGCCGGATCTCACCGTCCATTGTGGGTTGCAATATTTAAAGCAGTAATGGTCTAATTATATGAAATTTTTACTTCATAGTATAGAGAATCAGTCAGTTAGCTACTGTCCACAAATGACATAAAATTGTTCTTTCTGTATGTGAAACATTTTGCTTAATATCGCTATTTATTGTTCATTTAGAAGAACATTATCCTACATCAAATAATTCTGAGCCGTGAAATGGAGGGGTGTCAGATAAGTGACATCACTCGAGGAGTTCGAGAAAACGAAAAGAAAGAAAAAAGAACATAATGAAAAAATCACGAAACATGAATCGTTCAAACTGTAAGGTGAGGAAGCCTGACATATTTTTTAAAAATATATCAAAAAATTTTTTTGATAAAAGGAAAATGAAGGCGCCTCTTTTTCGCCAACTGCGTCAATGGATTTGTTTAAAATTTTTTGGTTGGGATATTCTTACTTTAATAATAATAAATAAATTATAAACTTTTAAATAAAATTTAATAATGGATTTTGTGCAAAAAGCTGCAATAAATACACAAAAGATGCAAGAAAAATGAACGTTAATTTTCCAATATATTTTTATGAATTTCAATAAAAGAATTTATTTTCTATTCAAAGCAAGATATGTCCAGCTGTCATTCAATCAACAAGTATGACATGTCCTTCTGCATTCATTCAAAACAAGACATATCCGACACGGAAATCCCTTCAAAATTCTACCAAACATAGAATATTTTAATTTTATATTAAAATATATTTAGCTATCCTTATTTCATAATCAAGAATTATATGGGGCTGAAAATATTTGCATCTTTTTGATGCTATAACATATTTGCGTTTTTTCTTTGAAAGGAGTAAAGTGGATAATGTCGTGCTTTGAATTATTTGCTCTCATTTCGCGCTCCTTTCTTCCAAGTCCAGCGCCGCCAGGGCACGCGTTCGAATGTACGTCACCCTTCTGAACTGGAAGCAGGGTCGCACCCTCTGGCACACCGCTGTTCTGATAGCGTGACTCTTCTGACCTCACGGTGCGTAATTCGGCTATCTAGGTGGGACATAATTCCATTTTCCAAAGTGCAATTCAAATGAATTAAGTCCGGTATTTGTTTGTTGGATTTAGAACGGTAGTGTGTGAATTGGGTAGTTTTCTCTGCATCGCTTGAGGCGGCAGTAGAACAAGTTCAAACTTGCACGATCTCTACGCTGACACCGCGCGGCTCTATCAGTCGCATTTCACATCGGCCCGTTTTTTGGGGGTACTACCTGGCTTCGTCGGGATTGATCGGACCACGGAAAACTACCGATCAGAGCAGCCGTACGCTAGAATTTTCTTCCAGAAAACGGCTGATTTGAAATTAGCTACATAACGTATTGAAAATTCCGCCACCGTTGGGGGTTCGAACCCTAGGACCTCCCGGTCTCACTCGTTGCAGAGTTAACAGTAATGCTGGCTCTAAGGTAATCTCCGTCTTTTCATTAATTTTCGCCGTCTAAAACATCTTCCTTTAATCCAAGCCGACAGCACCAAGCCACGAGGTGAATAAAGTCGGAGAGAGTAATGAGTTACATACCGTTTCTGTCCATCGCCTCGTGATCGATGAGCTTGGGACAGAGATACTTTCGCCAAAGGGTCTTTTCCCTTTCAGCCAGGTGGAGAGGTGGGAGCAAGGATGAGGGAGGAAAGATCGCGCGCGGTCCGTGGACGGTTCGTTCTGCTCCGGTTTTGTACGTGTGTACGTGCGTTGTGCGTTGAGTGCGCCGGCGTGGGGCGGCGCGGCGCTAGGTACATCCGAGGGCGGCGCCCTCGTTCCAAGACCCAGGCGCGCGGGGTGGGTAGTGGGCGGGGCGGGGGGAAGCGGGGGGGGACGTGGTATGGTGTGGGCGTGGCGGGGAGGGGGGGGGGGGGAGCGAAACTGTGGCATGGGGGGGTGTGACGTGGCGGGGACGAAGGTGAGGCAGGGCGGGGCCGGAGGGACGTGTGAGTCAGGGGGGGGGGGGGCGTCGGTGTGGTCAGGAGGAGGATTAACTGGTCGAGGTGGCGTGGCATGGCGTGGACGAAGGTGAGGCGGGGCAGGGGGGGATAGAGCAGAGCGTGTGGCGTGGAGGTGCCATGACCCCACGCTTCCGTAGCGCCGTTCGCGGAGGTGACATCACGTCGAAAAATGCCGCTATACCCAGGATCGGAAGAGAAGGCCGCCATAATGTTTTTCGTTCTACAAGAGTGATGATGAGAATGAAGGGGATAGCGAATAATAGGGTGGGGAATTGGATTAGATTGAAATCATTAAGCAAATTTCCTCTCTGTAATCGGTTTGTTTCTGGTCTTAAGGTCTCCCGTGTTAAACGACTTATTTCTTTGTATTTATTTCTCTTTAATTTATTTATTCAATACATCATTGTTAATAAAGTTTCGGAAAAACGTCGTGACTACATTTCTGATTGACATTTCAGATAGAGAAGTGTTAAGTAAGAAAATGCTACTCTAAACAGTATATTTTTAAAACGAATATTCCATCGCAACAGTTATCGTATATATTCTTACTCGTATCTAGAATCAAAGGGCATGATCTGGAAGCAAGTTTAGGATATCGCCACAATAAACAAGTGAGATAAAATACGTAGTAACAGGAGATTCCGTAAGTTTCCGGCCTGACTAAGATAATGCTCATCAATGAAGAAACCTTCTGAGAATTTTTGAGTCTGATCTTTAATTGTTGGAATACTTACTCTTAGCTAACGTTAAGAGGTACGTGAGTAGGATGTGGGGCGTGAAATCTCATGATGTTTACCTGCTTCATGACACCGCACCTGTGCTTACTGCTCAGATTTCAAAGGATGTTGTGAAGGACTGTGGCTTCATGGAGTTAGGACCGTTCGCACTTCCGTCCACGTGCGACGTCTGACACTCCCCAAAACCGAAGAAATCCTTTGGGGAAGAAACGTTTCAGACGAGTGTGAGATGAAAGAAGCATGTTTTGTTGATTTACGAACAAAACATCAATTCAAAGGCCTAGAAATGTTAATATTCCTGATGTGAAATGTGGGTTTGAATAAAGGATGATTAAGTTTAATTCAAATTTCATAATATTTTTCTTGGTATCAAAAATCGAAGTTAGTGAAGCCAAAACAGACTACATAGCTTAACGTGAGACTCTCATATTAAGGGAGAGCGTAGGTGAATGTGCGAGAGTAGTGACGACGGTGCAGTTGGTGGAAATCATTGAGCATCCAGTGGTTGGGGGGACTCGGGGCGGCCATCTGCCGGGACTAGTCTCCCGAATGAGTGGTAATGTATTGCACGTGAGTATGTGTGTAAGTGGTAAGAATAGAGCAAGAGAAAAAGGACCGTGCGCGATCCGCGGCCCGTTTGTTATAACACTGCTGCGTACTGATCGGAAAAACTACGGTAAACCTTCGATGAGAGCAGCCGACCGCTAGAATTTTCCTCCAAACCGCGGCTGAATTCGACCTAGCTATTTAACTAGTTCTCCCACCGTCGGGAATCGAACCCTGGAATCTCCGGCACTGCAGTGACATTGGTTGATATCCTAAGCCCACTTCACTATCCCCTTTTCTCTGATCTTTACCGCATGTCATTCCGTCCTCCGCCCCAACCCCCCCGCCACCCGCACCCTCCCGCGTTCCCACCGCTCCCGCTGCATGCCATCAACTTTTTTCGTGCATCTCCTAGGGTGCGCCCCGCCGCCGCGGGCGCCGCCACGTGATATACGCGTTGGCCAGGCGCCCCGCTGCGCGAGGCGGCGCAGAGGAATTAGCAGCGGCGCGGCCCTAGGTGGGGCGAAGCACTCGCCCCCCCCCCGGCACGGGCTTCTCGCTTTTTTTCCCTTTTTTTAATTTTCCCTATCCTCACCCTTTCTCCCTCTCTCTGCTCTTCCTCACTATCTTCCTTCCCCCTCTCTTCCCCTCCTCACCTCCCCTTCCCCGTTTCTACTCTGATTTACTCTTTACCAATTCCTTTCCTTCTTTCCAACCTTTCCCCCTTTCCCTCCCTTCTTCCCCCCTTTTTCCTTGTCTTTCCCCATTTTCCTTCTCCTTTTCCCGTCCCTTTCTTCACCCTTTCCCTTCATTTCCTTTCTCTCTTCCCCTCTCTTCCCATCGTCTTTTTACAATACTCCCTCACCAACACTTGCTCTTCCAAAACACCTCCGCACGTCTTTACTTTTCCACAAATTGACTTCCAATTTACTTGACCTACTAGATATTATTTGATGATATTTACTAGATACTATTGATTATATTACTGCTAATTCTCTCGCCTCTATTGGTATTCGTTGTTCCCACACGGTCGTATGCCTTTTTCTTGTTTGTTCAATCTCTTTTTTGTCGCCTTCTTCGTATCTTCAAAGTTTCCAATGCCACAGATGTTCATAACTTTCCTCTGACCTCTATATCTATAGCTATGTGCGGTTAATTTCTTCACATTTTAGTCTTAATTTGGAATTTTTTCATTGCTAATAGTTGTGTCTTGCCTTCATATTTTTTTTGTTTTCAGTAATGACTTATGATTATGAATCATCAACATCATCTTCTCACTTTCTATCTTTTTCACATGTTTTTATTTTGTATATCAATCTGCTCTGTCAACCTACATGCCGCGAAGACGCTTTCTATCAGAATATAGATACGGCTTATTTAGTCAGTAGGCATTTATTATTTGCCATCCCTCTGCCACCTTTACGGCTATGTCAAATACAGTGGTTCGATATTAGATTCCTTTACTTATATTTTGAACAATAACAGTTTTTATTACATTTTTGTAAATTCTATTTATTTTATTTCACTTTAACTAATGTCAGCTCACACAATTATTTCTCTCTAATGCTCTTATACAAGTATTATCTTTAGATTCAGTTTTTTGTTTGTTTTAATGTTTTAAAATATTGTAACTATTATTCTCCATAAAATCTTTCGACGTTTAAAATATTTATTGGAGAGGAAATAAAAAGTTGTACCGAAGAGAAATAATAAAGTCAATAGCGTCAGAGTCTGAAGATAGACACCTGCGAATTGTTTATCGTTTCACCTGCCGAGAATAAAGCTGAAAAAACCCACTCCAATGACAATGTTTTCCACTGACCTACCGCGATCAGGTGTAATCAAAAATAAAATTGAATGTCTTTGAATGACAGTGATAATTTTTGTAAAACGGTATCATACGAAGATAATGGAACTTTTTTGTAGCATATTCATTGTAATGGGTATTAAAAGAACAGATTCAAACACCTTATCGTGTGGACTTTTGAGGAGTTGACTTCGCTAGGTTTCACAACTTGGCAGCCTGATGTGCGGGCCACGCCTACTTCCAGAACGAACTTCGGCTCTTTCGCAATGATAACGGCATCTGCTCTGCACCTTGTGCCTGGCCCGCTGAATTCCTAAACGACTTATCATCCTGCGGCAATGAGCTGTCAGAAGAAAATCGTGGTCAGCCATCTGCAGCAAAGCACCTTGAAAATCATCTCTTCGACAAGTTCTTTACGTAATATTTCAATGTGGTTTTAGACGGGTTTGCTCGTTCTTACATGCATCTTTATTTTCATCATTTGTGGTTTGGAACAGGGAACCGTTACGTATATTACTACCTTCAAGATTACCTGGCGTTGACGGGGTATTTCTTCATCACCTTGTAAGCAGTCCTACTCCCTACGCCCGCTCCGCTTTATTTTGTAGTCAGAATGTAAATATCCAATCATCAGATTATACCTACTTTATGTACTCTACTAAAGATACAATGATTTGCAACATTCTGGGAACTCGTGAATTTCTTAGGAATCGAGAAAATATGGATTTCATCTCATATTTATTATTGAAAATTCTCAGTGATTTAAGATGAGATTCCACCCGAAAAATGAGAAAAATATCAAATTTTTAATCTTAAAATAATCTCGAAGACTTTTCTGGACATTTTGATATTTTATTTACTGAAAAATGTTGTTTTTTGTTTATTTTATTGGGTTTTGAATTTGCATCAGTACAGGCTGGCTGACGTTTCAGAAGTTCCATGGTTCCACATAAATAGACAAAATTCTGAAACAATTTACTCTCGAAAGCTGTTGTTTTTTGTAGTTTCGTGTTTTGGTTATCATATTTATCTGTGGAATATGTGAAGCTGCGGATCTAGTTTTGGGAAATTAGCATTATTTGTTTCCATTTTTTTAAAATTATCATTAAATATTTCAAAAAAATGAGGTCCAAGAAAAAATATATTTCATTTTCCCGCCAAGCAATTATTTGATATATATATAATATTACTTTATCTTATACTACAATCAGTGTAGAGAAAATTATGTATTGCTGCAGCGAAAAACAGCGAGATGTCGGCAGAAAAAATTGTACTTTAGGTCCTGATACCGAAAAAGTGAATTGCTCAAAAATTGTTTCAATGAAAATTTATGTATAGTAGCATGCTTTATTTTCTAAAATATTCATAAAGTCTTTTATTCTACTATTAGAAACCTAAAAAATGAGAAAATGCGGGAAAATGTCATTTAGGCGCCGATAGATGCAATTGGGAAGAGGGTGGGGCAATATCAAAACGTTAGAAAAGACTTAAAGAGCACAGGAAAACAACTAGTGTGAGAATGTAGCACTACGAGTTGAACTTGCCAATTCCTTCAGGCAAATTCAGTTGCAAGTCTAGACGATTTTCGTTGTCCTGTTAAGAAAATCGTTTTTTTTCACTTTCTAATTTTGATTAGTTCCCTGTATTTTAAGATTCTGGCTGTTTGTGTGATTTCAGAAGTTACTTTTATGTTTCACTACCCTCCCACCATTCTCACTCACTCCTCTTTCTCTCTTCTCTCTTCATTCTCACCCATCTATATCTCTCCCTCTCCACTCTCCCACTCCACTCACATCGAGATGTCTAGTTGGGGAAAATCCGCGCAAACCGATGTACAGGTAGGTCGACGCCGAATCTCGCCAACCATCGGGGGACGATCGCCGCCACCTCTCACGATACAAAAACGTGCTTAAATATGACCAACGCTTACGGGACTAATGGCCTTAACAGATGACACGGCCGAAAAGCTAATTAATCAATTAACCCTCCCACTGTTCTCTTCCCCTCCACTCTCACGCCACTTTTTTCTCTTTCACTCTCTCCCCCCACGCTCCCACTACTCTCTCCCCTCTCCAATCTCTCCCTCTCCGCTCTCTCCCGTCCATTCTCCCACAACTCTCTCCTTATCCACTCTACCACCATTCTCCTTGTACTGTCAATTCAGTTGTTCATTCTCTATTCTACATGAGTTCTCAATTGGAATACTGTTTTTTTAATTATTTATTTAAGGTCTCCTTAGAAACAACTAGGTCATTGGCGATCACAATTACAAAACTACAGTACTCACAACTATACAATGGTTACAAAATTGCATGGAATAAACATATTTTAAAGATACATCATTAATATAGTACATTTACATGACATTGACATTATATAATCAATATGCTAAGTACAATTCCAGATTAAATTTGGTAAGGAAGTAAATAATCTTCCCGAATAAGAGTTGAATATACAATGAAGATCACTATTAATATTAAGATTGGCTCTATCAGTCGTCATCACGTGGCAATCAACAATAAGGTGCTTAGTAGATTCTGGAAGACCACAATTTGGGCTAGGATCAGGAACAAACTGCATATTTGAATATATTTTTTCTAACGTTTCAAATAATATTAGTTTGAATCGTTTTGGCTCGCAATCAAATGAACCGTAGCAAAGGATACGGCGCTTTCTCAGCGTTCCACCTGAAACCACGTATCCTGTACACTTCGATTTAAACATAGCTGCACTTCAATTGAAACAAGCTGCCTTGAAGTTTGAGATTTAAGCATAGCTGCTCTTCGACTGAAACAAGCTGCCTTGAAGTGTAGTGCAGCGCTTCTGTCCGGGAGGTCCTAGGTTCGAGTTCTGGCGGCAGGATTTTCGTACTAGCTTTTCAGCTACGTCGAATTCAGTCGCTGTCTGGAGGAGAATTCTAGCGGCCGGCTGCTCCGATCGGTAGTTTCCCGTGGTTTCTCCGATCAACGCCAGGCGAATTGAGGAGCAATACCCTATCAAACGGGCCACGGACCGCGCGCGATCTGTCCTTCCTCTTCCTTGTCCTATCCTCTCCCCTTACACACACACTTACACTAACATGCACTACACTACCACATATTCCGGAAGACCGGTCGGGAGATTAGTGCTTGTCCCGGCTCGGGCGGTGCCCGCTGGTGGGAGAGTCCTGGTTAGGGGGAAACCCCACTAGCCGACGGTAGGTCGGCGCCGGATCTCGCCATCCAGCGGGGGAAGATCACCGCCATCTCCCGAGAAAAAACATGCACTACACTAACGGGACTAATGACCGAAGCCGTTGACGCGCCCAGAAAACACGAAAAATCAGTCAATGAATTGAAGTACAGCTATGTTTAAATTGGAAAATAGGTGAGTGAACGGAGGGGGGTTATCATGCGCGTGTACCGCCGCCTGCGCGCAGGTGCGTGGCGCTGGCGTCGCTGGGCGGTGATGGGCGGCGCTGGGCGGCGTGGGGCCGCGCCGGGCTGGCGCTGGCCTTGGCGAGTGCGCGCAGGTGCCGCTATCGCCCTTCCGGCGCTCAGGTGCGTTCTCCGCGGCTGAGTCACTCGCGAAAGCCCTCGCGGCCCCTGATAACGCCCTCCAAACCCCGGCCCCTCCCGCGCTCCGCATTCCTCGCATCACGCGCGCGCCGCGTCACCCGCTGATGAAATTGGTGAGCTCCGCCGCGTTGAGACCGCGAGCGATAGCTCAGTGATGTCACTGCAGCGCCTCTAACCGGGAGGTCCTAAGTTCCCACTCCCCACGGCGGCAGGATTTTCGACACTAGCTTTTCAGCTATGTCGAATTCAGTTGCTGCCTGGAGGAGGAGAATTGTAGCGGCCGGCTGCTCTGATCAGTAGTTTTCCGTGATTTCGCCGATCAACACTAGGCAAATACCAGTATCCAAACAAACGGGCCACGGAGCGCGCGCGATTTTTCCTACCTCTTTCTTGTCCTATCCTCACCCCTTATACACACACTTATACTAACATGCACTTCACTACCACATATTCCGTGAGACCGGTCGGGAGCTTAGAGGTTGTCCCGGCTGGGGTGGTGCCCCACTGGTGGGAGAGTCCTGGTTATGGGGAATCTCTACTAGCCGACAGTAGGTCGGCGCCGGATTTCGCGATCCAGCGGGGGAAGATCACTGCCATCTCCCAAGCGCTACACTTACGTGAATAATGACGTAAGCTGTTGTCGCGCCCGGAAACACTAACCGACCAACCAACTAGCCGCGTTGAGCAAATTGAAATGTTCATCTCCCATCATCCACGACCATTCATTTCAATTCGACGATGCCTTATTTTAAGGAAGAGGGACTCCATTCATCATCACGATTGTCCTATCATTATGCATCCACTTTTGCATACATTACAGAGGCATTCACAAAAAAAGTTGGCAGACCTAAAGACTTGAACATGTTTCTCTGTGTACTTTGACGCGCTCAATCAGAATCTGAAGCCACAATTCCGCCAACCCCTTTCCAGTCTTTTTTAATCGCGAGCCAGTTTTTTTTAAACTACCGTGGAATTGCAGATTCTAAATTTCACGATGTTTTCTTTTTCTATTTCGAAAAAAGACTGGATGGAAGTCGGAATATATAGAGAAAAACATGTGTCAAGTCTTTAGGTCTGACATCTTTTTAATGTGTACTAACATACGCTATACTTACATACATTATCAATACATAATACACATACATACATACATTATACATCCAGTGGGAGGTCATGTGTGATCATCTATCGTGGAAGGGGAGGGCATAATGATGAAGTCTCCTCCTTTGGTTACGCTCCGGAACCAAATGTTGCACTCATCTTATGGTAATCATCACTATGGTAATGATGATCTTTAACTTCATAACCATCATGGGAAATTTGGATTGCGTATTGTATTGTATTTAGACTTTTTTGTCAAAAGTCAAAAATAAAGGTTAAGACATTAGTCTAGAAAAGAAAATAATTGTTTTCGTAAAGAAAATAACCCAACATATTTCAGTTTTTATTGTGAATAGCATTGTGCAAAAATGGCTCGTTGACTCATGTGTACTGAATCCTCTCGACGTGCAAAAATATCTGTGAGTCAACAGAGAACATGGATCCTTAATATTGGAATGTACACAGCAAGAGACAATGACTGAAAGAAAGTTGTAAAAGCCACGATACTTACGCGTGATGAAATGTTGCTACTCGCCTTCAAAAGCGGAGAATTTGGACTTCTAATTTTAGGTTTTGTTATTCCATTTAATGCTGGGGAACCTTGAATATGTATCAATTTCTCCTCCTCGACATTGATTGTGGTGCTGGGAAATTTTTATTTGGTATCTTGTTGGTCGCCAGTGATACTATAAAATGTTGACTCCTATATACGCCCACTAGGAAATGACCCAACAACTGTCCTAGCCATATTTAATCTTTTAAACCCACACATTCCTTTGAACCAATCCTTGGAGAGAATTAATTTTGTCAAGAAACTCTCAGGATTTATTATTATGCCACGAACGTAATATGATATAGTGAGAATTTTCCGCTCTTCGAAAATTCACAGCATCCAATGGAATTGAATACAGTAACTCGGATTTTGGAAGTGTGCCACATCATTGATAACTGCTTTTACTTATTATCGTTTCTGTAGCACGAAATTAATGGAAAGATACTGACGAAATAGCAATGTTCTAATAGAGCAGAACAGTTATCTCAGTATTTGCAGAAAATATGAGTGTGCAAAATTGATAACGGCAGTTCGTTGACTCGTGCGAAGTTACATCTCTTGCCACACGGAATCATCTACAAAAGATCACTGAACTTCAATCACACACACGCGATCAGTACATATGAACATCAAAGGCGGTTTGGAAATGTCCTATGGAGAACCATTGATTAACAGAATTACACATATTTCATGAAAATGAAATGTGTTTTGCAGAACAGTATCGATGATCAAGTACGTAACGATATTTTTGGAGCAGAGGCGATTTGTTTGTTGGTGAAGAAATAATATTACCAAAAGATGAGTTTTGAATTGCACTGTAGCTATCACATAATTTCATCTGAATGAGTAATTTCAGATGAAATTAAAACAAAACAGAATTAGATGAATAAGGGTTACTTAGGTCTTTTGCTGAGAAATGCTTCGTTTCCCTGCAACAGTTTCTGACTATTGTTCGTCTATGTTATACGGAATTTTGAACGTAAAATGAATCGAATCGCTGAGAATATTACTGTGTACTACTGAAGAAAAAAATGTTTTTTTCTGATACAAGTGATGAAACACGCATATTTGTGAATGAAGGGAATTATGTTGCATGTCCTGACAACGCTAGACCCCGCGCAGCCCTGCGATTGTCGTCAGCCGGCTGTCAGAATTACAGTGCACACTCTGTTCGCGAATGAACAATGACCTTCCAAGATGAAAGCAGCGTTTCGAGTCTTGGCCTTTCGCACAAAGTTCCAGTGAACGGAGGATGCTGGTGGAAAAATTCATTCTGTACGGTTCGCAAAGCTTCTGGAGCCAAAAATAATTATTTATTGATAGTATTATGATAATGCGCTGGAGTGGATCGCCCTGTATTTATAATGTTTAAATTTCTTTTGGCTGGCCCATGAAGGTTAGGATGGCCCATGATGTATAACTTATCCCCATTCCCATCCTGAGGATCGAGAGACGATCGAACTGAACCCTCATCATCACGTGACTTGTCCCATCATCGAAAAGTACTGCGGCAGCTCTTCAAGAACGTGTTTGCCGCCTCGAAACCCTCGGAGTGTTGTAGCTTCACAGATATAAACAATTATGTTAATTTCTTGTTTGCGAACCTTTGTACTGTCTTGTGAAAGATTACACCTTTGCTTTGGTTTAATAAAAACAGGACGTTGAAGATGTTCTTTCTCTAATAGTTGTCATTGTGCAAGAATATGACGATGCAATGTGGGTACAAGTTGGACGCTGTACCAATCTCCGCCCATCTGGCACGCACGTTGATTCGTCAGCTGCTCATGTTCATGCCAACTTGCAGCGCAACCATTTGCCACTGATTGGAAGAGACAAACCTCTTCGGAGCGGACACATGCAACCTCGATGCCGATGTTTCTATGAAACATCGATGTATTGAAGCCGATGTTTTGTGAACATGGATGTTTTGTCCTCGTTTTTACATTTTCTATTTTTGGTCGTGGATGAAAAATCCCGTAATCACATTTTCGTAAAGTTAAAATATGAAATAAGAACTTTTGGGAGCCCTGTCTGTTCATGTGTTCAAACGAAAAGAACCTGGTTTGTACTACTTTCATCGAACAGGCTATCCTGTTCCTGAGACCCGAGATGATCCTGTTGACCCGGTATTTCGTTCGTGTTTCCTCGAATTTCGCACACAGAGGCATTTTATAACTGTTCAGTTAATTTTTTATTATAAATTAATATACATGGTCACTGTCAAATTAAATTTTGCTGCCTGAATTTAATGTTGGAGCTATAAACCAGCTTCCAAAAATCGATGTTTAAAAACATAGATGGTTTTTGGTCGATATATTATTAATGCGTACATATTGCAGTCAAAATTAGCAAAACCATTCTTGAAACTTGTTTGCATAATTTCCACTCAATTTTGCACTGTGATGTTTATGCTATCCTTGCTGCATTCAAATACATTCAAGAAAAAGAAGGCGATAAATGTGTTATAAACACTCGTATAGTGTTTATTGATTCATTAAGTGTCCTAAATTGTGTAATTAATTTAAATAACAACGAAACAATTAGAAATGAGCTCATCAATTTACAATGACTTTTCATAATTGTATAGATAAAAATTTTTTCATAAAGGAATCCACTGTAAACCAAACGGCATTGTTCAAAAGTGAAAAGAAAAAAATGACATTTCATTAAAATCCACCTCTATTAATAGCCATTTGCTTTTTCTTACTATTGAGCACTTTACCATTCTTGCACTTAACGGTTGGTAGATCTCACATTCTAAATTAATTTTGCAAAGAAAAAGAAATTAAAATTAAAAATTGTAAATTAATAAATTTACCATAACCTTAAAATCAAAATGAAGAAAGGCAAACGAAATTACATTTAACTTTGTCGTGATTAAAACGATCGGCCTTGATGGTATAGTGGTTATCATGCCAAGCTACTGATCCCAAGTTCGCGGGGTCAAACACAATCAAAGTCGGAGGATTTTTTTTGAGGTGCCAAAAATGGACGGCATGCATGCGGACACTCGTTCGCAGATCCCAAGAAAGGCACTTGGCATATCCTGACAAAGTTAAATCCCCTAGCAATTTCGCACCAATCAGAGTTGCGATACGATTGCGGAAATTGTATCTCGCCCTGCGCTATCTGATATTCAAATCAAACGTGAAAATTAGGAAAAGCAAAGACAAACATACTTAAACTAGGTATACTTGCTCAGGACAACTCTCACAAGATGGCGCTAGGGGCTCCTGGAGACTAGCCTACGCACTAATCAAAGTGTGGCAATAAAGGAAGTGATTAAAACCATTTTTCTCAAAACCAACACAACGAAACACGTGAATAAAACCATAACAATGGTAACGCGTACTTCCTGAGCACAGAATGATACGACAGCCGAAGCAAGTAGCACGGTGGTTATGGCTGATCCATCAGCCGAAGGATCCCTTTCCACAAAAATTAATAAATTCTAAAGATTTTTACCACGATTTATTGTAAATACATAACGTATTCGAGGTATAAGTGTACTCATTTAATTGTTGTTTTGAAAAATTATGTTAATGAGGATTTAAAATAGTTTTGAAATTTCGAAACGGAGAGATGTTTCTTTACCAGAAAAGCCCGTAAAGGCCTGTACTTCATTCAAACCTCGGATGCGCTATAGACTTGCTCTTATTAACCGATTTAATAAAATAAATACTAAATTGTAATAATATATTGAAATGAATGAAATAGAATGAACAATTATCTACCGTTAATTTTTCATTAATTGATCGTGCGTATTGTAATCAATCTATTGAAAGCAGACATTTTGTCTTTGAGAAAACTTATAAGTGTGAGTTTATAGTTAAAAGGAGATGAGCGTTCTAAATGCACACATTAGTGAGTGCATAGAGGCGCAATGTCTAGCAATCGTTTCATTCAGCTTCCTTTCACAAACAATTTTAGTTATTTTAATAATATGATGCAGGTTTTCAATTTTTCGTATAGTATGTAGAACTTTTCTAACTTTGCTGCAGCTACTACTGCTTTAGACTTACTACTGCTTTAGTACAATGTTATGGCAAGGGTTTAGCTAAGAGTTGTTCAAAGGGCTCATTAAATAACATATAAACTCGGAATTAAAATATCTCGTAAATAGAATTAGCCGTTTTAAAAGGGGTCAGATAGCAGGGGAATGGAATATCTTAAATAGGGTTAGAAGTTTTCTTATGACTTATTTTCAATGCGAGTTTTCTGCATTTGGAACAACGGATTATCGAGAAAATATTTCAACTTTTTTTGATAGACTATTTTTTTGGTTTGACTTTACTGTTTTTAAGAAAGGAAAGTTTTCAAAAGTAAAACGTAGAAATAAATATTTCAGCAAACTTGAACAAACCTGAAAAGCGTGCTCAATGGAAATTACTAAAAACACTTGTTACTAATTACAATACTAAATACATTTGTTGGACAATAGAACCAATATTTGAGCAGCTACACGTGAGGTTAATTAATTATAATTGAAAATTACGCTGTGGGAGTTGTGTGTACTGTATGCGCTCTACTGAACGCAGTAACAAGCTTTCACACAAATCCTTATATAGCTTTCGAGTAACCTTCGCCCGTCCGTCCGACTGACTGTTTGTCCGTGTCTGTGTGCCGCTCACGATTAGGTTCCGTGAATAATAAGACAATCCCCTTTTGTAGGATAATTTCGTCTACAAAATTATATTCTGATATAAATCTATAAGGCTGGAACTGTATATTGTAGAATCGGAGCTGGCAAATGTCATATTTTATTTAATAAAGCATCTGATAGTGTGACCGTTGAATTGTTTCGTTGCACGTTCTCTGCAATCTCAACGTCCCTCATTGCCGATACCCGCATTTCGGGGCGCCTCTTATCCCCGCGGGCAGATCTGCTTCTTTTCTCCGCAGTTTTCGTTCACGTGCGCCATTGGTTGATTGATTGATGTTTCCAGGAAGGACTACTATGTCCATTAGTCCCGTTGGTATAGTGTATGTATATCTCAGGAGGTGGCAGTGTTTCCTTCACCTCTGAATGATGAGATTCGGCACCGATCTACTCATCGGCTTGCGAGAGATTTCCCTCTTCAGTTATGTCCCCAAAAGGGGCGCCGCCCCAGTTGAGAGAAGCTATATGCTCCCGACTACGCTAGAATGAGGGAGAGAAAGGAAAGATAGCGCGCGATTCGTGGTCCGTTTTTTTAGGGTACTGTCCTGGCATTTGCTAGGTAATGGTAAGAAAACCCACGGAAAACTACCGATCAGAGCTGCTGGTGGGTATAATTCTTACCCAGTCAGTGGCTGAACTTGACCTACCTATCTAGTACTTTTAAAAATCCGCCAAAGTCGGCACTCGAACCCCAGGACCTCCCAGTCGCTGTCGTGATAGCGGCAATGACCTAAATTTAGCCGATCCCTCTCCTGGTCTGGGATATATTACGCTAAGAAAATCTCACGTCATTGTGTGATTTGTAAGTCGCCATGGCATGTTGGGGACAAGTGAAGGCGTAAAAATTGGATAAAAAGTTAGACATTCCAAAAAGTATAATATCTCCTCAATTGTTTGAATCATGCATGCATATTTATATAACAACATTAACTGATTTACCATAAATCAATTGTCGATATATTTTAAAAAAATGGAAATGAATTTGTCTCACTGAACCCTTCAGAATCTGATGCTGGGAACAGAAAGACGGCGCTAGTGGGAGTCATAACCTAGCAAACATCATAAGAAGGAAATATTTAGGAAATTAAATAGCTTATTGTAGTATTTTTGTATTCCCATATACTGTGTACTCTACGTGTTCTAAGTGCCATAATCGTGGTTTAGCTGCTCCTAGAGGCGTTCTCAAAACTGTGAAGTTAATTCTCAGAAACTCTGATGGTCCGGGCTGTTTTCAGGACGTACAAACTCACTTGCTTCTTTACTTCTCTGAAATGCAAAGCGAGAAAGCAAGAAACCCCCATTTAAAACACGACAGAACCAATACGCCACATGCAAGTATTAACTCTAGATTTGAAGGAACCTATCATCTCCAATATTCATAACTGTTGTATTCCAATTACACACTTTGAGTTCATCCGGTGGCCAGTGATAGTCACCACCCCGGACAAATAATCACGAAAGAAAGAAAAGCTTCACTTCCCCTTTCCTTTCCCATCTTTTTTTCCTTCTTCTCTCCTCCCCCTGCCGCACACTGAGCAGGTACTACATTTGTACGTCGTAGTACATTTGTACTCTTCTTTTATTAACACTTTCACCTTTTCCCCAGTGTAACATACTTAATTGAGAACAAATCTTGAGTATACTACGACGTACAAATGTAGTACCTGCTCAGTGTGCGGCAATGTCGAACCAGCCCCTGCGCAGACGCAACCCACCGGGCAAGACAGCACGACGACTCTGCTTCGCTGGGACGCCAACGCTATACTGCGGTTTTTACTGAGCAGCGTGAGAAGTAAAACAGCTGTTACGATGTCATACAATCAGAAGGTTGAACGCCAATCATAGTGGCGTCACTATGGTGATGTGTAAGGTCCCGATTGGAGGGCGCCGTAAGAGCCGATAAAATGTCAAACGCAGCAATGGAAAAATCGCAGTATAGGCGCCGCGTCATACTCACCCATCACCGCCAACGCAGCGGAATCAAAACTTCCTCGCAGCGCCAAGCGATCTCCAGAGTATCGCGTACGCGTTGCATCGCTCCACTAACCTACGTTTTTCTGTCCCCAAATATTGCACGCTCTGTGCTTGTTAGCTTGTTTTTATATTTCCGTGCCGTCTGGTGTTTTTACTTTCTCCCTACCGCTTACGCAGTACAGAGAAAGTTCTGTAATGCTGCGCGAAAAAAGGAGAATTTTTTGGAAGAAAAACACTTGTTGAAGGGCTCTGGTAAAGAAAAAGTTAATAAATTCAGTTGCTAAATATAGAAAAAATCCTCTAACACAAGGTGTAGCCAGAATCCATGGTTTGTGGGTCCTTGGTACTGAAAAATCGATTGACGGCAAAACGTCTGTTCATCCGTCCGTGTGTTCGTCTGTCCATTTGTCTGACCGTCTGACCGTCTGACCGTCTGTCCGTCTGTCCGTCTGTCCGTCTGTCCGTCTGTCCGTCTGTCCGTCTGTCCGTCTGTCCGTCTGTCCGTCTGTCCGTCTGTCCGTCTGTCCGTCTATCCGTCTGTCCGTCTGTCCGTCTGTCCGTCTATCCGTCTGTCCGTCTGTCCGTTTGTCGCTCTGTCCGTCTGTCCGTCTGTCCGTCTGTCCGTCTGTCCCGTCTGTCCGTCTGTCTGTCCGTCCTGTCTGTCCGTCTGTCCGTCTGTCCGTGTCTGTCCGCCTGTCTGTCCGTCTGCCTGTCCGTCTGTCTGTCCGTCTGTCTGTCCGTCTGTCTGTCCGTCTGCCTGTCCGTCTGTCCGTCTGTCTGTCCGTATGTCTGTCCGTCTGTCTGTCCGTCTGTCCGTCTGTCTGTCCGTCTACCTGTCAGTCTGTGCGTTTGTCTGTCGGTCCGTCTGTTCGTCTGTCTGCCTGTCCGTCTGTCTGTCCGTATGTCTGTGAACAACGCTGAACCGTTCATCCGATTTTCTCCAAAATTGATATTTCCGAATTGATCTGGCTGATGTCGCGGCCTCTTGAAGTTGAAATCGATATTTTAACTTTGGCGAATACTTACATGAATTCCGTTGGATATTTTCAAAATTTTCTAACAATTTTTCCATCGTGTTTGGTTCAATTTTGTTGTTGGATAGTGTAAAGGACGTTTAAGAGAATGCTGCAGGTTTTATGTTCGATAAAAACGCTAATTTTTCGAAAATTGCAAAAGTTTAAAAAAATTTCGGAGTCTTCCTACAACTAGAATTATGAAGGTAGATATTTTTCCCTTAATGAAGTGTGCTTCTTAAATATAGATTTTGAAGTAAGATCATGTCGAATTTTTCGAAAATTTGACTTGAATTGTACTTTTTGCGTAATTTTGCTAGAAAATACGAACTAGGAAGTAGGAGCTCTTTCCGCACCATTAGTTTTTGTTGAGGACTGCCCCGTATTCAGTTCCTTTGCGCTAAATATCATCAACATCCCGGCGCAGCGGACTCTCTATTGTCTCAGTACAGCCTGGTGCAAATATTTTATTTGGGTTGCCGGTACATCACTCGTATTTCTGACGCTATGTAACATAGCCACCTATAAAATCAACTTTGACGACCCAAATATGGTGCATATGATACTACCTTTCATGTGCATCACTCTGTGTTAAGCTGTCAAACTAACAATTTTGTTAAAAAACAGAAGAAGAAAATTTAAATAACTTTACACATGTATGACTCTTAGAGTTTTCGTATTATTTGTGGGTGGTTCAGTCCCTACCTTACTTACCTGAATTCTGAACAATGCAAAATACATAACTCCGAAAGAAAAATATTTCTTCGATTTTAACCGCGCATAAAAATCCCGTGAAATGGAAACTAATAGCGTGTTACGACAGCTTCCGACATTCTAAGAACAGAGTAGTAGTTGAGCGCTTATTCTTAGTTTTATGACTATTGAAAATTGAAAGCGAAACCTACCCAGCACTTCTCGCGGTCTTTTTAGTTCTTCATTCACAGGAATAAGGACAGCGCATGCGCTGCCTTGCACGACTGTACTTCACGGCGCGGCATTGCTCAATCCGAGTCGCCCGTGCCATGGGCGCGATGGCGGCGTCGCCATGGCGACGATGAATGGCTTGGACACGGACGTCCGCCCGCCCTTGTTCGCTCGTATCGACACGCGCCGTAAAGGAACAAAAGGTCGCGCTATGAGCGTGGGGCGCGACGCTATCTGTTCTGTTCGAAAATTAATTCACCAGCGTGAGGTACGACCTTGACCGTGTCGGTTGGGGCAAAATTCTCTGGTGCCAGATTCTTGACGCGTCAGGATTTCACGAACTCACATTCCTGGATTTTCGTGTTGGCAATATTCTTGTAGTCGACAGATGGAAATTTCTTTTTACTTCCAATTCTCTCCCAACTTTTAATAATATCAGTAGTTGAAATGTGAGACAGGACAACGGAATAAGTACCACTAATAAAATTGACCAGGAATGACGATAAAAAATCATATCATCCTTCATTTATTTAACTAAAGCGCGTGGCACAAACAGTGCAAATGTCATTTTGTTCCATTAAATTTTTCACAGTCGGAAGGATTTCATAATAACTGAATAAACTCTCTATTTCCCACAAAGCACTAATAGAACTTAACGTAATACTTATTGATAAAAAAGTTAACTATTTCATCAAAAATTACTATCTTTACAAACATGGACAATCGTTTCAGATGTGGGACTAAAAGTGCGAATAATAGGCTACTCCATTACACGTGTTACAAGACAAAATACGGCTAACTAAAACCGCATAATCTCGCACTATCTAGCTGGTTTGATGAAACACACCCGAAAACACGATAGACTGGGCTACATTTGCATGTTCAACTAACAATCTCAGGTTGTCCTGTTGTTTTACCACACACCTCAAATTGGAAGAATACATTTTGTACTAAAAGGGATGTAAAATGAGTTATTTGCTTCTTAAAATTGATTTCCCCTTTCGTGCATTTGTAGCAATTTCTATCAAGTTTGGCTCATATCTTTACATTGAGTATTTAATTAGTATATCCAATTATTTATCAACACTTTCTCACACCAAGCCTTTCAACAACTCAAATATATTTTATAATAACTTTAATTGACATTGCATCTTACCAATAATTGTCTGCATAATGATAATGTATTTCTCATCCATCGCTTGTAGAGACCCAATTACCATTCCCCTTGATGGTCGTTTTAAATGAGTGTGAGTGTAAAGTGATATATCTCGAATTGATTCAGGTAAGATTACGTAAAAGAAGAAGGTATGCTTTTAAGTTTTGCGGGTGTAGTCAAATGTAACTTTAATATAGAAATTTCCAAATATTGAATTGTAATATGATTGCATCGTAATCATATTAATCACCTGACAAAAAATGAATAATAGGTGTTGAGGAAATGTTACAAATAAGTTGGTTTTTAAATAAAGTTACTTTTCTATGTTTACCAATGCCTACTGCCAAATGAACTGTAAATATCTTTTAGTTAGAATAATTTTTAAATAAAAATGTTTGAAAATTATTTTAATTTTTAAAGAGAATAAAACACCAATAATTTGGAAAAACAACAAAAATAAAAGAATCCAAATGAAAATTGTTTTCAATAACATACGTAACCGACGAAAGAAAAAGCAGGAGAGGAAACATTTCTTAGTAAACAATAACATGAAACGATTACATAAAAAAACTGATTCCAAATGTTTCTAACTTTGCAAAATTATTTCAACAAAACGTATACATCTCTATACAGGTATCCTTTTCAGTTCCTTGCCTTGAATAATAGCAAATAGGAGGAAGATTTTCAACACTTTCTCTGATGGAAATGCTTGCACTCATCATCTACGCTACTTTACTGATTTCTTAAAGGAAAATAATTCTTGACAATCGATGCGACTCTGTACTCGGAAACGCGGCACCGAAATGTGATAGCCTCACTTGCCTCTTTAGAACCCCAAACTTTTTTACCAAGGAAAAAGTCTTCACGAAGGAAAGAAGTTTAAAACATTCATTGCCGTTGAGGAAACAACCCTAAAAATCAATGAGAGGAACAGTCACGCTTGGTGAATCAGCTCTTCGTACAGTGAACACCGTGCAGGCTTGAACATTATTTCCGACGAACGTTCTCTTCGACGTGTGGATCGAACACATTCGAAGCTCTCATTGCAACACGCCTCGAGTAGTTAGAATATTTCCTTGACCCATTTTCATGTCTATTGTTCAGATTCAGCTCTACTCACGATTGACAATGATGGAAGAATATATTTCTATAGATCACTGTATTAAAAGGAAAATATTTCGCAATGTTCAAATATCGCAAATGGACTTCAAAGAATTTGAAAGGAAAGTTGAGGAAATATTTGCACGCTTTGGCTTGTACTTAAAAGATATTTCGATATGCGTGAAAAAATATTTGTAAGTAATGCAAAAGATGTTAATGGTTTCAATTACCGCAATACTTATTGAAAAGAACTTCTAAGTCACTCTATGAGTTTCAATACGAGCCACTACGAGTATGAATTTGAAATGCATTCCTGAGATATGTCCTTGAAATTAAAAATTTCAGCTTCAGTTTCAATATTTGCTTGTGACTAGTCTAATTTATGTATCAGAATATAAAATTGTATTGTATATTTTACTTCATTCTTTAAATAAGTATTCCTCAACGATAGTATTTAAATACTTGAATGATTCGAATACGTAGTTAATCTATTATTGGCAAAGAAATATTTACATTTTAGTTAATATTTTTTAAACGGAATGGTCTTAAAAATAAACTAGTGGTGCAACAGAGTGGTATAGATATTCGAACTAGTTAGTTTCCTTACCTCTTTTGTCTGAGCTAGCTTTTCGGTTTGTTCCACCTCTTCCCAGCAGCCACCTATTGGTCTAAAAGCCATTTATCAATTTTCAGAACTCTAAATAATAGAATTGAAATTCGACTTTTATAATATTATAGACAAAGACAATTTTATTTGACCGTCTTTGAAAATGCGTAATTTTGAGCTCATTTTCCGACAGAAAAACGGACGAACGGACGGACAGGCGGACGACAAATCGATGGATAAAAGCACGGACAGGCTAACAGACGGACGGACGAACGGACTGACTGACGGACGAATGGACGGACAAGTGACGGGGTGGATAAACGCACGGACAAATGGACGGGCAAACGAAAGGGCGGACAAATGCATGGACAAACGGACTGACAAACGATCAAACAAACGCACGGACGTGTTAAACAAAAACACATTTTCGGTATCAGAGGACCCCAAAACATGTATTTCCGTTGATATCTCGATATCGATTTTCCGTAGCATCACATAACTTATTACACATATTTTTCTTCATATTTTTCACACATATTATTGCACATATTTTTCTTCATTCGCACGGATACAATATACAATATATATATATATATATATATATATATATATATATATATATATATATATATATATATTCCATAAATGAAAAAGTAAAAACGCGAATTAATGCTTATTGTTTGCAACAATTCGTCGCACAACTCCAACGTCGTGCCACATGTAAGAAATTTTGTAACGTGCTTTCCAAGCAAATTACGAGTAACCTTTGAGGCATGGGCGTAATTCAAGTATTAAGCAGATCGAAGCAGGCCGCCGGCGCGGCTGGTTGAAGGCCAGTCGCGCACGGGGTCATTGTGCCCAACTGACATTGCCACTGGAATTCGACTGATTTCCAGCTTGAGGCGTGTCCGTGCCACATTCTCGACTTTTTGGCTAAAGGGCTAGATAAACCTAATAAATTACATTATCTGTTTTACACAACGGTTTAATTTTCTTTTAACAATGATAAAAATATAGCTTTGCTTCTTTTTGAAAATTAGGATTTCAATTATTTCATTAAAAAAGATTAGTTGGTCCTATGAGCACATTATTTTGTAAATCATTGTGTTTTAATTAAAATATCTTTACCATTTACTGCATAGCAACTTTAGGACAGAACCTGAAGAATTTTAAATTCGTCATTGAAGAATTTTAAATTCATGGTGGGATTACCGAGTCGATTTATTTTTACATATATTTATAACTTTTCCTTGTTTCTCACTCTTATTAAAAAGTAAGGGTTACTAGAAGAGTAAACTTTTGTTTGTCCATTCTTTGCTTTACCTGACTCCCACATGTTTCCCTACACTACATGTTCCCAGACATATTTCTTTATAATGTTCTCCGTATGTTCCCTCCTGCGTCATGTTTCTGATATGTACCAGCTTCAAACTGGAACCCGTCGTTCAGTGTTTGTGGCAATCTGTGCTCCGGAGTAATGGAACCATAAACAAATGTAAGAACGTCTAAAAAGAACTCATTCTGTAGATTTCGGTGCAGAAAACAAAAATTTCTTGCAGAAACACAATCTGGTATTTTTAAGCTCTAGCACACCTGGTTTACAAGTTATGCATGATAACGAAGTATGTTCGGCCTAATGTGTTTTGCGATTTGCAAATGGGCCTGATAATCCGAATGTGCCAAAATCTAGGAATATCCGTGTTTCGTTCTTAAATGTTTTTGATCCACTCCTGAGATGTAATTTTCTGTTCAGCAGAACCCTGTCTGTAAGGCAGCACTGCGCATGCCGTCTAGGTGTACTACTATCGTAGTCCAGAAATCATCGGGTATACCCATGAGAGTTAGGGATTGTAATCGCGCAGAAACCTGTTGTGGCTGCATTAGTAATTTGTTTCAAATACACATATTCAAAGGGAACTTCAAATAGAACCCCTAATTGAACATATAAGAAAAAACGGTCACAATTTTTTAACTCTTCTTTCATCCTCTCCTTGCAGTACAAAATTCACAATGGGAAAAACCATAAACAATCCCAAAATAATTCGCTCTCGATATCCCAGAGACATGTTAAAACACCCATACAAATATATTAAATATGTAAATCTTCATCCCAATGTATGTATAGAGTGTTATCTAGATTTAAGAATGTATAATGTATGTAAAAATTGTGTATTGTATGTCAAATTGTTTAGTTGTAAGTATTAGAAATATAGTTATTAAATCCTGTATATTACAAATAAAAATGTACAAACCCCTGAAAGGCAAAACTGCCGAACAGGAAGAAAATAAATTTTTAAAAAAAGTAATTTGTTTCATTGGTTTACTTGTATGCTTTCGAAGACGTGGTGTTATTTTTTGTGACGAGGCTCCCTGTCAAAAGGCTAGTAAGTCAATGTTTTTGAAGCGGCATTTAGAGTAGTCTTCTTCTGTGACTTCAGTCGAGTGCACAGATTCTGCACGCGAACTTCACCCGATCCACCCTTCCCTATCCCCATTTCTTTCCTGAGTATTTCGCGAAACGATGATTCCTCATCCCAATTTTCCCATCCCTCATAATCTAGAACGACTCTGGTAGTACTGCGAGTATGCAGATATCAGGCCAAATTCTATGAATGCAGCGCCGTTCGGAGCACAATACATTATATACAAATGCGAATTGACGGGGATTGTCGGGGATCGTTCTTCTAGAGACTTTGTATTGTTTGAAAAATTAATAAATTATTTTTTCCTGAGGTCCAATTACTCCAAAATAGATACGTAATATTTGGAAATGTTCAAATAAAGAAATTTGATAAGGAAACATTTCCGAAAGTGTTCTTAAGGTTTATTCACACTCTGTTTCGTAAGCAAAGAAGGTCTTCATTAATTAATTCTTCAATCCCTTCTTGGAGTTTTGAATGTATAATTTGTAAAAGTTTTTAGCAAGTGAAAAAAACATTGCGATAAGCAGACATTACTTTTCTTCACATAATCAATGTTGGTTAGAAATCGGTTTACTTTTTCATATTCATCCATAAACGTCACCAGACAACCTGTATTGACAATAAAAGGCTGAATTTGGTATTGTGTGAAAAATGATTTCAAACTGAGCCTGACACAAGTAATTCATTACCTAATTTTTTACTGCGCCACGCCAAATTCTTTTTCACTCGAAACAACCAATAAAGTAAATGAAATTGAATGAAAAATATAAATAATTACTACTAATTTTAATAGAACGAAGCCTCAATCCGAGCTAATATGGGAGAACACTAATTTATGCCACTGTAAGAAAATTAAATCCTTGCCAGCACAATGGCGTATATAGGCCAAATGTGAAGTCAGATATCAAACCTTTCTTTACACACTGTTTAATGGAACGAAATTGCTTATTAGTGAGAGTATAGGTTTATCTTTTTTCTAAATATTAGGGTCAAACTATTCTACACGCCATGACTAAACAAGAAGTAATGAATAAACCTAATATGGAATACACTGACAATGAGTTTAACTTTGTATCATTGTTATTATCATAAAATAATTCACAGTTTTTTTCACCTGACTTTTTCCTTAACAAATATTTTATATGAGCATTATCGTAATACGCAACGCAATTCTTTGCTACACTTTTTCTTTGTTATTATTTTTGTAATAATTACTAAAACTGATAGAATGCCGAATACTTTTTACTTTGCATTTTGTCATATTTTTAAACTTTTTTATTTTATAGTATGCTATTATTTGTTCTGAATCTAATATTACACTGCAAAGTATGCAAGTTGTAATAATTCTAATCTCATGATCCCTTATACTCATCCCTAAGGAACTACACACCACTATCACGACAGCAAAATACCTTTTCATTCAACAAGGAAAATAACTTGAAATAGTTCATAAGCATCGACAATATTTATTATTTGATTATATTTCTTTATTTGATTAAAATAAGTGATATAAGATTTTGAAGAATTTTAAATAATTCATTATCACACAAGTGTTATAATGCTAAAACGTCAGCGTAGTTAAGCTTTGTGATTACTTGTGTAGTTGAAATACATTTTATTGATACCATTATACTTACTGGCTTGTAATATTATAAGAAGAATTTTCATCGCTTGTGGAAATGAAAAGTCATAACGAAATTCCTTTTAAACCAACTTTTCCGACTTTTTCGACCTTTTCGAAAAAAACAACAACAATATAATTGACACAGGCTGAATTGCCTACCTGGTATGTCCAAAAAGTACGTAAAGCTGTTACTTCTATATCTGCAAACTGCACATTGCAATACCCTCCTAGGGTTAAAACATTATACTGAACTAGATTCAGAACTAGGTTCAGATACAGCCGTCTTTACTTCTCCTCCGAAGGATTTTTCGCCCTTAAAAGAATTGAATTGAATTGAATTGAATTTGCCTTATTTTACGTGACGAGACTCAGGCCATGAAGCCTGCTCTTCCGTCTGACCACGCAAATTTCGTTACACTCCTTTCACCAATCATGGGAGAAAGAAGGTGTGCGGGGTGACGAATCAGGCGATTTGTATTTAGCTCAAAGGCTTCTTATACATGCAGTAAATCTACAACATAGATCATCCAGCTTTACTTCCCCTCACAAGGAAGGCGTACGAAGGATTTTTTCGCCCTTAAAAAATCCACGGCTTCGATCGGGTTTGAACCCGCATACTTGGGTATTGCAGTCCGATACGCTAACCGCTACACCATCGTAGCCGCCGGGAAGAATCGGGTTCGAACTCGCAACCACGAGGACAACTGTTTCATACGCTAATCGAAACCGCAATGGAGGCTTGAACGCTCACCCGCCGTCCTCGTCGTCGTCCTCGTCGTCCACCTCCTCCTCGGAGGGCGCGGGCGCCGGCGCGTCCTCGGCCTGCTGCATCTGCTGCAGGTGGCGGCGCCGCTGCCGCTGCTGCTCCTGCTGCTGCTGGGCGGGCGGCGGCCGCGGGGACGGCGGCTGGTTGGTCGTCGACGACGACGTCTGCATGCTCAGCGGGGCCATGCGCGCGAGGGCGGCGCGCGCGCCCCTGCCCCGGCTCGTGCTTCCGCTGGCTCAGCACGGTGCCGGCCAACGACCGGCGGACACTGACGGCGGTGGCGGTGTGCGGAGATCCGTGAGGGCGCGCGCGTCGCCCGCCGCCCTCGCCGCCCCCGCCCTACGCCGCACAGTGGGCCGATTGTTCTCATTTCAATTCTCAGCTTTCTATTGTTAGTTAGTTAATGCTTTATTTTACATGGCGAGACTCGGGCCATCAGGCCCGCTCTTCCGTCTAACCACGCAAATTTCGCTACGCTCCTTTCACCACCTAGCGGAGAAAGGAGATATTATCTCGTGCGACGAAACAGGCGGATATCGGTGCTCACTTAAGGCATCTCTTTTTAAAAGCGAGGATGCATGCTGTAAATCACCATGGCAGCCGGCTGCTTCCCCTCCGAAGGAAGGCGTACGAAGGATTTTTTCGCCCTTAAAAATCCACGGCTTCGATCGGGTTTGAACCCGCAAACTCGGGTACAACAGTCCGGTACACTGGCCGTTATACCATCGAATTCGCTTGTTGTGTGGAATTTTGTGATTGTGTGCGAATTTTTTTTTTATTTGGATTCTCCACCACGCTGGCTCAGAATAAATGTTACAAACTTCTATGGCATGTACAGGTGTCAAAAATATTTACTTTTGCTCATTAACATATAGTGAAAATTTTAAGCTGTGTTATAGTTTTGTATTATTATAGCTGAGCTATACGCGTCTTTACCAGAGCAAATTTGGATTCTCTGCCATTATATAGGCTGTCTCAAAATAAATGTTACAAACTCCTACGGCATGTAAAGGGGTCAAAAATGATTGCTTTTGCCAATTAACTTATAGTAGGAAATTGAATATAACAGAGTTATGTGCAACTGCACATGTGGTATTTACCCTGATTGTTAGGCAATCCTAAATGCACAGATGTTCGGCAGATCACGTTCTAACGCAGTCAAGAAGATATCAAGTACCCGCCGAACACTTATACATACGGGTTGCGTACAAATCAGGGGCAAATGTCACCTGCAAAAATGCATGTATGAAATAAACCTCTATGTTCATTCGCAAAAAAAGTGATCATCTTCTATACTTCTATGTGCACTCGAAGTTGGTAACATTTATTTTTAGACAACCTTAGAAAATAAGTAATGTTTTACGATGTCTCAGAATAAATGTTGCTAACTTCTAGGGCATACAGGTCGGAGATGTTCACTTTTATCAATGATAATGTAGTGGGAAATTTTTTGTAACAAAGTTTCGAAGGTTCCCAACACATCATTGCTAAAGAGGATCATTTTCGACTGTCTATGTGCATCTTGTACCCACAATTCTTGGGAACTGTTTATTTTTAATTTGTTTACTGTCCACATTTCGATTACATTTTTGTATAATCTTCCAGTATTGATTTTTGTTAATAATTAATAGGCGTTACCTCCGTATCTATAAACGTTTATTTTGAATTATTAACAATTACAAGCCTTGAACGAGTTAAAAAACTGCGACCGAAACATTGGAAGAAATAAAAGTTATAAATACAGATATAAAGAAAGACGTTAGTTGCCTATACGCAAGAACTATATAGAAAATTATTTCTTTGCAAAACTCACTATTTACAAAATTTGACCTTTTAGAGGAATTAGGAAGAGGAATTAGTATTAGCCGCAAATGCATCGGAGGGAACATTGGGAACTATATCCCTACCCCACCCCAATGATTTCTCCCTTGATTATTTCTAAATAAAACCAAACAGGGTAGACGAAAGTGTTAAAGAGGAAGTACCTAACTTCCTCGGCTCGGAGAGTCGTGGGTTTGCTTCCGCCTCGGTCATGGACGTTTGCTTGTGTGATGAGGAGAGGCGGCGTTATCCCAACCACCTTGACACATCTTTCAATCCATGTTTTTCCTTTCTCTTATGTAGCACCCTTCCACATAAGCGGCAAAACACTTTAGCTAACCCGGAGTACCTCAACGACTAAAATCGGGAGAGGTGGCTCAGGGCATTTACTGATGTCACTGCAGTGCCTCTGACCAGGGGTCGTAGGTTCCAGTCCCGACGGTGGCAGGATTTTCGATACTAGCTTCTCAGCTAAGTCGAATACAGTCACTGTCTGAAGAATTCTAGCGGTCGGCTGCTCTGATTGGTAGTTTTCCGTGTTTTTTTCGATCAATACCAAGCGAATGCTAAAGCAGTACCCTAAGAAACGGGCCATGGACCGCTTGAGATATTTACTTCCTCTTCCTTGTCTTATCCTCACCCCTCACTTACACACACACCCACACTTACTGCTACATATGCCGGGAGACCGGTCGGGAGCTTTGAGCTATTCCCGCTGGGCCGGTACCCCCGCTGGAAGGAAATGCCTGGTTGGGGAAAACCCGCTAGCCGACGGTAGATCAGCGCCGGATCTCAACAATACAGGGGTGAAAGTCACCGGCTCTATCCTCCCAAGAAAAATGCGTTTTCAGGACTAACTACCGAGCAGTCAATTGATAGATTGATTGATTTTTTCGTGTTTCCGGGCGCGTCAACTGCTTTGGTAATTAGTCCCGTTAGTGTAGTGCATGTTTTTTCTCAGGAGATGGCGGTGATTTTCCCCGGTGGATGGCGAGATCCGGCGCCGACGGCAAATCGGCTAGTGGGGTTCCCCCTGGACTCTCCCCTGGCAGGCACCTCCCCAGCCAGGACAGCTCTGAAGCACGATCGATCTTCAGATAATGTGGTAGTGTAGTGCATGTTAGTGTGAAGTGTGAATGTCAAGGAGAGTGGGAACAAGGAAGAGGAGGAATAGGCCAACGCGGTCCGTGGCCCGTTTGGTGAGGTACTGCCGGCATTCGCCTGGTGTGATCGGAGAAACCACGAGAAAACTGCGATCAAGCAGCCAGCGCCATGCGAGCTCTCACTCGAACAGCGACTGGTCGACTGGTGTCGAAAATCCCTGCCGCCATCGAAGTCGAGACCTAGAACCGCAGTCGGGGGCAGTGACATCAGTTGATGCACTGAGCTACCGCTCCCGGTCCGAGCAGTCGACGTGCCCGGAATCACTAATCAATCAATCAAAAATCGTCAACTAAAGGAAACAGAACTGGCTGAGAGGAACCTAGAGACGACTTCTAGTAGGCGTGTCGGGGAAGGGTTCCATCTCAGACAGAATCATGCCACAGGGGATGGAAAAGAGTGTTGCGTGGTTGTTATTTAAATTAACGTGGATAACTGAAATGGGGCCGTGAAAGTGTTGCCTTGATAATTGCCGTGATAGAGATTGCTGGTACCAAGAAGGAGGAAACGATCTTATTATCCCCCTCTATTCATTACATTCATTCCTTATTCGCATTATGAATAGGCATTTTGTTTACTTGAAGCTAATACATCATTTTTATTACGATACTATTAACGATCTGAAATTGCCCCTTCCGCCTCTCCGACATACTTTCTCAACCGGCCCTCAGTGTGTGTGGTGTTTGAAATTATTTGGCGTCAGTATTTAATACCAAGTCCCCATGAATTCTCAATGAAAACAGTGTTATTTTTCCATAAGTAAATGTAGAGAAAGTGATACATTCTCTTTTCATAAAACTATACATCCCTATAATTTTAATAAAAAATACATCCTCAATTAATTTTACCATCATTCTCTTGGTTTTAAACATTACTCGCTATAGCCACTAAGTTAATAGGGTACATTGTAATCAGGTGTTGATTTAGGGCATGAAAACATAATATCCAACTTCAATTTTGTTAATTCTATGATTTAGTTCTAAATAAGCTTAGCAGAGAATGAATGTTGTTTCTTTTGGAAATTGTTTCTTGTTAGAGATGGCCAGATGTATTATACAGAAACATGCAGATCCCAAATACAAAAATAATGAATACATAAATTTCTGTTTCATTTTGCGTTTAGTGATGCCAGCCTTCATGTTTCATGCAAAACAAGATTTTCAGCAAAGTGAGGCTTGCAAGAAAGCTCACCAATGGCTGTAGATTCCACCCCAGACAACAGAACAACAGTGTCTTCACTTGTCAAGCAAGAGAACCTAGGGATGCTACGATAAGTTGAATTTCAATAGAAAGCTTTTGGAAACCCCTCTATTTGGATAGTTGTAAAATATCGTACATTCTCGGGCATTTGTTAGATTAAATACTTTGTTCTTTTGAGACTAGGATCATTGTTAGCGTTAGTTTGCTGCGGGAAACCGCATTTCTATCCGCATAATATACCTCTTGCAATTTCAATTAACTAAAATAAACTTAAGATTGAACAGAACGTTATTTTAAACAGCCTTCTGGAGCATACTCACTACCACTTTACTAGTCCTCGTCTGTGCGAATTTAGTTAGGGTAAAGATGAATTATTTTGAAGAAACAAACAAACATGAGTACGATGTTTGCAAACCACCAAGTAATATCACTAGCTTACAAACAGGCAGGATATAAATGTACAATCCTTATCTATCGACTTCATGCACACTCCAAGAAACATTGGGAGAGGAGCCATAATCATCATCGTTGGTTGGTTGGTTAGTGATTCCGGGCGCGTCAACAGCTTTGTTCATTAGTCCAGTAAGTGTAGTGCTTTTCCTAGGGAGGTGGCGTTGATCTTCCCCCGCTGGATGACGAGATCCGGCGCCGACTAGCGGGGGTTTCCCCCTAACCAGGACTCTCCCACCAGCCTGACACGCTCCGCCCCAGCCGGGACAAGCTCTAAGCTCCCGACCGGTCTCTCGAATGTATCGTCCATATTAGTATAAGTGCGTGTGTGAAGGGGAGAGGATAGGACAAGGAAGAGGAAGGAAAGATCGCGCGCGGCCCGTTTGTTAAACTACTGCTCCGGCATTCGGAGAAACCACGGAAAACTACCGATCAGAGCAGCCGACCGCTGGAATTCTCCTCCAGATAGCGACTGAATTCGACCTAGCTGAATAGCTAGTGTCGAAAATCCTGTCGCCGTCAGGACTCGAACCTAGGATCTCTCGGTCAGAGGCTCTGCAGTGACATCAATTGATGCACTGAGCTCCCGAGATCATCATCGTCGTCGACCTCATCATATCATCATCATCATCATACCAGATTCAATTGTTTTTAATACTTATTTACTTGTATTGTTTCTTATTTTTATTTATATTTTAAAATATTCATTCTCTTTACTTTCGTTACGTGTGTATTTTGCTATGTTTCGGCCATTGCGCGTTGCCACCATCCGTCGCCAGGGCGCTCCACCGTCGCCCGCGTGGGCCCTGGCCTTCGCCGTCGCACGCGACGTCGCCGCCGCCCCCGCCCCCTCGGGCTGCCCTTGGGTGGGGGAGTGGGAGCGAAGGTGTTTTGTCGACGGGGGTAGAAGACTGAAATCTGGATCCATATGGCGGTTCTATTTGAAATGTTTTCTTTGTCTTTTTTGTCCTTTTCAAAATGGTTCGACTGTTGTTTCTCGTGAATTGAACTCATTTTTGCGGGTGCCATGCTGAATAGAAAAAATATCCCCGTTACCTAAATCGTTAGTTTACTTTTGAGCTAACGTACTTGCCGGTATTTAAAATTTGTAAATATTATTCAGCACACTTATAATTTTGACATATTCGAGTGTTGTACTCATTTCACTTAAATACATTTGTAAAATAATATTTGTTTCAATTAGTACCAAATTCACTTGTGAATATAGTTGATAGGAAATTAACACAATTATATAATACCTAAACGTTTATTTACAATTAAAGGGGCAAGCCTATGTCATCTTCATTGATCAGTAAATTCTGTTCAGTTCAGAAATATTAATCGCGATTTATTACGATTTGGAGTTGGATTTCAATGATAAAAGAAACTGCTAAAAGTCCTACCTCTCACTAATGATAGGTTGCAAACCTAAATATAAAGATTCTTGACTGTATATACTATATTCATACGACCTTCATAAATATTATTTGGGGTGCAATTTTATACCGTCTCTCTTCTTGTAGCCCACACGTTAGCGGGAGTCGCGGCGATGGGAACACGTGATTTAAACGACACCATTCACTCGCGAGCAGCATTTCTACAAGTGTGATGGCTGGAAGATAACACATAATTAATTCTAAACTAGAATTTTTGGTATTCAAAAGTATATAAATCAGCTCCACCGTTCAGAAAAGTATTAGAATCACCTCTACTGTATTTCTCGAAACAACGGTGAGGTCAACCAGACCGTGTTTAACGATCTTTTGATCAGTAACTTCACACATACGTCAGAATTAAGGTCTATTAGTGTTGTTTCTAAAATGGTTTAGACCGGTGCAGGTGGCGAGTAAATATACCCAATTTTATACCTGAAAAGGGATATGCCTGAATGGATGGAAATATGTCATCGATAACGCTTATTATATTCAAAACCAGTTGAAATTGGGTAAATATGTCACAAGTAAGATCTAATTTCGCCGTTCCGTAGATCATTAAAATATGCTTTTGGGGGACTTTAAATGAAGCACCTAGGTCATTTTCAAACTTTTCTGAAAAATGGCTGCGTTTCTTTATTTTTTCTAGAATAGAAGAAAGGGAATTTATAACTTTCTTATAACCCAATTTCCATTAAAATATCTGACATTTTGAATATTGCAAAAATTGAACTATTTTAGAACATGTCCTACATTTCCAATTAACTAGTCAACATAGTGACATTATAACTATATAGATATCAACATTGTCCGAGGTTACGGGTTGCATTGGACATGAATATTTAGATTATTTTCTCCAAAACATCCTTTTTATTTTAAATTTAAAATGCAATTCTTCACGTGTCCGTGAAATTCTCTATCTTCAGAGACCTCGTTTATAAAGACTGGTAGCGTGTGAAGGTCGGAAAACCCATCTATATCAAAAACAATATAGGAGAGGATTTGATAAATGTAGAATATTTTTGTATTGTTCTGTGCAGATAAGACACAGAAATCTCTGAGTTCATAACTGAAAATGTAAAAACATTTTTTGGAGTATTCATTTAGCGTGTCAAGACAATGTTTAGTAAATCACACCAAGGATTTTTATCGGTTTTCCACAGTCAGAAAATCTTGCTTTTATAGTAAATGTAACGAAGGAAATCGTCGAAAGCCCAGTGGCGAATATTCATGTCAGAGTATAAAGTTGGTTAGTTTTAAACTCTAATGTACTTTTCGTGATCTGTAACGTTACCTGCCTTCTTAAAAATAAATCGTCATCATCTACCATATATTACTCGCGACGAAACGTTCCTCACAGCGTATTCTCCAAAATGTGAACTTCTTGGACATTCTATTATATTTTTGCTTGTACGGCGCATTTTCAAACACTGCAAAGAGTAAGGTGCCTTATGTTGTATTTTCGCACGGAAAACTTTTCCAAGCTTTCTCAAGAATAAAAATACAAATACATTGTTCCAAGAATATCTGTATGTAACACTAAATAAGCCTTTATTGAAAATTTGTTTCAAATATAAATTGCATTGATTTATTAGGTTTATTTGTGTATATTTATATATATATTAGAAGTTACTTTTATTCATTTTTAGAGAAACAAACAGGTTTCATGAACAACTTTCCCCCTTAATATGGAAATGGAAGGACAGAAAGGGAGTGAGTTTTACCCTGCGAGAGTTCTTGCACAAACACAGTATTATTATATATTAAATATAATTGTATCTTTACAAAAAAATTACGAGAATATGAAATTATTACAACAATTATTGTGTTTGTGCAGTAAAAAGTTATACTGGGATTTTGGTATTAACTTGCAAACAGGCCTTTCAAAGTTTTAAAGATACATCTAGTTAATATCAACACTAGTATAAGTTATAATAACCTAAATTTTAGATCGTATCACACATTGAATTTGGCAAAATAATAAATATAGGAATTGCCCTAATACGTAAACTAATAAAAAAAACTAATATACAAGATACATACTTATTTATTTCTAAGGTGGCAGTGAATCTTCCGTGAAAAGTGAGATTTTACGTGCCTTCATTCTACTATCGTGACGTCAGAAAGTCTGTAAATAACAGAGGACGCTTCCTTCGCGTCCTACCGCCAACCCTGACATCCGCCACACGGCACGATTCCCGTGCCCAAGCAGCAGTGCAGCGTTGCCCTGAGACCATAGCGAGTCGTCACACATGCGAATTTGCCAGCGCTTGCCTTGAGCTCTTACTGGTCAGGGGCCTTCGGTCCAGCACTAAAAGTTATTTTAATTTTAAATGTCATACATACAAGGTTTCATGCATTTTTCATCCATAAACACAATTCTTATGCGCAAGAGGTGGAGTTATTTGCGGAGCAGCCACACAGCACAAGAGTTGCAGATGTGAAAAACCTTAGCAATACAACATTGTTCCGTCCATATTTATCCAGGGTAAAAAGGAATGTTTCTGGTAGAATACTAAGTCTCCGTCATCTTGGTGGAGACTTTCATTTTATTTGGAGGAGGAAAAGAAACTGAAGAAAACACCAGGAGGGATTTATTCTGAAAGGTAGAGAAGTCAAACCGCGCCCGCACGAGCTACTTGCTCGCCTGGGGAGCCGGCGCTCCTGCGAACACGAGTAACTTCCCCTGACTTCGCTCTTCTTTCCACTCCAAATCCAGAAAAGGGTTTACACGCGCAACCTGAAACGGCGTTAGGCGGCGAATATTGGCTTCATACGAAAAGATGGGTGCAAATTTGTTCTCACAAACAAACAAGACTTGAATTATAATTACTTATATTATTTTATATTTATTATTATTTCATGTTTATTTCCTTTTTAAATTCTATGTATTATAAACATTTTTTGTCGTGGGGCAGGAATATGTTTGAATGGTGAATGCTTTCCTGTTTTAATTTCGTATCATGTTTTAATAATTCAGTTTCTGTTGTATATAGCATTAACGTGCAATACAATCTCTACAGTTAACAATTCCCGCTTACGGATGGACAAGAATCTTTATCTGTTAGATCTCCTCATCTGAACGTAGAAAGTTAATGCAATTATTGTTCTCTTAAGGAAACACGATTACAAAATGAAGATTAATTTCGATTCAAAATAATTAATTTTATTCTCACTTGGCAATGTGACATCCGACTGATTTATTATATTTTAATGGATTATTTATGTGCATTTGTAGAAGAATAAGAATTAATTTCGCTAAATTTGCGGCAGTGACTGTCAATTGACTTCTTCCAATGACAGTCATGGGCTTGGTATCCCGCTAATGTCCCGCTACTCCTGAGCAATTTGTACAACCCTTACTTTTAAATCTCGCGTCAGTTCCTCTGGACAGAGTGCCTACAAGCCGTTACCTTCCCCGCGATCTTGTCGTGCCTGATGTAAGGAGTCGTAAGGTAGATAAAACGGGGAGTCCTTCTGGTTATAAAAAAAATATTGGACTTGTTATCAACTTTAACGTAAAAATAAGTTTAAACCAGTATAGTTTTGTAATAAATCAATTAATATTAGATACTATCAAAGAAATTTAAATAATAATAGTAAGGAAAAACAGAAATTTAATCAAAATATATTATGATAATTTTAAGAAAAATCTTCATTTTTGTGCAGAAAAAACTTTGTTAGTGCAACAAAACGCGTTCAGAGCTCAATATCAGATTACTGTTCTATCTAATAAAATAAACAAAAAATCGAGTATATTCCGAAGCATGTTAGCCCTTAAGCGAATTTGTATACTTTAAACTTGAGAAAATAAATGCTCTGAGCAGCAATTAGTATTCATGAGTTAAAAATACGCAATGTAATAAAAAAAAAGACTGAATTTTAAACTTGAAAATAACGTAACAATGGAAGAAAGTATTTTGTCTTTTTATGGAGTAAAGCCTTAAACTGAAGCTTGAGAGATGATAAAGCAGGAGACCAGTGAGTAGCACTTATATAGCAGCATGTTTCCTAAAATATTAAGAAGTGGGATTAGGGGTCGTTCATAAATTACGTAACACAAATTCCGAGTATTCTAGATACCCCTCTACTGTAATACACTGGTAATGCCAACTAATAATAGCGCCGCGTCAATTCTTTAGTTTATAAAAGGTATAAATAAATTTTAACAAAAAATAATTTTTAATAATTTTATTTGTGTTATATAAGTTAAAATTTATAATGATTATTAAAGAAGTGCTATATTTGATATATAAATTAGAAAAAAATGTTCAGGAATCATCTTTCCACAGTGTTATCAGATATCTATCTATTGCAGTCACAAGAACTTAGACTTTATCTTCCACCTGACCTTTAAGTATTTTGCTCGCCGTTATTTCGATAAACATTGACAAAAAAAATAATATCAACAATACGTAATTCTGAACTGATACCCCCTACTCCTATTTATCGATTCCTCAAATCCTCTCCTCTCCCCTTAAGCACTACGTTATTATAAATGAACCAAGTAGAGAATGCTAACCATGACCTTGATTCACGTGTCATTACTCCCGGCAACTATTCACAGCGTTTCCCTTCAAGAAATATGTAAGAAAACTTTGATCGGGAGATGGAGATTATAGCGTCTCTTTTATAGATTTGGTCTATGCAGCTTTTTCTTCGTATCACGGAAATAGAACCCGCAGCAGAAATGACTCATAAATCTGTGTATTTTAGGAGACCATTTCCTGGATTACAGTTCTTAGTATTCGATTTGGAATTTAAAAAAATTGGTAATATATGGGACGAACAAATCTTGTTAATTGGTTTACGTAACGTAGTAATGTGTGCAGCAATAATCACTTAATATAATGTGTATGAGCACCACAAACGATTACAGCAGTGGTGGCTCGTGCCAGTTGTATAATGCTCGCGCTACAAACAAAATGTTCTCACTTTGAGTATATTTAATTACAATATCGGTGCACAAGAAACGCGACGTCTCAAAAAGACAACCGGTAGCGGTAGCTCAGTGCATCAACTGATGCGCCAGTGCAGCGCCTCTGACCGGGAGGTCCTAGGTTACACTCCCCACTGCGGCAGGATTTTCGACACTAGCTTTTCAGCTAGGTCAAATTCAGTCGCTGCCTGGAGGAGAATTCTGGCGGCCGACTGCTCTGATCGGTAGTTTTCCGTGGTTTCTCCGATCAACACCAGGCGAATGCCGGAGCAGTACCCTACCAAACGGGTCACGGACCGCGCGCTATCTGTCCTTCCTCTTCCTTGTCCTACCCTCTCCCCTTACACACACACTTACACCAACATGCACTACACTACCATATATTCCGGGAGATCGGTCGGGAGCTTTAAGTCATTTTGAATTTTTAGGGTGCACTTTAATGAACATTTCAATATTTTTTTTTTTTCAAAAAAATGGGCACAAAATGTTCGCAATACGCAGTTGCTTTAGACCATTATACATACATTTATTTGAACTGCAATTGGGTATGACCCGGTGGCAGTTAAATAACAATAATTACAATAATAATAACTATATTAACAATAACAACAATAATAAAGGAGTACAGTACAAGCTGAAGACACAATAATCATATTATCACTAATATTATTACAACAATTATGTGAACTCTGTCATGATATACAATAATTATATGTTGGTGATGCTAAAATTTAATACAAGCTACCTAAATATTGGCTAAATTAGATTTTTTAATTCGTTGATCGCGTTCACTACACTTAACAGCACTGCACTGTACTACGCTACACTGTTTTTGCTTTGAATTACACTGACCAGCACTTTACAGCTCTTACTCATTTAATATCTATTACTCTCATATTGTTCTAACTTATTTCTAAAACTTCGGACACTTAGAGGAAAAGCTTTGAAAATTGCTGCGGGTAAACTGTTCCAATCTTTAATTGTTTATAACAGAAGTAAAATTTCCCAAGATCTGAATTTTGTTTCCTTGTTCGAATTTTGTGAGTGTGATCGCTTCGACCGAAATAATTTGTTTTTTCTAGCCTAACCTGAATTTCCTTCCAAGCTGGTTGACCTACGTACGATTTATAAAGAGCGCAAAGCCTCGCCCTTGTTTTCTCGTTTCTAGAGGTTCCCATGACTTTTTATTGCGTTAGTTCTAGTAAAGTAAACTTATTGCTTTCCTCTGTATGCTATCTAAATTTTTCCGGTGCGACTATCTGTATGGATCCCAACATGACATTCCATGAGAGGGCGAACCAGCGATAGAGGGCGAACCAAATGTTTTGATTAAGTCTTTTCCTCGATTAAATCAAAAAAATTGGTGCATGTTCCACTTTCGTATAACTCATTATTCTGCAGGAGTGCAGGTGAACGGTCGAGCAGAGATATTTATTTCGAGTCCAAAAGTCATATTTTACTCTACCAACTGTAAAGTGTATCATAGTGATATTTTTGGGTTAATATATTAAGTATGGATCTTACCCTGAATGGTCGAGGTGGCTTAGAACGAGTACCGACTCAGCGCTTCGGTCCGAAGGGTGGCGAGTTCGAGTCCCGCCTTGGGCATGGTTGTTTGTCCATTGACTTTGTATGAGTTGTCGCGGAGGGCCTCGCGTTCTGCTGACCCCAGATCAGAGGAACCCGCAAGTGTGTTGGTCTAGAGTTTGGTCGAATATGCGTCCCATCGGGACGTAAAGTGTAACCCGGCTGTTGGCTGGATAAAAGCCCTACGGAAAAAATGAAACTTACGATATGAGGCCACCAAAATTAAAAATTAGGTCACACATTTTCCTAGTAAAAATTTATTATTTTACAAACATGTTTCGTTACATAATTAAAACATGACGAGTTTTGAATTGGTCACCTTTCTTGTGCGTCGACTTGTCATTGCATATTTGTTGTACCAACAGCAAATCGAATGAGCAGCACGCGTATACTTCAGGATTGGAAGTTAATTCGGACTGTCATTGAGCAACATACTGATAAAAAGTGTAGGCAATGACCGACGGTTTGCAGCTGGGGGTTGAGGGCGCAGGAAGCAAATGTTTGTCAACTATCTCTAAGACCTAGAGAGAGGTCAGGGCTGTCTGACAACTGTGCACTCGAATGACCTTCAGATCGCTTTCGCGCATGCGGCATGTTCTGCCGGTCGATGATAAAATATCAAACAGGACACGGGTGAGCAAAGGTAGCGGAGATGAGCAAACTGTATGAGTTCTACAAATTGCGCACAGCAAACGCATTGGTATTATTTTATACAAAGACATTTCATTAAAAAACAATGGTCTACGAAATTAAACTTTAATACTTGCTCTTCATTTGGGAACGTTGGAAAAACTTTCGGAGGAGGAAGAGGTAACATTTTTAAAAACTAATGTAATCACAAAATGAACACAAAATTAAGTTCATTATGCTACGCGTTCAAATTCTTTTAAATTCGAGTCAGCCTTCATACTGCTCGTTGTGTATACTTCGCGAATGTACATTCCGCCTGAGATATGGCATAATATTCTGGGGAAATACATCTTATAGCTCCCAGACTTTTAGATTACAAAAACGAATTGTACGAATAATAACCAAATCCCACCCACGTGATTCATGTAAGCCTCTCTTCGTTAATCTAGGAATTCTACCATTACCGTGTCTTTTTATTTACGAATCAGTGGTTTTTGTAAAAAAATGACTTGCTCAAGGGCAGGAATATTTTTCCAGAAAATGCCAAAATCTATTACTATAACACTCGACGTAGAAATCCTTATTCATCAGGTGATGATATCAACAACTCCTTACAAAATTCACATACAATACATGTATCTTTCTTTACAACACTTTGCCAGTTGACATTAAACGATTAAATTCAATAGAAACGATTTAAATCCCAAGGTAATCGTTTCACATAACAATTTCTATACAATTAGAGACTATACTGAGCATCACAAGAAAAGTAACATTAATTTTAACAATGATACATAATGCATTATTTACCGCGGACTGTATAAATGAGTATAAACAACCTGTAACAACTATTGTACACAACTTCGGGTCAAATGACCCCCATCTCGATCAGGTTTTTCGTCCAGTTTCCCTGATTCCATTGAGCAAATGTGAGATGGCCCCTTGTTCTTCTGGACATAAATGTAACTTCATTTCTGTGCACGTCTTCTAAATTCAGTAGAAATACAATTATTCAAATTATCGTTTCCATGTTGTCGCGGCAGGAAGTAATAAGAGCCAAAATTTATTGCTTATTTATCCTTGAAAATAGAGTTTATTACATGGGAGTTTTTTGTTGTTTTTTCTCCCTTTCAAAATTCAAAATTTATTGCTTATTAATTTTTGAAAATAGATTTTACTACATGGGAGTTTTGTTTTTTCTCCCTTTCAAAATTCAAAATTGTGTATTTATTGTTGAAAATAGATTTTACTACATGGGAGTTTTTGTTTTTCTCCCTTTCAAAATTCAAAATTTAAGTAGTATATGACTTAGTGTAGGGATCACAGAATTTTGAAAATGTGCACACAATTCACTTTTCCCGATAGCACGTCATACGCAGTTTTAACTGTTTTTTTGACGTAAAATAAATAAAAAAAAATCAGCTCATATGTGCTTGCTGTCTTAAGAGGCAGGCGGACTGTTGAGTTTGTTGACGGAGAAAACTGGTCACTCCGCCATCTATTTTTGTGAACCAACCTGGCATAATTTTGTTAACCACCAACTTTTGAAGTCACCAACTTCCACTTGGAATGGAACTTGTAATGCAAACGCATACTCCAAGTGTAATTCTCGCAAAATAGTAGGCATATTCCGCAAACGCTGCCAGCCTTTCATTAAAGGAAACATTA
Organism: Teleogryllus oceanicus; assembly: GCA_964035755.1. Classification (NCBI taxonomy): domain Eukaryota; kingdom Metazoa; phylum Arthropoda; class Insecta; order Orthoptera; family Gryllidae; genus Teleogryllus; species Teleogryllus oceanicus. Next base: position 67,151,689 of record CAXIVR010000007.1, read on the forward strand.
ATGTTTAAGATGAAATCAGTTCGAGCTGAAGGCGAGCTCTTAACGACCATATAAGATTCTGCCTGCTGAGATTCTAAACGCAGATTTCATTATACAGTTTGACAGGAAAGGCAAAGTACGACAGTTACTCAGAAGGGTATGTGTGTGGAGGAGGTGTTGTAAAAAAGTCGTTCAACACGTGGGTATACAGTGTGTCTCAGAATTAATGCAACAAACTTCTAGGACAGATGAGAGTCGAATATGATTTTTTCTGCAGATGAACGTGTGGTGAGAAATTTCTCAGTTACACACATGACAGGTGAACATCGTCTTGCATGTGTTTAGGAGAATTACGAAATCATTTTGACATCAAAACGTCTATCTACAAATTTATTGCACGATGATTTGCAATCAGGAACGAATTTCATATGTGTAACTTCGTTACATGAATTTCCATGTTCGCAAGCAAAAGTGGCCTTCGACCTCTACATGGTTTGGTTTATATCTTTTTATTCACAATTCTGATAACCGCACTGATGTGGGACACGCCCTCTGGCAACCTCCACATATTGCCGTTGTTGATACAGGGATCGAAACGAAACTAGATTTTTAAGTGTCATGTAGGGAGATAAGTTAGTGACGTTCAAAAGTGAAGAAATGTGAAAATTTCGAAGGGACAATTTTATTGTTTTCAAAAATTGGTTTTTGCTTTCTGCTTAAAATTATGTCAATATGAACCCGAAGAGTATAACTCTACACTTTGGCATTTATGAAATATACTCCTTGTTTTAACCCCGGCGCAACACGCTAACTAAAGCACTTTGATATCTTAATTTAAATACAAAACGTACAATTTTTTAAATCAATAAGACTGTCATGTCAGAAAATTTTCACATTCTTTTACTTTTGAACGTCAATAACTTACAAGTGATGAACCTAAAAAAATGGATATAAATATCATCCCAAGTGCTCTTTGAACATTACAAGTTTCATACTGTTCCACGACTCAACGACCTGAGGCCCTTCCCAACGATAATTATTGCCAGTCAGATTCCACAGAGCCTGTCTCGAAAAAAACTTCTTGAAATAAAATATCTTTTTAAAAAAATCATAGTGAAGAAGATTGATTGATTGATTTTTTCGTGTTTCCGGGCGCGTCAACTGCTTCGGTCATTAGTCCCGTTAATGAAGTGTATTTTTTTCTCGGGGATGGCGGTGAACTTCCCCGCTGGTGGCGGATCAGCCGACCACCGTCGGCTAGTGGGGTTTCCCACAACAGGACTCTCCACCAGCAGGGCACCCGCCCAGTCGGGACAAGCTTTGGCTCGAGCGGTCTCCCGGAATATGTGGTAGTGGTGCATCTTAGGTAGGTGTGTGTGTAAGGGGAGAGGATAGGACAAGGAATAGGAAGGACAGATCGTGCGCGGTCCGTGGCCCGTTTGGTAGGATACTGCTCCGGCATTCGCCTGGTGTTGATCGGAGAAACCACGGAGAACTACCGATCAGAGCAGCCGGCCGCTAGAATTCTCCTCCAGACAGCAGCTGAATTCGACCTAGCTGAAAAGCTAGTGTCGAAAATCCTGCCGCTGTGAGGAGTGGAACCTAGGACCTCCCGGTTAGAGGCACTGCAGTGACATCAGTTGATGCACTGAGCTATTGCTACCGGTATAGTGAAGAAGAGAGGAAGATGCAGTCGTATGGCCCCCCGCACAGGGCCGGCATCGTGGTGCAGAGCTTGACGCAGCGAGAGGCGGTGGGCATCGCGAGGTCATTAGCACGTGAAAAGGTTGCGGGGCCCCGCGTCCACCACCTGGCCGGGCAGTCAGTGACCCTTGGCCAGAGGCCCACAACCTGCCTTGCGGGATCAATACAACTGAGATCAATATCGCGTCATGCAACGCACTGGGAGGCCCGCCTTAGCAAGGCCGTGCTTGCGAAGGAAAAGGAAATTCTCATGGCAAGGGCACACCGCAAGGTCCCCCGCTCGCGCACTCGGCAGAGGCCGAAATTGGCGCATCTGGAATGCACGGCCCTGTCCGGCTCTGCCTCTTCGGCGTAAGTAATACTTGCGCCATTTTGGATGCCTTCCTTGAGAAAGAATCCCTGGAAATGTCTACAAAGTTAGACGGGTACTGTAATTTTCTGGGAACCCGGCCTTATCGAGGATAGCACACTAGCTTCGAAAACCTGAGTTCGTGGGTTGAAACCGGCAAGGAACAGATAAAATGAGTGAAACTGCTGTATCGGTTTGAGAATTTAATGTTCCGAGCGCATCATTTGCTATTATCATTAGACCCGTAAATATTGGGCTTTTTTAGTCGGTGTTCCTCTCCCGTTGGAAGAGCCGGCCTGCAGGTATCCCCCCGCGAGGCATTGCCACAGCCGGGACAATTTCTAAGATCCCGACATGTTTGAATGTGGATACTGAATGTAAGAGTGCGTGTATGTCTGGGGAAACGGAGAGGATGAAACAAGGAAGGAAGGAAGAGGAAGGAAGGAAAGGTCGCGAGCGATATTTGTTGGGTACTTCGATTGATTGAGATTCCGGGCGCGCAAACGTCTGAGGCCATTATTCCCGTAAGTGTAGTGCATGTTTTTTCATCGCGAGGGGGCTGTGATTTTCCCCGCAGGATGGAGAGATCCGGCTGGAAACCTACCTAACGAGTTTCCTGAATCAGGTATCTCACCAGCTGAACCTCCCCAGCCGGGAAAAGTTTAAGTCCCCGATCAGTCTCCCGGCGGCATGTGTGGTGGTAGAAGTGCATGTTAGTCAGCAGGTGTGTGTGTAGGGGTGAAGATAGGACGGAAGGTCAAGGAAAGTTCGCGTGCGGTACGGCCCGTTTGTTAGACCGCTAAAATTCTCCTCCAGACAGCTGAATTCGACCTAGCTATCTAGCTAGTGTCGAAAATCCTGCCACCGTCGGGACTCGAATCTAGGACCTCCCGTCGAGCACTGCAGCGACATCAGTTGTTACCGAGCCACCACTTTCCCAGTTACTGCTTCGACATTTGCTGGCCATTGAATGGAAAAACGATCGACTAGAGCAGATGGACTCTCAATGTTCCTCTAAGATGGAATTCGACCTATTAGTAGTTAGTGTCGAAAATGCATAACAGGAACTGGTATCCTAGGGCCTACCGTCTTGCTACAAAAGCAGCAATGAAGACCGATGAGAAGTGGTAGCTCAGTGCATCAACTTATGTCACTGCAGCGCCTCTGACCGGGAGGTCCTAGGTTCGAGTCCTGACGGCGCCAGGATTTTCGACACTAGCTTTTCCAGCTAGGTCGAATTCAGTCGCTGTCTGGAGGAGAATTCTAGCGGCCGCCTGCTCTGATCGGTAGTTTTCCGTGGTTTCTCCGATCAACAGCAGGCGAATGCCGAACAGTACCCTACAAACGGGCCACGGACCGCGCACGATCTGTCCTTCCTCTTCCTTGTCCTTACACACACACTTACACTAACTTGCACTACACTGCCACATATTCCGGGAGACCGGTCGGGAGCTTAGAGCTTGTCCCGGCTGGGGTGGTGCCCCGCTGGTGGGAGAGTCCTGGTTAGGGGGAAACCCCACTAGCCGACGGTAGATCGGCGCCGGATCTCGCCATCCAGCGGGAAGATCACCGCCATCTCCCGAGAAAAAACATGCACTACACTAACGGGACTAATGACCGAAGCAGTTGACGCGCCCGAAATACGAAAATCAAATAATCAATACAAAAGCAACAGCAATGCACCCACCAAGCCATCGCAGCCGATGTTGAGTCGGTTCCTGGTGGCAACCGTGGGAGTCAAAGATTTTTACAATTGGTAATGTTGGGTGCCCTTGTGGAGCCAAATTTCAAAATACCTGACAATGCAATCTGTGTCACAAACAATGTTCCCTGTGCTTGGGTATTAGACAAAGTCAATACTATTGCCTGAGGTAATGAAATTTCTCAATATGGGGAGCTTGAATTGGCAACAAGTAGGTAGTAGTGGTAGAATTTGACTCTTAATTTCCATAAAATGAGACCAAGTGGTATAGCTCACATTCTTCCTTGTTCTGAGATGTCTTGTACAAGGTTGTTAAACAAATTCAGCAGTATATTATTTTACATTGTTTTTTCAAGTGTTTATGGAGGTTTGTTTGAACTCAGAAACATTAAGCAGTTAAATTCGTCCACTTACAGACTTAGTTTGAGGGCCTAAATTGAGTTACACCACCTGTGGTAGAACAAATATGAAAAATTATGAACTGTAGTTAACAATAATTATTTATCATTACTATCAACATTTTCATTTTGATTTGGTGGCCTGATGTCTTAACATCAAGCTTATAAAAATTGATGTACTGATAATGTTGTAGTTGAGTACACTCAATATAAGGGCCTAAATGGAATTACTCTACTTGTGATCCAAACGGTACAGAATGTTATTGACAACAAAATATGAAATGCGGTTAACAATACTCCATTTACATATATTTTTAGACAAATTTTAAATTAAATGTACAAAATTACCGAAAGTGGAGAAAACAAGAATTCCAAATTTAAAATTTATGTTTAAAAGATAAGTTTTGGTAACATTATAAGAACGTATCCAATCTCAAACAAATTAAAATTAAAACCTGAATTATTTCCCCAAGTTGCATAATTTTTGTTACTCATCAGTCATTATCAGCATTATTATTTTCATTCAGTGGTTTGATGTCTTCAATTGTCAGAAGTAAGAAGACACTTTAAGTAGATGTGTTAAAAAATAGCCCTTTTCCTTCCTCCATTAGGCTGTGGCTTACAGCTAATGGAGTCTGTTAGCAAGAGAAATTGGTATCTTTTGTTAAATCTCATTGTGAAGGACAACTAGCAAAATAGCATGTACCCAGAAAGTTTCTTTAAAAAGAATTGTGAGTGGTTAATGTTTTGGGCACTAACTGAATATGTGCAGCAAAATGAGAAAACAAATCAGTTACAGGTAAAATGGTGCTACTCCCAACAACACCACTTTGCCTGTCAGCAGATGGATGGCTCAACTGATAGCAAAAATTTGTGTTTCTACCAGTACTGACGCTCTGTTGCTACAGCATGAACAACTATGCCCTTTCAGCTGATAGTAGAATGCCACCTGCAAGAAATTATTATCAACCTAATTAAAAAATATGAAAAATTGAGTGACACCTCTTGGGCTTTAAGAGGCTCATAAAAAGAAAATGTTAATTATAAAATAATGCTTTATTTACTTGCATGACACTGTTATTTCATTTGTAGATATGAATAAAGAAATAATGTTTTCATTTCTTTTCATTAATACTTGCATATACATACCATTATCAGAACAAAAAATTAAAAATTATAATAACTATGTTTCATGACCTTTACAGATATTTTTTTTATTAATTGCCATTAATACCCTTATCAGACTTTTAACAAAACATTTCTTTCATTTTAAACATTTTTAACAATTTAACTCTTCTTTCAATTCAAGTATTCACATAGTTGTAACTGGTGAGGAAATAGATACATCAAACTTTTCCAATTGTTAAAACAATTTCTACAAATACTAATGTAATTTTCTGTTTGTTTTGAAAGGGCAGACTTTGGTACACCTTACGCCAATATGCTACATTTAACATCCAGAAGCTAAGAAGGGCAAAATTTTACCATTTGTTGCTGATTGACAGAACAAAAATCCAATAGAAGAGTCATTGTCAAGGAGAGCTCAATCTATTACAGAAATGGCATTTGTCTGTTTCAGTAGAATTAGATAGTCTTTATTGTAACAATTATCTTTGATATTTGTAGTAACAGGAAAAAACATATTGTTCTCAGTGTATAGTACCTAATTATAATTGTAAAAAATGTATCAGAGTTGCTTCCTAACTTCTCAACCCAAAAAAATTACATTTCTTGTAAGAAAGCAAACAAGAAAACCAACGAAACAAATTACTCAAGTAGAGACAACAAATTTCAGACTCCTTTTGGCTTTCAAACTATTTTGTAATGCACAAATTACCTTAAAAATTATCAAAAATTGTTACATATATATACCAGTTAGGAAAGCAGACCTTTATTTTACACAATATTCATCAAAATTTAAATAAGGTCACTATAACAATTTCAAATCAATAACTGTGAAGGCCTAATTAATATTTTGCTCTTAGGTCTGTGCACATATAAAACAACTGAGCTATAAAAAAGAATATAAAATGGACAACAATAGTTCTCAGAGGTAGAATTTGCACTAGGAATCTATGCATTTAGCTGATGGCAGAAGGGATGGAGATGGCTGCCTACCATCCCAAAATCTTCAGCTTCCTAACTTCTCAACACAAAAAAATTACATTTACATTTCTTGTAAGGAAGCAAACAAGAAAACCAATGAAACAAATTACTCAAGCAGAGACAACAAATTTCTGGCTCATATTGGGCTATCCAATGTTTTCTGAACAGGTACTTGTTTGAGTGAATGGCTCTACAGTTCATTCTCTTTTCTTATGTGTCTCTCTTATACTTTAACAGTTTTCAAGTGCACCGATGTCTTGTGTGAACTCTTGTTTATATACCATAGTCCTAAATAAGAACTGTAAACAGGAAGTAGATATGTTTCTTACGTCTCACTAGCATGAAAGTAGTCATTTATCATCCTGCTATTCTCTGCATTAGAACAAATTTTCATTTTTCTCATATTCTGCTAACAGCAAAGGGATTAGAGAAGAAATGCAAACGTGAAAAAAAGAGAGAGAGAAAAGAAAATGCATTTAAATATTACTATTTAATTTTTCATTGTACCAAAGTATCAATTCAGGTCCTTCAGTCCTGCTATGACTGGTAAATCTGCTTCATTCAAAAACTTCCCGGAATTTTAAAGTAGCAATGTCACTGACAATTACAAATCTCAAAAATAATTTCCAATTAATATGAATTCAAAGATGAAAGTTATTGGAGTGTAAATTGTTCTCAAAATTCCTTCTGACATGTGATTGTCATTCACCAGTTTAAGGTATATAATGTGAGCCTTACGAAAACAATGGACAATTGATTTGTTTTCTTACCTCAATTCCAGAACAAGGTCAGTTAACAAGTTCGTAAAAGCGTGTATAACAACACTAAAGATTACTTTTTTGGGATTGCAACTTCTGAAATTCCACTGCCATTTGAGCTGCAATTTTTGCATTATTGATGATAAGGGCCTGGTCTAGGTATATCTTAAGGATAACAGTCTCAAACTCTTTAAATACTTTCAACACAAAATATATTATTCACTAGAATGAAGAAAGTAATTTTTCTAGTATTGCAGTGTAAAATAAATAGTGATTTTGCATTTAATTTAATTAAGCACTTGGTAATGTTTTTCCTTTACAAATAAGCGTTTTTTAATGGGATTAAAAAAAAAAAGCCACATATAAATTGCTACATTGATAAAATTTTAGGTCCCAGAATGCACCCAAAATTAATTAATAATTTAATTGAAATAGTTATTTATTCTTAATATTATTTAATAATTATTCCCAAGGTACCAAATGCCATTCCATCATGTTCCACCAGAAAGCTAGCCCTGATTCTAACATATTAGACACATGTGCATTGAATTTTTAAAACAAAATAACCCAATCATATTTGGAAAGAATAACATTTTCTTCATTGGCTATTATGAAGAACAGTGAAACTTTAAAAAAGGTACCCTGTAAAATTTGGTCTTGACAACTATTTCTTTTTTCTGGGACAAAAGGCACTTGAATTGTAAAGAAAAATACCTCGTAAAAACTCTAATCCAATTTATCCAGCAAGCTCATTATTTAACAGATTTATGTTTCATCATTGGCTGTTGCATATATCATCATCTTGCAAATTTTCTGATTACTATGTTTCTCTAATTACATCACACTACAATAGAAAATAAAAACCAGTGTCTGGTCCAATACAACACACAGCTATATTTAAAGGATACTCGCAACTAGGGCATGTCCTTTGTACTCTGGGAAATTCTCTGCAACAGGAAAGGAGTAATGTCTTTTCCTTGAATCCCCATTACCTCTGCTTCTTTCAAAGCATTTCCTACAGCATCTTCTACCATTGCATCTGCACATACATCAACCAATTTTCAACCATATTCAAATTAAAAATTGACACATTACAGAATTGAAGTAAAAACTAAGAATAATACTATCATTATTTACAATTTTTTAAAAATAAATAAAAACCTATTTTTAGATCCCTTTCGGGTGGTTATTTCATTTTAATTTTCTGATTACTATGTTTCTCTAATTACATCACACTACAATAGAAAATAAAAACCAGTGTTTTTACAATAGAATAGACTACAATAGAAAAACTAAACAAACTACAATAGAAAATAAAAACCACCAATTTTTTAAAAATAAATAAAAACCTATTTTTAGATCCCTTTTGGGTGGTTATTTCATTTTAATCTTCCTGATTGTGTGAAATATACCACCAACTATATAACTATTCACTATAAATGATATAGTACCATCAATTCAATGGCGACATAAGCGGGAATACATACAACTTAAAAGCTGAGGGCTGTAGGATCACGCCACATAGGATCAGGATGCTTTCTTTTTGTAATTGTATGTAGAAAGCAATAGCTTACTACCTGATATCCCATCCACTCCTATTTTTCCAACAGTTAGGAACCGGATTTATTGCAATAAAGAAAGCAAAATATGTAGATATATATGTACTTATTTTTTACTAAATATGTAAGAAAAAATAAAAATTCATATTGTATTTCAAATTGTTCTCTACAAGCATTTTCTGAGCACAGAACGTTATTGGAAATTACTTTCACCTAAGACAGAATAAACCGGGAGCGATAGCTCAGTGCATCAACTGATGTCACTGCAGCGCCTCTGACCGGGAAGTCCTAGGTTCGAGTCCTGATGGCCGCAGGATTTTCAACACTAGCTTTTCAGCTAGGTCGAATTCAGTTGCTGTCTGGAGGAGAATTCTAGCGGTCGGCTCCTCTGATCGGTAGTTCTCCGTGGTTTCTCCAATCAACACCAAGCAAATGCTGGAGCAGTACCCTACCAAACGGGCCACAGACCGCACGCAATCTGTCCTTCCTCTTCCTTGTCCTATCCTCTCCCCTTACACACACACTTACACTAACATGCACTACACTACCACATATTCTGGGAGGCTAGTGGGGAGGTCAGAGCTTGTCCCGGCTTGGGCGGTGCTCCGCTGGTGGGAGAGTCCTGGTGAGGAAACCTGGCGAGAACCAGCGGTAAAGTCGGTGCGGATCTCGCTATCAGTGGGAAAGATCACGCGCATATCCGAGAAAAAACATGCACTATTCTAAACGGGACTAATGACCAAAGCAGTTGACGTGCCCAGAAGCACAAAAAAACCAAATCAAGACAGAATAACAACTTATAATTACCAGGAAGGGCATGTTCTGGTGGTACTGGTACAGCTAGGAGCATGCCAGATCTCAAGCCTAAATCTGTTAAAGAATCTAGAAGTCCAGCTGCTTCTTCTGGGGAACTCACACACAATGGAGCTTTGTGCCCACTTCCTTGGGAATAAAAATGCTGGAAAAAGAAAGGCCTGGAGCACCTAGGGCAGCCACACACACTCCTTGTGTTTCCTGTGTGTAAAATGATGTGCATGATACATAAAATATCATAATACAAGATTACAAGCTTTTTAAAAAGAGCTGATGAAAAATATACTTCTCACCAAAAACTCTAGAGTACGTGGTATATCAAGGATGGCTTTCACCCCACTTGATACAACAGCAACTGGAGTGCGACCCAATTCTGTCAGATCAGCACTAATATCAAAGGTTGATTCTCCACCCCGATGAACTCCTCCAATACCACCTGCAAATGAAATTGATGGAAATAAACATAATTCTAAAGATTACAATTGATTTAAAATAAAAGTACTAGGGCTCATCTATGAAAAAAGAAACAGTAAAAATAGATTTTACCAGTAGCAAATATTCTAATTCCTACAAGATCAGCAATTACCATGGTGCCAGACACAGTGGTTCCACCATTAATTTTCTAGGGCAAAAATTCTACACATCACAAGAATATTCATTTATAGATACTTTCAGATACAATGAACAATATGTGAATAGGGCTTACTTTACTAATAGCATAAGGAAAATCACGTCTTGATATCTTAAGGGAAGGAGCTGTTCCTTCAGCTAATTCAACAAGTTCATCATGTTGCAAACCCACTTTCACTCTGCCGTGCAGAATAGCAATTGTTGCTGGTACAGCTCCCTACATTAAAAAAAAATAGTTTAGTTACTATTCAGTAACAGAATGTTTTAAATATGAAATATTTTTTTAATAAACAATAAATAATAGGAGACCTTCCTAAGATAAATATTACGATAATTAAGTTATATCTTCAGATTACTTACTTGAGAAGAAACAGCTTCTTCAGCAGATATTGCAGTCTTTAAATTTTCAGGATGAGGCATTCCATGAGTGACAAGTGCTGTTTCAAGAGCTACAACTGGGATATTTTTATTGAGGGCATTCCTAACCTCTTCCGAAATATGTATACGAGAGCTAACATGTCTAGTATTAAATGCTCGTAAAATTCTACATCGATTAAAAAAAATCAACATGATAAACGATTTAAAATTAAATGATATAATACGAGTAATTCAATGTAACTATCATAGACGTTTAAACAAGCACGATTCCCCGCCTAAATACGAGCAGTACTCTCTGGGTGGTACAGTGAAGAGACACATGGAAGCACTTCTCTTTACACTTTGAAACTTGCGTGGTTTTCTGCGGTCAGAAAAGCAGTTCTCCAGTACATGGAACGCCCACTATAAGATTTGACATGCATCTCCTTGATGTATAAAATTGCACGCGCGGAATGTGGTTTTGTTCATGTGTTATCACGCGTTGGGTTAGAGTTTGCTGATTTATGTTCGGACGGTAGTGGTGTAGTTATCAGCGTATAATTATATAAGATATTGAATTTCCAACATGTTGACGACCAAAACTTTTCTGAAAAAGACCAAGCGTGGAAATATACTGAAGGTGAAGTACTTTTAGGTTATGAGTTTTTGTTACTGATTTCGCACATATTTACTCAAATATATCTTCTGCATCTCTTGAACTTCCTGAAATAATTATTAACCAAAACAATTCTTATGTTGAGGGATTTCGTGGTACAGAGCTAAGGCATGCAGTCATAACATATAATATACATGTTAAAGTATATCTGACCACAGACTATTTCTTTTTTCAGATTGTCCGAGAGCATTATTTAAGAGAAGATATATGGTGTGGTTCTGCTTTGTGCAATAAATGTCCTATGAGTGAACCTGTGCTTGCTGAGAACCCAGGATCTGCTAGTGAATTATTTTCGTTCCCTCATTATATAGTTTTGGACACGTGTGTTGTTGTACATCAGGTGTGTGTGGTTAAAATGGGTCTCCTTAGTCTTTATTAAAATGCAAAATATTTATTTGCATTTTTGTTTTAGATTGATGTACTAGAAGAAAAAACTTTGTGCAATGTCATCATTCCACAAACCGTAATTGAAGAAGTGAAACATCAAAGTAGTACAATTTATAAAAGACTTAAAGATATTATTGGTAATCCAGGCAGAAATTTCTATGTGTTTGTGAATGAGCATCATATGTATGTATTAATTTATGTGAAATTTATTTGTTATCAAAGTATGCATCTCACCAAACGTTTTGTTCAATTATAATTATATTTCATCTTGAGACAATGCTTCATACAAGGCTGGGTGCAAAATGACAGTGATGGTAATAGAGTGATTTAACAAATTGGCATAAATAATTAAGTCATCTCTAGAACAGTAATTTAAACATTCATCTTTGAATAAGTGTCAATAATTAACTAAAATAGTTTAATCATTTAAATAAATGATAAAAATATTTTAAATATGTATGTTGTGAAGAATTGTTTTATGGCACATATATGGCAAATATGCCCCTTCCAATTTACACTAATTCATTGATTTGTATCTTTTCTTAAAATACAATTGTATTTTATTTTCTGTGATAATTGTTATTTAAATTGTTAAGTAGCATTAGAGATGTCAGGTTATTCTTGTGAATTATTACATATATTTTTGGGATACTTTCAGGAAAACCTACATTGAGCGGCAACGTGGGGAAACTGCTAATGATCGTAATGATCGTGCAATTCGAAAGACAGTGGCTTGGTATGAAAGTCACCTTGCTAGTAGTCAGAGTGGTATCAATAAGTCTGACCGTGTTCGAATCCTCCTCTTAACAAATGATGGAAAGAACAAAGAGTTAGCTGCCAAGGAAGGACTCTGTGTGGCATCAGGTACAGTAGATCACTTTAACAATAAAGACTTCTTCAATCTTGGTATGTTAATTGTAATGAATGATTTTAAATCTTCTGTAGAAAATGTACATTACAATGGAGTGGTATCATACAGCTGTCTTCCTTTTCCACTGGATACTATAAGATAATGTTGTTGTGTATTATACAATTATGAAAATCACAGATTGGTTCGGAACATGATACACCCTTAGAGAAGCACGGCGGTGGAGATGGGGCGAGGCTGGGGCTTCCGGCCCTCCTGATCATTATAAACGACCTTGAGTTTATCCACCGCATAATTACCAATTCACTTTTATAAGACAGCACTTCAGTAAGCAATTAATAAGAAAACCTTGAACTGCTGCAATGAATTCGAATGATGAGAGCTTTGTTTATCACAGAGGCACACACCATGAATGCAGGCAGCATGGAGCTCTGACAAGACACTAGGGCCTCCCCTAACTTACGACATGACGTTCATGACCAATTATTATAATTACCTAACCACCCCTCGACCTCTCCACTGTGTATTTCCCCTTCGCCAGAGCGGTGCAATGTGCTGGTTTAAATGACTTCCTTAGGTTGTACCGTGTTCTGTACTTCAACCCATAGATTTTTAATTTTAAAACTAATTGTACATCGATTCCTATAATCAATCTTTCTAGTGAACAATTTACATTTAAGATTGACACTAGTTAATTTTGCTTTCTATGGAAATATACTATATTAAATATTTCTTGGTCAGAATTTGCATTTTATTCTAGACTAGCTTAAATAACTGGTGTTACCTAGCTAGTTTGTGTTACCTAGTGGTGTTACCTAGTTTTTATTTTTTTATTTTTATTTTTATTTTTTTTTTTTTTTTTTTGTTTTTTTAAATCCTCTATTACAGTGGAAAAGGAATGAATTCATTATGCAGTGTAAAATACAATTCGCCCTCCATGTTCTGTACGTTCTCCATGACCTTCCCCTCCTCATCAGAATTAATTTTTAATTTCGGACTTGAACTGCTCAAAGTGTAATAGTGCTAATGTGGTGAATCAAAATGTTTTAGTAGAACATTTTAATAGATTTAGAAAATCCAGGACCACTGTGGCTGATTTCCTCACTGTTTTTCAGCTATTCACCAAGAACTGAAAGAGCAAGTACTTAAATTCTGCTTTAAATGGTGGGAAAGGAGAATGGAGGGTAGATTTTTTCAAAGGCTGTGACAAGTGTGCAAAATTCTGTCAAGATCAGAATAAGAGTAATTTGCATCAAAAATAAACATTCTTGTGTATATAATTGATTAGATATATTCACAATAAAGTGATTAATATTCACAATTTTTTATCTGTACAGTGCAAACATAATGCTTGACTTAGGCATTGTAAAACTTGTTTTTATCAGTTATTGAATTAGTTTCACATACTTATTTATGTTTGAATGCTATCAGTGTACTTTTCCTTGGATGGTGAGTTAATGAGTTTTTATTTGGAAAATGTACAATTTTATATTTGTTTTCTTTGTTGTCAGTGCGGGAGTACATTCAAAGTCTAATAGGTTGCCCAGGTCTTCAGGATAAACTTGCTGTAACAGAACCAGAGCGTGATGGCAGTGCCCGAGAATATTTATTCCTCTACTTTTAAATCCTTATTCATGATGGCATTAAGTCGAAACTTCTCAGGGCACCTTCTATGCATCCGAGAGAATTTCTTGGAGGGTCATATTGTGTTGAAGGACAAGAAAATGGTAGAAGTTATTGTGCACCTTGAATTCTTTGAAAGTTTGTGTCGATAAATTATTTGAGTCATTGTTAATTTATAAAGCGTAAGATAACTAATTTTCTTCTGCAAATAGATTTATTTGAGTAGCATTAGTCCTTTCCATTTGCTTTTTCTTTTTCTGAAAATTGTTTTAAAGAATAAATTCTAACATAATACACTAGATAGTGTGTTTTAGAATTTAGTTTGAAATCTTTCAAAACATTATCTTCATGATGAAGCTTAATCATGAAATATAATACTTTAATTATAATAACTAGTGGCCTATGGCAGCAAAAGCTTTACATCCATTGAACAATACATTAACAATGGTAATAAATCAATTCTTTTCCTTCTTTCTGATGGCTAAACCACTGGGTTCAGGCCTCGTTCTTAAATTTGTAAATTTCTAGTACTGCTGGGGCCCTCTGCAACTATCAGATTAATTCTTTTATTTGACACGAGGCTTTCACATAACTATAAAATACGTTGTGCATCATAGACAATGCTAGAAACTAAATATTTTTAGGTTATACTAGCAGAACCTGGCAGATGTCCTGCTCTCTCTCTCTCTCTCTCTCTTTCCTCTCACCTTTCCCCCTCTCTGTTTTCTTCCTGCTCTTTTATTTCCTCTCACTCATTTTCCTCTCTCTGGTTCCCCCTCTCTCTCTCTCGTTCCCTCTCTCTCATTCCCTCTCTCTCTCTTGTTCCTCTCTCTCTCTTGTTCCTCTCTCTCTCTTTGTTCCCTCTCTCTCTCTTGTTCCCTCTCTCTCGTTCCTCTCTCTCATTCCCTCTCTCTCGTTCCCTCTCTCTCTTGTTCCCTTTCTCTCGTTACCTCTCTCTCGTTCCCTCTCTCTCGTTCCTCTCTCTCTCTCTCTCTCTCTCGTTTCACTCTCTCTGACTTCCTTGCCTATTTGCTATGTTCTATTTGCACTCCTTAAAATAACAAAGTGAAAGAAGATTGAATGTTATAATAATATGTGTAATAATATATTTCACATTGTAATTAGTATTAAAATACATTACAGTTTTATACTTTTATATCTGATGTAAATAAACTGTTATAGATTTATGGTCTGTACTCGTAATACGGTCGACTCCGGTTATAGTGAACTTGGATATAGTAAACCCTCGGTTATAGTGAATTGAAGTCATTGGTCCTGTTTCTCTTACATTACAAAGAAAGATGAGAAGACTCGGTTATAGTGAACCTGAACTTTGAGTACAATGTCCTGGAAATTAATTCACTTCTCAAAACGAATATATCGCCTCAGTGCCACAAATTCCAACACTAGGCAGCTTGGAAAAGTATCATCAGCCAAAAGTCATAATCGAAGAAGTTTCCCCAGAGGTGAAGGTAGTGGTCCTGGAATAGGGATCTTATTCATGACCTTATGCCACGGGGTTTCACCGTGCAAAGAAAGTCTGTCCTGTGTGTTTTACAAATGGTAGCAGCAACTTGCAACTGCTTAGTTTAAATTATCAAGCTTGGTGTTACTTGATTTTCTGCAAGACAAAGCGCGTTGAATTCTGTGATGGTGACAGGAGAAGGATGCAACTTTCTGCAGCCTGGTGATGTGTCGCCATTACTTATAATATGGATAAGCAATCATGATTTCATTGATCGCTTGCCCCAACCATTACGAGAAATCATCTGTATGTTGTTTGGTAAGAGAAAGGGTCTTCAGAGAGTGAGATGGTGTTTCAACAGTGCAAAAGGCATAGAAGAGTGTCAAAACTGCATTACCCTACTTAGACACAGAAGACAGTGAAGAATAAAGTTTAGAGAGAACACAAACTCTGCAAAAGATCTGGAGAAAGTACTAATGAAAAATGTATGAAGCAAACAATTGAAAATAACTGACTTTTAAGGCCAAATAAAGATATTGAAATTTTCAGGTTGTGCTGTTCATATATTTTGCTGTATCTCTTTATTAATAAAATCAATTGTTATGGAGAATTCTTTTTAATTTTGACATCATCGGATGTAGTGAACCAAAAACGTCAGTCCCCAGAAGTTCACTACAGCCGGAGTCGACTGTAGATGCTGAAAATGTTTTCACTGATGGCATGCTTCATGCTGAACTTTCCACTCAAGTTTCTTCTGCATCATTTGCACATACATTAATGATAGCTGACAGGTCAGTAATCTCATTTTGGAGGAAGCCATCGCATATTTTTGTTAAATAATGAACATTTGTTATTATATTGTGTATTATTTTTGTAGTATATATGATACAATACAATATTATTTTTAAATAATTACATAATTCTCATAAATAAATATTTAAATAAATTTTGCCAAATAAAAGAAGGTAACAAACGAAAACTCTAGGCCCTTTCCCCAAAGGCCATGGCCCATGGCCTCCCCGACCATGACCTCCAGCCTTCCTCCCCCCCACACACACACACTAGATCCTCTACTGTTAATGACATCTATATTAAGTTCATCAAGTGTTTTTGGATGGCTTTTGTACACTGCAGATTTTTGCACACACACCCCTCCCCCTAATAACCTGCTAATTAGATCAGAGGACTTAGGTGGCGAGAGTTCTTTAGTTATTGTCAAAAAAATTATTTAAAGTGGTTAGTTGGATGTAAGTGTTGTAGCTTTGCCCTCCTGAAAGAAGCGACACTCAATTTTGTTTTTCAGTTAAGCAATAAATTTGAAAATTATATCAAAACAGTGGACATCCTTATTCAGTGACTATCAAAGATTGGCCTTATTATTCATTCTCATGAAATAGCAACTTTTATGCTGATATTTTATTAATGCAGTGGTATTTCTCTTGTTGCACTGGAATGTCAGAAGATCATACTAGTTGATATAATCAGATGAATGAGATAACACCTCATCCAGAACAAAAGTTTTATTTAAAATTTCTGATGTTTGTTATGAATCTTAGGAACGACTGACAATACATCAACCTCTTGTAATAATTTTGTGTTAATTTATGAACCACAGTAATTTTAGAGTAGTTCAAATAATGTCTCTTCTTTTACAAATTTATGTGCTGTCCACTTAAAGACACTGGTCTAGTGTTCCCTCTTCCATATTAACTTTTTAGGATTATGCTGCTTTATATCTGAGATTGTATTAAGTTTGTTGTGCATTAAAACAATAAGCTTGTCTGTTCTTGGTGCTTTGTGAACTGAGCTAGTGATACAACATGAATTTATTAACTAGCCAACAGCATTTTAATATAGGCACTTGAAATTAAGAAAAATGCACACAGATTTTTAATTTCATATTTTCTGTAAATTGATCACAGTTGTGAAAAACAAGTTCCTTTAGAAATGCTCTCTCTTCAGCATGATGCCTTAGGACATTTAGGACGTACGACGTAGAAATCATGTTCATCAAGCGTCGAAGTATCAGCAGCTCACTACATGAAATCCATATTATACATGTACGTTACTTTACAACGTATTGCCAGATAAAATTAAACAATTAAAATCGGTACACAGATTTAAGTTAAAAGTAAAATCTTTTCTGCTCCATAACTGTTTCTACACAATTAGAGACTATACTGATCCTCAAAAAGAAAAACCGGTAGCGGTAGCTCAGTGCATCAACTGATGTCACTGCAGCGCCTCTGAGCGGGAGGTCCTAGGTTCACTCCCCAAGGCGGCAGGATTTTCGACACTAGCTTTTCAGCTAGGTCGAATTCAGTCGCTGTCTGGAGGAGAATTCTAGCGGCCGGCTGCTCTGATCCGTAGTTTTCCGTTGTATCTCGATCAACACCAGGCGAATGCCGGAGCAGTACCCTACCAAACGGGCCACGGACCGCGCGCGATCTGTCCTTCCTCTTCCTTGTCCTATCCTCTCCCCCTTACACACACCAGTGGCGTGCATTCCAGGTAAGCTAGGTATGCTGCGCCTACCCAGGAGAAAAGATAGATAAATGTAATTATTATATTTTGAAATCACCACTCTCGCCATAGAGAACCAAGCTTGATTTTTAAAATTCTGCCGAGTACACTGGCTCGCGTAGGCGGCGGCCCTTCATTGAGCATACACCGCTGTTGCTGACGAAGACAGAAAGCGGTTGAAAGAGACGGAGGTAGTAGGCGCCGCAGCCCATTCGAAGTAGGCATGACGCGGTTCTCCATCTAAATACATTAGGCAGTTCTTGCCATGCATCTTACGACTTTCTGGGCTCCATTTGGTTGTATGCAGACGCTGGTAAGCACCGCCACGGGCCCCTGCCGGCACGCCGCCCAGAGCTGGCTCTGAATTGAGCTTGCAGATGTGTTCGCATGCGTACGAACCGACACACTGGTATAAGCGCCATATACTTACGTAATGCCACGGTCTTTCTCTTGTGGATTTATTTGATCTGTGCAGTTATTCACGCTGTACATATTATTTTTAATGTGCACTGTCTTTTGTGCTACATAACGATAAGATACTGTGCTATGGCAGAAAATACATTTATAATTGAGGATATAAAAAATATATATATTCAGTTGTACTTTTGTGGAAAAAGGAAATTATTCGTATAGGAAGGTCTGTTACAGAACATGTCTTCATGTGTTTGCGCAAAGAAAAGGGAAGGGAGCATGTTCGCTACTTTAACCCCTCAAAATATGAAAACACCAATTGGTTCATAGGAAACAGGAAACTAATAATTATTTACCTGGGCCATGATCAGTGTTTCCCATGTTCGTAATGTGAGGGAATAAAGGCGCTGTAACAATTTACACAATCCCTCAAAAACAATCACAAAAATGAACAATAACTGAGTGATTTGTGTCCACTTATTGAGCTGGCCAGTTTTAAAGTGTCAGCATTGAAACTTAAATTGATCTATCAGATGAAACGCAACATAATTACTCGGAACGAATAGAGTTACATTAAAATGCCCATTAAGATGCCGAATTTTTTTTTTCAATCCAGAAATTACGTTTTGAAGGCATCGTAAAAAATGCAGGTTAGTTAGCAAGGCTACGTTGATCAGACTTCTAAATTTGTTAAGTATGTTACGATCCAACACAATGTAAAATTTGCCAAAACATTTAGACACTGTAGGGTAGAATGATTTTGCAATTATTAATTTCTTGTTAGATCTATTAAAAGAAAACATTTCCATGGTCCAGCATGTTGTAATTGTTTTAGATGAAATATAAATATAGGTAATATAGATAAATCTGGCTAAAATGTAGTCATTGATCAGATGCTATGTTGTGGGGGAGAGGGCAGTGTGAAGGAAGCTTCTTAAGAGTCGTGAGTGTTGTCACATAAGCACGAATAACAGTTTCTCTTATACGGGATGCAGCGTTTATTACGTTCCGAAAGATAACACGGTAGCACGACGTGTGAAGCGTTCAAAGGCAGAGGTTAATAACTGACTTTTGGTTCGAGTGAATTGTGGTGTGTATGGGAGGTTGCCTTCAGAGCTTACCCGGTAAATTGATCACCGCACGCCCGTGACACACTTACACTAACATACTACTACCATATTCCGGAGACCGGTCAGATTGCTTAGGCTTGTCGGCGGGGCGGTGCCCGCTGGTGGAAGTCCTGATTAAGGAAAAAACCCACTAGCCGACGCACGGAGTGTTTGACCAGAAGGCAAAACGTGGCTGAAACCTCAAAAATTAAGAATTTGTGGAGTTCGACCATTTCCCATGAAAGAGGAATGTTTGCACATCTGTGAGAAAGTATGAAGGATAATCCTGCACATAGCACCAGTGGGTTTGAAGTTGGAGTGCATGGTCAGTGCTCTTCTGACGTCAGAGGCGATAGTAAGCTGTGCTTTCAATAATTATACCGACGTGCTAAAATTATTTTTGTGTGCTGCAATTATTAATGTCCCTGTTGGTGGTAGTAGCTTAAAAAGTATGTTAATTTACTATGGATTACGATTATTTATATTGGATGCAATGTGATATAAAATATAACAAGCCTAAAGTAATATATAACGCAATATAACTATACATTTAATGACAATTTAAGCATATATTAATCATTCAGTTAAAAGAAAATTTGGCTGCGTCTCGCTGCGAATTCGTGTTTATAGAAATATTTTATCACTGATCTTATATCTCGTAGCTGCAACCTGCATTACTGAGCAGGGGACTTAAAAACTAACAATCATTCCATTCTCAAGTTCTGTACCAGCAAATATTGTGGTGCTTGTGGTGCAGATATTAGTCATGAGAATATTACATTACATATAATGTTAATAAGGTTGGCCAGTATAAACGCATATTTAGTTTTACCAGCTATTGTTTTTCTGAGCACACGCATCTCTGCGACACGCTGCGTTAGATAAAGTTTAAAATAAAAGCGAAAGAAAAGTATAAAATAAATCATTTAAATTGCATTCAGCTATAAGATTACTTGATCATCTTTCTAAAAATGCATTTATCGCGCGGATGCTGCCAAATAATGTTTACTGAATAGTTAGTAAAGAATGAATGGGTCATTGGCACTGGTAAAATAATTTCGCATGAATGTTATCAGTTCGTCGAAATATGTTTGTATAGATAATTAACTAATTCTTCCGAAAACTCGTGAATTAATAAACGATATTTTCATTCTGTGATCGTATAGAATGTTTCAATTTTCCTTGAAGGTACCCCGCGGTAGCCTGATTAGTAAAATTCATCGAGAATTACGATTTTTCTTTCGATTCGAGAGTTCACGAATTTTTTCAAATATAATGAGTGCGCATAAAGATTTATAACTTTATTCACCGAATAGAGTAATTAAATAAGTCATGAATGAAGCAAACACTTATTGCAAATTTCTGCAGTTTTAGGTTTTATGACTAATTTCTTAAGTGCGTGTGCATCTCGGCGCGGAACAGAGTCATAGTGAAATATACGAAGAGTTCATGGGGTTTTGTACTAATACGAAATACGAATAACGATTTATAACTCGTATAAACGAATAGAGTAATTCAATTAGTTATAAATGAAGGAAACCTATATTGCAAATATCTGCGATTTGAGGGTTTTTGACTAATTTCTTATGAGCGTGTGCATCTCGACCCGGAACAGTGTCATAGTGAAATATACGAAAGGTTCATGGGGTTTTATTACTGTAGAATACGTATAACTCACTTATAAACGAATAGAGTAATTCAATAAGTTATAAATAAAGGAAACCTATATTGCAAATATCTGCGGTTTGAGGTTTTTTTGACTAATTTCTTATTAGCGTGTGCATCTCGACCCGGAACAGTATCGTAGTGAAATATACGAAGTTCGTGGGGTTTTGTACTAGTAAGAAATGCATATTACAATCTATAAATCATATAAACGAATAGACTAATTCAATAAGTTATAAGTAAAGGAAATGTTTATTGTAAATATCTGCGGTTTGAGGTTTTATGACTAATTTCTTACGTGCGTGTGCATCTCGACCCGGAACAGTGTCATAGTGAAATATAAAAACAGTTCTGTTCATAACCGTTCATAACTCACATAAACGAATATATTAATTGAATAAGTTATAAATAAAGCAAACACGTATTGCAAATATCTGCGGTTTGAGGTTTTATGATTAATTTCTTATGTTTTGTATATGTTGTTTCTTATGTATGTTTGTATATTTTCAGTCCACCATATTGGATCCGCATGGTTTGTATAATTTTGATAACAGATATGAAGTCAGCGACCTCGAAAACCCCCATGTACAGCTTAGTAAATGAATTCGAACCCATTTGAGGTTTTGGCCCCGTTTTCACCATCTGGTCACACCGTGCGACGGTATGTCGGTGCCGGATCTCGCCATCCAGCGGGGGAAGATCACCGCCATCTCCCGAGAACAAAACATGCACTACACTAACGGGACTAATGACCGAAGCAGTTGACGCGCCCGTAACAAAAAAAATCAATCAAAAAGGAGGATTAATGGAGGATTACTCCCAAGCGCAAAGCGCTCAACGCCCCTCAAGGGGCTTAAAGACGCGTTGCCTCAAGTTGTACACGCAACAAAAAGAAAAAAAATCCATTGTGCAAATGCTGAGATGGCCTCTGGACGTAAATGTAGCTTCATTATGCGCATGTTTTGTTGAGGTCAGCTTTTGCTTGTAGTGGTAGTAGAGGTTAGGGCGAGTTTCTATTTTGTTAGCAATACAGAAAAATCAAATCTGAAGTTTGTTTACCGTTACAAATAAGTTCTCTATAAATTGAAACGAAAATCACTAGTTTTGAGATGTTAATTTCTGGATATTTTAAAATTATTATTATTATTATTGTGTATTATTATTATTATTATTATTATTATTATTATTTTGGTTCACTTGAATAGGCCGCTTGGACTACACTTAAGGACAATATTACACTTATGGGCTCAGTATCATTTATAACGTTGCAAGTCTTGCATGAAATCAGGTAGGGGATCAGCATTAGGCTGAATCCAATTTTAAGACCCCAGGGTCCAGGGGGAATGGAAGATGGAATGATGATAATGAAGGATGAATGGACGGCACACACAAACAGACATACACAAACACACCCATGCAGGCGGGACTCGAACCCGCGATCCTTCCCTCTGAGATCGCCACGGCACTACTGCCTTAGCGGTCTCGACAATCCGGACTGGCATTTATTATTATTATTATTATTATTATTATTATTATTATTATTATTATTATTATTTTTTCATTTTCTAACTATTAATAGTTAAATTGTTGGGAAAAGATTCTGAAACTAAAGAGCGTGCATGATAGTTTTCTCCCCCAACCCGTCACACAGTTTTTTTACTGTTTTGAATAAATAAATAAACAAGCCTCTGTAAGTGAAAATGCTTCAGTATGAAGCAAACTTGCCTAAGAGCATGTGGTTTTACATATTTTAATAAACTGTTTCTTCTTGGATCTTGGGAGAAAGTTTCTCGCAAGTACTGGTCTTTCTCCATCTGTGGGAAGAATTTTAGAGTTGTACGAATTCTGCTGTCCAAATAACCATTAACGTTAACCATTTATGATTCGGCTGAGTGATATCTATGGAAATATATTTATTAATCGTTTAGTACGATATATTTTATACATTTTATATTGTATTTATGTTCACTTTGCATTTCATGTCCTCACCAGAACGCTTTCATAGCTCTCTTAGACGCCTCTCAAACATAGAGTACACACGATGCTGACCCCATGCCCTGCGTACTTGGGCGTCTGATTGGTTGCGTTAAAGGTTTCAATGTAAAAATATAATCTCCCGCGCTTCTGTTCTCGCAATTGTGGCCAGCACGTAACTGCCGGCAATCCACACCCCTATGCCGGTGTGTTTCGAAACTGCTCGTTTCCTATCGTTGCCTTACAGCAATGGGTCTTAGACATTAAAGAATAGTTTGTAGTAATTGCGGCTACAGCAGTCTGCACATTTTATAGAGAGCAGAAGATTTGCCACCTAACAGTCTGACTTTAATGCTATGGGACACCTTGTTGACTGAAGAAGATATCGGAAATACTCTCACGAGCAAGAGATTCAATGAACAACAATGTGGTATAGAAATGAACTTGTTTGCAACTATTTTGGGGGTGTTGGAACAAGACAGTAAAAACCATGTGCTAAAATTTCTTATTTTAAATTTGTACACGATAACGCAACATTTACATTAATGAACTTATTTCATATGAAATGTTAGAAGAATTTAAATAAACAATTTCTTAAAAGATGTTATTTCTCCATATTTCTTTCAACATAATCATCTTCACAGCATGCGTATCTGCTTCTGCCGCCTATTTTCTTCTCCGAATTGCAAATACTTTGTACTCTTGCTTAGTTACTTATCTTTATAATGACATTCTTGCTTTCTTTATTTCATCATTGTAAAACTGCTCCATTGCCAGGAGGGTTTCACCCTAGCATCCTCAACAGTCCTGTTTCTTCCAGGACGCCTCCTGGAGCACTAACTGGCAGAAGGATGTCAGCGGCTGCGGAGGTGACGGGTGGCTGTGGACGGCTGGTTGCTGCGGAGTTGACTGGAAGTGTGGTTGCAGTGGTGACTGCAGGTATGGCTATGAACTGGTTTACTGTAGTTTTGACTGGGAGTGTAGCTGAGGAACGGGTGGCTGCGGAGGAGAATGTAAGCTGGGTAGTTGTGGTGGTGACTGGCAGGTGTGGCGAGGGACTGGTTTCTGCAGGTTGACTGGAAGTGTGGCGGTTGAATGGGTGGCTGCGGAGGTGACTGGCAGGTTTCACTTTGGAACAGAAAGCTGCAGTGGTGACTCTAGCTCGGGTGTTTGCGGATGTGCCTTTCAGTTGTCGCTGGAGCACGGGTGGTTTCGAGGGTGACTGGCAGGTGTTGCTTTGGAAGTGGTGGCAGCGGAGGTGGCTCTTGCACCGATGGTTGGGAGGTGACTGGCGGTATCACTTTGGAACGGGGCGCTGCAGTGAGCTCTGGATTTGTGTGGTTGTGGAGGTGACTGCTAGGTGTGGCTGTGGAACGGGTTGCTGGAAGGGACTGTGGTGCAGTTGGTGGCAGTGGTGCCTTTCAGCTGTGGCTGTGGAACGGTTGGCTACGCAAGTGACTGTGACACGGGTTGTGTCGGAGGTGACTTGCAGGTGTGGCTGCGGATGTTACTTTAAAGTGTTGCTGTGGCACGTGTGGTTGCGGAGGTAACTGGCAGGTTTGGCTTTGGAACGGGTAGTTCCGGAGGTGTACTGGCACTGGTGGTTGCGGAGGTTCCTTTCATGTGTGGCTGTGGAACGGGTGGCTGTGATGGTGACTGTGGTACGGGTGGTTGCGGAGGTGACTGGCGGATGTGGCCTTGGAAGTGGCTGCAAGATGGCCGTGGAACAGGTGGTTGCAAGTGTTTTTCATGGTGGCGCTGTGGCACGGGTGGTTGCCGGGAAGACTGGCAGGTGTGGCTTTGGAACGGTGACTGCGGAAATGACTTGGCATGTGTGATTTCGAAGATGACTGGCAGATGTGGCTGCGGAGGTGACTGTGGCACGTGTGGTTGCGGAGGTTTTTTTTCAGGTGTTGCTGTGGCATGCATGGTTGTGGAGGTAACTGGCAGGTGTAATTGTGGTACGGTTGGCTGCGGAGTTGACTGTGGAGGGGTGGGTCTGATTTTTCGATTCGAAGGGATTTTCCATTCTCTCTGCAGCTGGACCCATAAATTCTTTAACACGTTCATGTATCCTATCTATAGGAATTGATACCGACAGCCCTGCAATGTGGACGTAAGTTTATGGACATATCACATTTGTGGTGAGAGTATGTTAATAAATCCAGATCTGTTAGAACTTATTTATACTTTTTTTTTCCTGTCTAAAGGCTCCCGTTAGACAATTTTTCTTACATTCAACATAAACTAAATATACACACATTGGTTTCCAAAAAGAAAATTACTTTACTACCTGTAACTATCTTTGGCACTTTATTTACCTTCCCATCTTTCCTCCTCTTTATTGTTTTTTTTAGAAGACCTGTAAACATTTTAAGCTTCTCGAGCATCTACTTGTTTCGGCATTAAATTCTGTGTACACTTGTTCCCACATTTTATTTTTGGAAAACCTGGACGAATTGTAGGAACGGCCATTAAACTTTATTGTATTTGCTAATAATAGACACAAGTAATTCCCTTTCCCCTGGAGAGAAATTGGCCGCTCTCTTCGCATTCTTTTCAACTTCTGTTGAATCCATCACAGGAAAAGAGAACTACCTGACGCAACGGAACGCACGCAACAACCAGAGGTGGAAATCACGATCCCGGTTTGGGCATGGCCGAGTCAACCGTGATTGGGCACTTATGATGTCTCGCGATTTAGTATTTTTCGTGTTTCATTGCAAGAAAGAATATTGGTCACCGGACACACAAAATCAGGCGCTATTAACTATATTGGAGTCCTTTTAGACGCATTGTGATGTCTGACAGGTGTTAATTTCTTTTAATTGTGTTGTGTTAAAAGCGAGAGCCATGCATATTTCCAACTATATATTTTAATTTCCAAAGAATGAGGATTTCCACTTAAAACGCCAGTTTGAACTTACAACAACAAAAAACAACAATAGAGTTACATTGCGAAAATCCGCTAGCACAGTAATTTACTATTGATCATTTTGACATTCGTGTTCAGCAGTCAATAGGTTTGTTATTTATTTATTTTGTTATTTTGTTATTTATTTATTTATTTTACGCCAAAAAAAGCAGTTAAAACTGCGTATAACGTGCTATGGAGAAAAGTGAATTGTGTGCACATTTATAAAATTCTGTGATCTCTACACTAAGTCATATACTACTTAAAGTTTGAAGAAAAAAACTCCCATGTAATAAAATCTATTTTCAAGGATAAAAAGGCAATAAATTTTGGCTCTTATCCATGTTGTCCTTCAGAATAATACTTCCTGCCGCGACACATTGGAAACAATAATTTGAATAATTGTATTTCCCACTGAATTCTAGAAGACGTGCACAGAAAATGAAGTTACATTTATGTCCAGAAGCAAAACAAAGGGACCATCTCAGCATTTGCTCAATGAATCAAGGAAACTGGACGAAAAACCAGATCGAGATAGGTTCATCACCCAGAAGCTGTAGTACAATAGTTGTTACAGGTTGTTTATACTCATTTACACAGTTCAAATGGTAAATAATGCATTATGTATCATTGTTAAAATTAATGTTAGTTTTCTTGTGATGCACAGTATAGTCTCTAATTGTATAGAAACAGTTATGCAGCAGAAACGATTTCACTTGGGATTTAAACTTTTCTATTGAATTTAATCGTTTAATGTCATCTGGCAAATTGTTGTAAAATAATGTACATGTATTGTATGTGAATTTTTTGTAATGAGCTGTTGATACTGTCACCTGATGAATATGATTTCTACGTCGAGTGTTATAGTAATAGACTTCGGCATTTTCTGAAAATATATTCCCGCCGTTGAGCAAGTCATTTGTTACAAAAACCACTGATTCGTAAATAAAAAGACACGGTAATGGTAGAATTCCTAGATTAATGAAGAGAGGCTTACATGAATCACGTGGGTGGATTTGTGGATTTATTATTCGTACAATTCGTTTTTGTAATCTAAAAGTCTAGGAACTATAGATGTATTTCCCAAGAATATTATGCCATATCTCAGGCGGGAATGAACATTCAAATATACACAAGCAGTATGAAGGCTGACTGAATTTGAAAGGATTCTGAACGCATAGCATAATGAACTTAATTTGTGTTCATTTAATTGGACGTACCATTAAGGTTTGTGAATTGAGAACCTAAAAAATTTTTTGTCTCAACAACAGTTAATAATTTACGCAATTCATTTTCAATGGAGCACAGAATTGTTTATTTGAAATGGAAAACTGCATCAAATCGTTTTCTTTTCGTTTTACTATTAATTTATTTCGGAACCAATTTAAAACATTTTAAATTGTACTATTTACCGGTTTCTTTATTGCAAAGGATATTCATTATCATCTGCAAAGAGAACCGTTTTCCATTCGAATCGTCGAGGGCATATCGTTTACGTAGTAGGAACAGAATAGGGCCTAAATCAGTCCTTGAGGAACTCCACGTGCAATGGGCAAAGGGTTTGGAAAGTGCGTACATGTTCCATCATTCAATCAAAGTGTTCAACTCTCCTGAGATCGTTGTTTAAGTTACAAACATAACAATCTGAGCAATACGGATTCCCATATGAAGGTAATTTGGAAGTAAAATGTCTTGATCAGCTTGACGTCAAAAGGTTTAAGAGATACAAAAATAATCCAGCCGAACTCGTTTTGATCCAATGATGAGGCGACATCCTTAAAGAAAAGAGAAGAAAGAAAGTGGATTTTGATTTTGTATAAATCCATGTTGGCAATCTGAAAGCGCGTCGTGTTTACTGAGAATGGATTTCTTTACGTACGTAAAAGTCTCTAATAGTTTTGAAAAAACTGATAGAAGAAAGCGGGCGATAATTTAAATTTCATTATTGTTGCCTTATTTGAAGGCAGCTTAATTTAGCTATTTGAAAATATCTGGAAACGTTCAGTACATGATGAATTAAATATAATGTGAGTTGCTGGATGTATATTGTGCCACAGGTCTTTGTTTCACGAGAATCGGGAATTCGCTCTAAATGGACGAATGTTATTACCGTTTAGTTTTTATTAGATACTGTTCTTTGGATCTTTATATTTGAAACTTTGTCTTTTAACAACCAATGTGATAAATCGGACTACAATGTGAATTAGGTTTTCAAAAATAAGTACGACCTTAAATTGCTGATCCATCATACATAAGCGAGTGGGTGAGGTGGTAAGCCAGCTTACAGACAGTGCTAGTGATGCCATCTGTCAGTAGGGACCATTTTCAGCATAGGGAAAAATGATACAGTGCTACGGGTTTGTGTTATTATACTTACACTGGTTTTTACAGAACTAAACCTCAAGATTACTAAACACCCGTACCACGGTAGCATTTAGGCACGGTATTTTGCGTCTTTCTCAGACGTGACCGCTAGTGTCGCTTCATCTACGGCACTGCTTGATACGGTCGCGATCATGCGACACCTAGCGGCATTACTGCAAAAGACACCTACAACTCTGCCTAGAGAGTATACCTAAACCATGCTAGTAGTGACTGGCTTTGGACGGGCCAGGACGGGCCTTCGGTGACCTTAAGGTGCAGCTCTGTAAAAACCAGTCCTCTGCCAGTAGATAGGCCGGGGCCTGTTCTTATTTGAATTATATTTGAATTTTAAATTGAATTAAAATTTTGAATTAATTCAATTCCCGCCGTAATAAGAAGGGCCCTCCGTAGGAGCCAATAGCGTCGAAGGGCGCAAAGGCGCGGCACGCAAATCTACAGGACAGAACCGACGTCATTAACATGCTGTGTGTGACAGAAACGGTTTCATCCTGAACGTTTTGCCAGAGCTTTTGTGTGTTTTAGCGTTTGTGTGTTTCTCCGTTGTGTTTCTCCGAAATGCCCCAATTTAGGCGTTGTTGGGTACCCAGTGCCGATACAACCAAAATAGAAGGGTGAACAGCAATTCTTTAAGTTTCCAAGAGATCACAAGAAAGGTAAGCGATGAAAAAGAAGCTTAGCATGGTTCTATAACAATTTTCATGTACTATTTGTTGACGTAAATGATCTTTATATGCTAAATATTTTATGAAGTAATTTACATAATGTAATTTATTTGCAGGACATTGTAAACTAATTATTATGAACATCAATGTATTGAAGTCCTTGAAAGCACTGGTTGATTTAATAATCCATGTAATTGATAAGTTATAATAGCTATATTAACATTAAGGTGATTTTGATATAACTAACAATAGCTCAATAATACATTACACTAATTTTATTACAGGTGTATGAAATGGTTAAAGGCAATTGGGGACCTGACTTTGGCATTCTTTAGGAAATTCTCATAGGAGGTTGGGGACTGTATGTATGGAGCGCCATGCTGGAAATATTATTCATGAGCAGACTAGCACATAATGCCCAGGAGCCCATAATTTTGCTGATGTGCGTCCTGAGTTTTCAGAGGTGCACTCAGGTCGTTATAGAAGGCACACAACAGAGTGTACGTTTCTGTGTTATTATTATTATTATTATTATTATTATTATTATTATTATTATTACTTAATAGAAGATTGTAATAAAGAAAACTTTTCGTTTTAATTTAATTAAACATCTTGGCTGTTTGCAGAGATCATCAGTGTAGTGGATGTATTTCTCCTGAGTTCTCGGTTGCCGAAATGAAGAGAAAAATCCTACCAACGTGGGTGTGTGGAATCTCGGTTTGTGGGATCTTGATGCCCGAAAAACCAACTGGAAAACAAAACATCTGTAGTATGTGAACAAACATGGCACTTCAACCATACGTAGAATTTTTCCAAATTGAAGAAACCCTGTCAATATGTATCTAGTAGAGTTAGAAATTTTTAAAAACCTTCCTTAGTTTTAGGGGAACTTTATATGACCGTAAATGATTGAATTTCTCAAAAAGAAATGGCACCAAATTTTGTTTTAATTTCTTGTAAGAACAGAGTAAATACTTATAAAAGGTGGCAAGGTCCAATTTTCAAGATTAACTCTGAATTTTCAGAAATTTTAAAGTGTCCATTTTATCATCAACTTCTTACAATTACAATATGAAGTTGAGACTTTTCCTTCGAATTAAATTTGATGTGCATAAATAGTTCTTCATTTAAAGTGTGAAGATTGTTTTGTAAATATTAGTAGTTTTTATTGCAATTGTGGGTGAACTATTTGGAATTTTAAAAAGTAATAAAAGATGATTTTCTCAAAGCAGCTCACACTGAACAGTATTATATTTATGAGTACATGCACTTTAAATAATGTCAAGTAAATTTTCTCGAAAACTCAGCACTTTTTATTCAATGAGCTCAAAATTACTCCGTTTTCAGAATGGCTTAAACACCATTTTCTCAAAGGTAGCACAATTTCTTTCTTTAAACTATTTCAACTTGGGCCAAGTGGTAGTAAATTTGCTGTTTAATATAATATAATGCCAATATTCATTTTGCGTATTCTTTTGTTTCCCAAAATTGCACAAATGTTTCATTCATAAACCTCTCATGCCAGTAATATGCACATTTAATGGATATATTATTGAATTTATTAGTGGAAGTTCTTCAAATTACTTCAAATGAAGTTTTTCAAAACTCAAATAGATTCAGAGAAAAGAGCTTCCAATTTTGCATTTAGTAACAGCTTAACGCCTTTTTTTAAGTAGCTGATTTTCAATGGGAAATTGCTATTATTTAAGACAAGGTTTTAGCCTTCTTTAATACTCTTAAAATAATATTTCGGTTCTACTATTTGGTAATCGAAGAGTTGAGAAAATGGCAAAAAATGTATTTTGAGCAGTGATAGATGCCAGCTGGCAAGAGGATGAGAGAAGACAGAGCCGGTCCACTCCAAAGGAAATTAGAAAACAGCTTCGAGAAGGCTGTGTGCTATTCTGTAGCACTTCCTGTTACTATATAATTTGTAGTAAATCCAAACTGCATGACCACTTGTAGTAGACATGTACCAAATTGAAATTTTGGGATTCAATTTAATAAATAACAAATTGTATTTTTGAGTGATAATCATTTGTGATGTTTCTGTTGCAGTAGGAGAGAAATTTTAATCTCAGGTTTTTGGCCCACTATCTGTCTTGTGAACTATGTATAAGTCTTTTGTGCTTAACAGTTTGGCATTTTTACCAGGAAGCATTAGCTATTTCCCCGACATATTTCCTGATGGTTCTTGAGATGTCTGTTGGGTATAATCTCCTGAGTATGATAGAAGTGCTTTATTTAGTTATATTGTTTGCAGAAATTGTGCGTTAGTCACATAACGCGGTGGGAGAAAGACATGAAAATATTTTTAGTAATTGAAAAACTGTTTAATACCTGCTTAATCAAATGTTGAAGGTAATTCTGGATATATTATCGACCTTTGGATTTTCATCCACAATCCATTGAACAACTAGCCATGCTTTTTGAACAAATATGTAGCCTGTATGATATCAGATATTAGTGAAACCTACAAGTCCCTAAAACTCTGCTTTAAAGATTAATGAAGTTGAAGTAGGAATATGTAATTTTTTACTTGTTCATACTTGTACTAGGTAGGAGGTAAAAGCCATGTTTCTTGTAATGCAGTTTAATGTGTAATGTGCTTTTGAAAGCAAGCAAAAAGACAGATTTTGTGGACTGTTTGTGCAGATGCAAGTTTCCTGTTTATTTATGAAATTTATCAATAATATTCATTTTGTATTTGTACCTTAAGCAGCAATTTGATAATAGCCTGAAATTTGACAGGTGTTGATACTGGAATCTCATTTAATAATGATGCAATGTAAAGAAGTAATGGTCACTAATTATATTTGGACAATTGTCAATTCCTTGGTTTCAATATTTAGTCAATGGCAAAGTAAAATAAATCTTTATAATGTCTGATTACTTGCTCCCATTTATTTTGTAAAAAATTGTATTGTGTTTATATTGTGTATGACTATTTACATAATTTAGAAATAAATATTGTGTTTATAAAAATAACTTTTTATTTTGCACTACCTGGACAATAATTCCATTCAGTGATTTGGATTCCAAATCCTATTATTTTAGTCTTCTTAATTGCCTAGCGTATTTTGTAAAATAATGCATTATTCATTTGACGCCATTTTTGAAAACAACTTCATTTTAAATATCCCGGTCGTCAATACGCCACCCTCCATTGGTAGAACGCCTTCTGACGCTATTAAGCTCAATCAGGGGCCCAGATGGCAACTTCCCCCTCCATGAAAATTAGAAATTGGAATAGAGCCTTAGGATTAACATTGAGTGCCGTCTCTATTAGTATACTCTCTGGTAAAACCGCAGTATATGTGTAGTATGCACATGCAGTATATGTACCATATACTCTTTGGATGTATCCTCAAGACGATACATTACATACTCTGCAAATACTGTGTGAATAAGAAAATTGTAGTGCTGACCGCGATGGAAGAAATAGATCTTGTAGCGGAAAGCGTTATTAAAATAGAAGAGGTATGCCGCTTTTGTGTGTTTGATATGTTGGTGCTGTAATTTTAATCCAAAAAAAAAAAAAAAAAAATTATTTCAGCAACTATTCTCTATTTCCAAAATTTGAAACCATTTAATAATAATTTCTTTCTCACATACGAAAAAGGTATTTTCCATACAATGTTTTTAAAATGGAACAACTATCTTTCTGTTTTTCTTTTTACTTTATATCCCATTTGAAAATCTCTACATGTCAGTGGTTATCAAGACAGTTTATTTTGAAATTTAAAGTTCTTGTTTATTTTGCTTATTATATTTTATGGACTCGAAATGCCGAAATATAGTTGTAACATTTTATGACTGACAATTCATTTTTGTTTCCTGAAAATCTTGCTCTGATGTGAGGGAGTTTCTCAGTTATGATCATGTTGAACCTTATGATTCAGCTGCTCTTGTTTGTTATCTGTAGATAAAGAAGAGCCGTGGACAAGAAGAAGACTGTTGCTGGAATTCTATTGTGAGTTAATTTTATAGTAGCGTTATTAACTCAACGTTATTGAAATTAGTGGATTTTGAGATAATCACCCAAAAATTGTAATGTTTCATACTATTTCAAATTTTAGTGTATTGATCTATGTAGAAACAATTGGAGAGAAAATAATGATTGGTGTAAATCATCATCATGTTTTGTTTGCATGCGAGCTGGCTATATTAATATTTGTTATGAAAATATGTTCGTGCCTGTTCTTGAATTGCAATTCGTAAGACTTCACGCTCACAAACACCATCCCCACATTGGTATACTAGAAGTGGGAGTTTTTGTATTTTTTGACTTTTCATAATAAATCTCTACTCTGGATTGTAATAAATCATTGGGCTATGATGAATATTTAAACAAATCAAGCAGACAATGGAGAATCTTTTGATTTAAATTAAATTTTTAATAATGCAATTGAAAAGAGTATTAATTATAATGTAAGTGAAGAAAAGTGGTGAGAAGTTCACCTATAAATAATATCAATAAAATCTTCTCCAGAACTGCTGAAGATCTGTACAGATGTAATGGAAATTACTCTTGCTGTCAGCTTGCTCGACCAAGGGCCAAGAGATGTGCTGTCGATAATGAATAATTAAGATGATTAAGGCGCTGGCAAATACACGAAAAAAGTTTTATTTTTTGTTTGTTATTCAAAGCAAGTCTTGGTTACATTTTTATTGCAGCCAACTTGAGTTGTTTTTAGATGCTTCTCTATGGGCAGCCATGAGCTCTTTCTTTTTCTTTTAGGCCAGAGATGTACCCAGTGCTTTGCTGCATTCAATAAAAGAAGAAGATGATAAAGATGACGTGAGTACAGTCATTCATCTTGTCTTATAACAATAAAATAATTTTTAACATAATTAGGACAAGCAAATCCTTTTGTAATTGAAATGATATTAATTCATTATACAACTGAGGGAATAATACAATTTAAATTGAACAATAGAAAGAGTCGTTAAAATTCAAATGTGGTCATAAAGCATTTTTATTTATTCTCTCATCCTCAATCCTACGATGTGAGTTATATTCTTTGTGTAGATACTTCAAAGATTTCACCTGCTTTTCCCTGACATCCATTTCTTTAAATTTTTTCCCTTTGGAACAAGTTTTAATTCCTTTTTTTGTTGTAAGGGTTTTTATATACCTTTTCTCCATTTTTGGGGTCTTTTTGCCCCTAGTTTCCTCCTTGTTTTTTCCTTTTTTATCTTGGCATTTTTTTCCCCATTTTTTAATTTTTCCCCAGAACTTTGCTTGTTTCCCTATTTTAAAGATTTAAAAAAAAAATATAATAAATGAAATTTTACAATGTTTGGCTTGTATTTTGCAGATGCAGCCCTGTTAGGTGATGTTGTGGGGGAAAACAGTGTGAGCTGCCCCTGCCCTGCCCTGGGGGGCAGGGCCCCTGGGCAACCCGTGAGGCGGGGGGCGGGAGGCAAAAGGGGGGGGCCACACAGCACACAAAACCGGGCGGCTGGGCTGGGCACCCCCTACTCTACAATAAAAAGTTAAACTTTCTCCCCCCTTTTGAACCCAAAATTTCCCCCGGGCCCTTTTTACAATTTGTTTCAGAACAAGAAGGCAAGACTTTTGTTCCCACTTGCATCTCTTTTAAAACTTAAAACTTTCAGAGTTATCAACTCTCAACTTATCCCCACCTCAACCACTGTACTTATAAAGTACAACAGGAAACTTCAAGCTGAAACACAACCTCCACGCTTGGCTTTTGGCCTTTTACAAACTAAAAAATTTTCCCTGACTTAAATCAACAACCCCTTTCATTTCTATTATAAATTAAAGCAATGGAACTGAGAAATTACAATGCTCTAATACTAACAATAAAATAAAATTAGCCAAAGGGCTTTTGACTTAAGCAATTAGGATGTGAATACTTAAACTTTCAACTGAACTAAAAAAACACATCAAAAACCCCAAAAGGCCCGGGGGAAATTAATGAATCGGGAAAAGAATTTTCCCCCAAAACCCGGGAAAAAAAACACAAAAGTCAATAAAAAATTAAGCATTCACTTAAGGATTTTGGGGCAGGAGTTAGAACAAACAGAAAAATTTCAAAAACCATAAATGAAACTTTAATCTTTTTGGGAAAATTTAAAAGGGTTTTCAGTTTCAAGAAGGGGACCCTGAGTTCTGGGATAAAAGGCACATCCACAGAAACTAGACAATTCATTTTGTTCAATTAACCATTTTAAAATTTGTTCACTCTATCCCAAACCCTTGGTGTTGGGGGAAAAGAAAACTAAACTCAACTTTAAAAAGAAACTTTAAAAACAAATTCGGGAAGGGAAACTTGAAAGGAATAAAATTACAAGAAAACACCAATGCACTTCTCATGAATGAAAAATGTACCTAAAAGAAAGTTCACCACTAAATTACATTACAAAAGCTTGTTTCGCACAACTCTCGTATTTTCATCACATATCTGACTCAAACACTTTCATATTCTCACCTATATCAAATCTATAAGGTAAGAAAGCTACACTTGAACATCCTTAACATTGAGAATAAGGATTAACATAAACAATTTTAATCATTAAATACATAGAATTTATTACATTTTCAAGAATACATTCATTGCCACTTCTCAAATCTTCAAAAAATTAACACAAAACTTTTTTTTAATCTTCTCACAACCAACAGACTACCATTCCAAGACTGCCTTCAACACAACCTGTCAACATACAAAAAAATTAAATTCATCAATTCACTGAAATAAACATTTTTTTAAAATCAACCACACACCACAAAAATTCTAAATACTCAAAACATAGTACTTATAGTATATGTACATATACTATATCTGAGCTTTTCCAAACATTTTTTAAATTATTTTTCATAAAAATTAAGACACTTCCTCACATATGCTCAAATATAATCACAATACATTTTCATCTACACAATTCTTACTATATTCCCTACATTTTACTGTATGCACTTCAATGACAAATAACAAACAAACCATAGCAAAGTTAGCAACTTTTCAAAACTTTTTTTATTCAATGGAAACTTGTTGAAATTAGAAAAATAAACTACATACATAATTTTTATTGCAAAGGGGAATAGAAACCCAAATTTTGGGTGGGGCCCAAGAAAAAAAGCCAACATCTCAGGGGGAGTGAAAAAGTACTGCTAAGATAAACTCAACATCCTCTTCATGCTAGGGAGTACAACACCTACATTCCAAGTCCTACCAAATCAAAACTAAACCAAATAATTTTAACAAAAATTGTTAATACCATAGACATAATCAGTAGGTGAAAAGGATTGAGGTAGGGATTAAAATTTTAGCCTCCACCAATAAGTGAAAGCAAACACTATTCAAACATTTTTCCTGCATTTACTAGCAATTTTGTGAATTAAACCTTGCCACTCAATACCATGCTCTCACTGTACAATCATACATACAAGTAATGATAAATTTCATGTCAACTTTCCATTCTATATAATTTTATTTAACATTGTTATGGCCCCAGGTGCCAACCTCTCAACCACCCAGATAACACCTTTCGTTGAACCATTTCACGGTTCCCCAAAAGAAAACCCCTTCACTGTAATATATACTAATCTTCAAACCTTAAAAATTCTTTCTCATCACATAGCAATACATACTACTTTTGGGAAAAGCACACTGTATAATTTCATTTTAAAAACTCCCCCCAACTTTTATTACACTTTTTTTCTAGACATCCTGCTATTGCAATTACAAAATTATACATCCTTTTTCTTTACACCTGACATCTAGCCTCATACCTACCACAGTTATTCAAACAGCAACATTTCAATATTCAATTAAGAACAACCTACTATCTACAACATCTATCTCAAAAAATAGATAAAATAATTATAGACAAATCACATACTGTTTTTCCTTTCAAAACAAAAAAAAAATTATGTTCAATCCATACTGTTTTTCCTTTCAAAACACAAAACAAGATATCTTTTTTTTTTCAAAATTTTTCCCCCTCTTTTTAAAATCTTAACCATTAACAAAATACATTGATGTAAAAACCCAAAAACAAATAAAAAAAAAGGCAAAAACATTTCTTGGAAAAAGAAACACTAACCTATATATTCTCAAAAAACCCTAAAAAATCCCAGAAAATTATTTTTTGATAATTTTGGGAAAGAAAGAAAACTACTCAATATTTGTTCAATCACCCAATTAAAAAACACTACCTACAATGTAATAAAGAAAAATTTTCCCCCGGAAACTACAAACAAATATCTTTCAAGTTTGTTTACCACTACTAATAAACAAACTAATATCCCCAACAAATTTTGCAAGGGCAACCAACTTTCACAAAAGCCACAACTGAAAATATTAAAAGTCAATAACAACATTCAACATAAAACTTTAAAGCATATTTCAATACAAAACTACACCACACAAACTATCAAACAAATTTTCCCGGCAATACATAACTTTTCCCACTTTATTTTTCCCAAAACCCCCACCCCACAAAAACTTTACTATCACAAAAATTTTTCCCCCTTTTTTTAAAACACCATCTAAAAATTAAAAAACCAAAAACCCAAATGTTTCCCAACAAATATTTTCCCTGCCCCCTAATGAGGGAAACCAAAACCAAACAATTGTCAAACAAAGAGTACATATACATTCAAAAAATCCAAAAATTAAACAAAAGCTATTTGCAACACAGTCAAAAATACCTTATCAGCAACTCATTAAGCAACACAAAATATTCAACTGATCTACTGAAAGTCCCAACAACAAACCCCTAAGGGAAAAACTATTCATCAAACACAAGAATGAAATTCAAAACAAACAAAAAAAAATTAATTCATTACCAGCACTTTCTCTTTTATCAGTTTTCTCAACATTAGATACGCCTTTCTATACATTAATGCAAACTTTTCTCATGAAAAACAAAGCATTTTCACACTCGCAACACTGTTTCACAAAATCAAAACCTGCCTTTTTTTCTTTTCTTATTTACATTAATGCAAACTTTTCTCATGAAATTCATACCTTAAACATCGAGCTCACGGGGTAAAAATACCATACTTGCATGAAAGGACATTATTTACTTATCTTTTCAAATCTTTGCCCATTGAACATGGGGTCCCACAACATTCAACCTTAGGTCCTATCCTCTTTTTGAAATACATAAACAATATGCCCTCATTATTAAAAATGGAAGAACAGTTCTCTTTGTGCCTTTTTTTTTAAAAAAGAAACAATAAAAAATTAAAATTTTAAAAAATTTCCAATTGTTTTGTAATAAAAAATTAATACTTATAAAAGGAAACTTCTCTTTTAAAATTTTTTTGTTTAAAAACTAAATTGTACTCAGTGAAAATAAAACAATATCAATTAGCTGATTTAAGGGAAATAACATTTCAAAGGTCTCTCAATTATCAAACCAAAAAATGGAATTGCATAACAAAAATTAAAAACAAATTCAGTTCTTTTTTTATGCATTCAGAATTCTTTCAAACCCTGTCCCTTCATGCAGCTCATTCATGTATTTTGAAAATGTACATTCCCACCTGATATATGGCATAATATTCTTTAGGAAGCTCACCCCTTTACTGCCCAGACATTTACATTGCAAAACAAAAATGATCCCAATAATAAAAAAATGTTATCCATGTGATCCCTGCAAGCTTCTTCTCATTGAGCTTAGAATCTTACCATTGCCTTGCCTATTTATTTACAAATCTGTAGTATTTATCAAAACTAACTTACTTAATGATGGGAACACATTTTTTATGTAATACTCCCTTTATAGTTGCCAAAAAAACCCGTAAAAACCCTTTAAAACAAGTGTCAGTATCAACAGCTCACTTCAAGAAATCCACCTTCTAAATCGTTACTTTACAACACAATTTTAGATGAAAATAAACATTTTTAAAAAGGG
This sequence comes from Teleogryllus oceanicus, assembly GCA_964035755.1. Lineage (NCBI taxonomy): Eukaryota > Metazoa > Arthropoda > Insecta > Orthoptera > Gryllidae > Teleogryllus > Teleogryllus oceanicus. The sequence goes on from CAXIVR010000007.1 coordinate 67,190,597, forward strand.
GGTAACACATTTTTAAATTAAAAATAAACACCTTTTCTGCTTTGTTTCTATACAATTAGAGACTATACTGACCATCAAAAAGAAACATAATGTTCACTATAACAAAACAATGATATAGCATACTAAATTACTTTACATTTGTGTTGTACAGTTTTTTAAAAAAAAAAAAATTTAAAAGAAATGTAACAAGTAAATTGCCCCTTTAGCTTCCCCTCAATGACCCCATTTAATTGGATTTTGCAGTTTTCCCGATCCATTGAGCAAATGCTTCCCCGGACATAAAATAGCTTCCCTCTGCCAAAAATTGTTGAGCTCTCCTTTTGGGTTTTAAAGGGGAGTAAATTTGGGTTTAATTTTTTTTTAGAACACACAAAAAAACAAAAACTCCGGTTTTTTTACCATTATTTATTCATTCACAGTTCCTGGTACATAGATTCTAGTCATACAGATACAATACATCAAAGCAAACCAATAAAAATCAACAGTATGTAATTCTAAAATTATAGACTAATACAAATTTAACATTTATAATATTCATAAATACTAAAAGTAATTAAGGTAAAACTAAACACTCATTACTTCCAGAATTTTTTTAAAACCCAAAGTGCATGTACAAAGTATAAACATTTCTGAATATTTATTATGGCATTTTTTAAATTTTTTTCAGCGTTTCTAGTGAAATTTTTTAAAGTCTTCGGGGTGACGCCGGTTTTGGAAAAAACCACGGGGGCGGGTTTTTATTTCCCAGATGTTCCATTGTTCCTTACGACCTTTTGCCAATTCTTTGTCTTCTGGATCTTCGTATGATATGCTGTAGCAAGATTGCTGGTTCCACAACTGCCATGCCTACAAACCATACTTTTTTTTCATTTTTTCAAAAGGGGTTTTATCCCGGTTTTTATGATGTACTTTTTGGGCCCTCAAAATACTACATCCCCGTACAATTTATAGTTGTTTTTTATAGTACATTCTTTGGGGTCGAGTATGGTGTATCCTTTGGGATGGGGCTAAACCACAGATCTTCACGGGGTTGGGCGTGGATAATTCGACCCACCATATCTCCTGTTCTTTCTCCCTTGGCGCGAATACACCATCCTGCGAATATTTTGAAATTGTCTCGCCGCGTTTGCCACAGGCCCCGGGAGTTTTTTCCCGAGGTCATTTTGGATCTTTGATGACTTTTGAGATAGTTTCTGATTGCAATGGCTTGATCTTGAATGCCCAAACCCTGAACCCCTCAGTCTCTGGGGAAAAAATTCCAATGCTTTAGCCATCTGTCGACATCTCTCGTCTACATTTGGTTGGCTATTTCCCGCTTTATCTCCCATGGTTTCTTTGTGCTTCAAAAAATCTATCTCTTGTTGGAAAGAGGTCTGTTTAAGTTCTATATTAAAAAATTGAGACTCAGAGGTGTATAATTGTAGTCCGCTTAAGTACCACTTTGTTGGGGTGAGAAATAACGCTTTCTTCCAAAAAATTTTTCTCCCTACTGGTAATCTGTTTGAAATGGAATTACTTATTTTCCCCGGATACCCCACCTCCCATCTTCCTTGGAAGCGTTACCCTTTGAATTGAGCCCTTTTGGGGGGGGTGGTATTGGGAAAAGCTCATTTTTGGGCCTAATAAAACCTTTCCAAGGATTCAATATCCGTCCCGGACCATTTAATGATGCCCAGTGAGAATGTTATTACTGGTTTACATACATGTTAACCGCTGCAGTTAGGTTTCTGAATTGAGGGGAAAGGTTTTTAATAAACCTTTCATTTTTCTTCTCAATTCCACCTGCAACCTTTTTTTTTTTCACTGTGGATTATCAGCTTGTTTTTTTGAATTCAGGTTTTTTATAAAAAATTCATTTTTTTTCCAGGGCTATTATAATCTCCCCCGTCAGCGTTTTATGTTCTACCCCCGCTGATGAGTTTACCCCTTCCTTTTACTTTGGATTTTTCATTTTTTACCCAAAATTTCATTTCTATGTCGGTTGAGAATCTTTCAGTGACATGAAAAGGGCTTCTTCCCGTCCCTGTAATGTTCCTGAGTACAGTGTGATATCCCTCTATGTATGCTAGATGACTCACATGTTTTTCTCTGACCTTTCAGCTCATATCCCAAATCCCTTTTTTTTCCAGCAAGGAGGAAAAAGGGGTTTATAAAGGCCCGAACCAGTAAGGGCTGAGACTGTCGCCTTGGAATATACCTCTGCGGTTTTCGGGGTCTTAGTGACAATTCTTTACTCCGGGACATATGTATTGTTGTTTTTTCCAGTGATTGATTACGTTCGTAAGAAATCTTTTCGATTGCATAGTTAACAATAGCTTTAGAACCCGTCAAGTCATGCGGGGGGCCCTGTCAAATGCCTTCCTTATCGGTGAAACAATTTTACAGATCTCGTTTTTTTTGAATGCCTGAGACCCCGATTTTTTCGTTCAGGGTGTTCTTTTCACCCCCCTGAGCCCTTGCAACAGCCTTTCTGGTACTCTGGGAAAAAATATTGTTTTGTTCAAATGTTGTTTTTTCACTGTTTTTTAAAAAACTAGTGATGATTTTTTTATAGCCCGTTGAGGGGATGTGATGGGTTTGGGAAATTTTCCGGGGAAAAGTGGCATTGTTGGAAATTTTGGGTTCAGAAAGTGATCCCCCCGCACAGGGCCGTCGGTGTTCTTCAAGGGGGGTTTTGAAAATGATTAATCAGAGTCAAAATTTTTTTTTGTAACCAAAGGGGAATCTTTTTAAAACCCGAAGTTATAAGTCCCTCTGGTCCAGGGGAAATTTCCCAAATTTTGAGTTTGTTAATAGCTGTCTTTTGAACTCCATTGATATATCGGGAAAATTCCATTTCCCCGGTCTTGCATGATACAAACACTTCTGTCAATAATGGTTTGGGGCTGGAAATGACTTTCTTTTGACCATATCGTGGTCAGTGATCTTCCACAGTTGATTTTCTCCGGTAACTTTTCCCGAATGCATTTTCTTTCAGATTCTCATAGAACCTCTTCTGGTTTTTCCAAAAACCCGATTGTCTTTTTTTCCCTTTTCCCAAACCCCGATGTAGCGTCGTAAATTTTTTGCGAATAGACACTGGGTTGTTGTTTGGGGTTTATTTCTTCAAATGTATTTTGGTTTTTGTTGTATTGGGTGTTTCGTATTTTTCTCCTGATTCTCGAAAATTTTATTATTATTTTGTGTTTTTTTTATTATTGCATTTTTAAGTCTCTCACCTCGCGGTGCCATGGAAAAAACCAAAGGGGCCTTTGAGAACCAAGGTTTCCTGCTTCCTTCCCAAAATCAAGTGATCAAATATTCGACGGTGAAGTCAAGGGGATGTTATTCAATAAAAAATTTCCCCACGATGTTCGGGACTCGGAACAGCCCTTGGAATTTTTAAGAATTGCCAATTTAAACCCAAGCCTTGCAGACAATTAAGTTACTTCTTCAGAGACCAGTCCATTTGCAGAATAACCACGAACTACTTCAATAGATACTAATCACATGTCGCTCCCCTTCAATAAAACCCCGATTTTTCCTTTTTGGGAATGGGAAAAAGGTTTTTATTTCGGGCTGGGGGGAAGGAAAAGCTATTCAAAATTTTTCCCTGAAAACTGTCCCCACCCCCATTATTCAGGTCTTTTGGCTTCGAAAACCCTGCGATCAGTGGTGACTGCAACATTCCACAAAACTTCCACCCTTTCATCCCACACTACATCTCTCCCTCCCCCTGAATCCCGCTCGAAAATAGTATGGGACCTCTTTCTCTAAACCCTTCCTGACTTTTTCAAGGGGCCCCATGGACAACCACAACAACGTTTGTGCCAAAACATAGATATTCTGTATGTGTTTTTGGAACATCCGCCCCTTTTTGTGTTGGGAGGCTTTGATTGTTGGGTTGATTCAAAGTCGGGTCCTCTACCTCCTATCCCCCAAACACATACCTTTAGTAATTGCAGGGGGGGTTAAATTCGTCCCCGAATAGAAATGACGAAACCTTGTTTAACAAAGAGGCCCGAATTTTTAAAAAACCAGGGGGACAGACGATGCAATGTTCACAGCGTTCCCCTTTGGGGGAAACCTGCCATGTAAACCTTCTGGGCCCCCTTCACTCCCTTTCTTCTTTGGGGATCCCCGAAATCTCCCAAATCCCCTTTGGGAAAATTTAATTAAAATAAAACTCTTGTTCGTGGCACAAATTGCCTCATGCCCTAACCGTCGTTTTCTGATACAAGTATTTTAAGATTGTTCGTTGGAAAGGGCTCAAATCAGAACACCTCTTACTCCTTTTTGGGGGTATGTACAGTCTTGTTACTGAACTGTTGGGATGGTGCACGTGGTACTTGGGAAAGTGGTCCCCAACTTTTTTGATTTAGTTCTGGCAGTTCGTTTTTTGTCCCAAAGAAGAACATCAATGTATAGACAGACACAGGTACTCCCACCTTTGATAATGGCATGACGTTCTTTTTTCCCTTTAAAAAAGTTTTACAAAATTTTGCGACTCTTTGCAAAAACTTTATTTTCCCAAAATATCCTCATCTTTGCCCTTGTGCTCAAAATTTTTTGCACGCCTAAATATTTTTATCTATCCTCTATATTAAGTTCTTGGATATTGGTGAAAACATCAGGATGAGTTTGTCCCTCAAAGGGTTTTTTCCCCTTTTTACGTCCCCGCAGTGCATTTTTAAAGCCAACTCCACACAAATGGGGGTCGCTGAAAGGGCCCTTACCCAAAATTCAATGAGCTAGGAAAGCTGGTTCTTATCTTTGGCGTATAACTTGAGATCGTCCGTTTACAACTGATTATTAATGACGATATGGGGATATTTGGTGACTTCATATTCCATACCCAAATCTCGTAACCCTTATCTGAGAGGGTTTACCTTAAGGGGCCCCAAACAACAGGCTATATCCCTGGAAAATTCCTCGTTTAATCTTCAGTTGTTGTCGTCGTCGTTGGTGGTGGTGGTGGTGGTGGTGGTGGTGGTGGTGTCGACGGCATCGTCGTCGGGGTTTTTCGGGGTCGTCGTCGGGGGTCTCGTCGGTGTCGTCGTCGTCGTCCCGGTGTCGTCGTCGTCGGTGTCGTCGTCGTCGTCGTCGGTGTCGTCGTCGGTGTCGTCGTCGGTGTCGTCGTCGTCGTCGTCGTCGTCGTCGGTGTCGTCGTCGTCGTCGGTGTCGTCGTCGTCGGTGTCGTGTCGTCGGTGTCGTCGTCGTCGGTGTCGTCGTCGGTGTCGTGTCGTCGGTGTCGTCGTCGTCGGTGTCGGTGTCGTCGTTGTTGTTAATAATAATAATAATAATAATAATAATATTTTTTCATCTTTCGACTATTAATAGTTAAATTGTTGGGAAGGGATTCAGAAACTCAATAAAGCTTCCGCAGATGATTTTCTCCCCCATACGTCAATACACTTTTTTTATTGTTTTTGACTAAATAAATATAATATATTTAAATAATTAAAAAAACTTCTCTCCTTTTAGCTGGCAGACTTCTCGGGCCCAAAAATTTAAACTATAAAATCAACAACCACCACCTCTCTTCAAAAAAAGTCCTTCTAATATGTACATCACAAAAAAACAGTAAAGGGAAAAAATTTTAAATAAACAAAATTAAAAAAAAACATTCAGCTCAAAATAGATAATACCCAACACTTCTTTTAAAAATTTAAATTTCCCTAACTACACCATTCCCTCACACAACCCTTACACAACCCAAACACCCATGGGACCTTCCCAAACATATTTAGAACTGCAGTAATTGCATATTTAAAAGGTATCCCAAAAAATATTAATCAATTATACTCAACATCACTCCCCATCATGATTTTCAAAAATTACATAAAAAACCCTCTACAAAAAGGATAAAAAACTAGTACCTGAAACACCTTTACAGTATCACTGATTCCCCCAAAAAATAGATTCAGGAAAATCAATCAATTGAAACTGTTTCTTTACCTTTTTTTACAGAAATCATTTATCCCAAAACATCCCAGCATTAGACCAAACAAGGTCCTTCATCTGTCAAAGTCTTTCACACCCAAATTTATCACAAAAAATTTTACTGGCCAAATTTCAAACTTTATGGGATTCAAAAAAGCACCCCCTATATATACCCCCACAAAAAACTTAAACACCCCCAAAAAATAACTCCCAAAAAAAACAACAAAAATAAAACTACAAAAAGCTACAGAGTGGCACTGGCTTTCTCATAATCAAAATTTTCTCATTTTCCTTCTTACTTTTCGCTGGGCTTTTCCCCCCCTCCTGCTTCGTCCATCTATCATCACCCAAAATCTTTTTTTTCCCTTTTTATTTCTCCACTTTTTCCCCTTTCCCAACACAAAAACCCAAAAAAATTTCTTCAATAACATTAAAAAAAAGGGAAAAACCCCATCCCCAAATAGAAATTTTTAAAAAAAAAAAATTATAAGCCATTTTAAAAACCAACAATTAAGCATTAATGTCCTGCCCCAAAATTTAAACTCTTTCTCCCCGGCAATGTTTTAGTTTTTTAGAAAAAATTCTTTAAGGTCTTTTTAAACATTTTTACTCTCAAAAAGTAATAATGTATACAAATTGATAGAAAGGTGCATATTAACGGGGTCAGAAAAGGTATTTTGAAAAAACAAAAAAATACCCAAAACAAACTTTATCATATTACACTATGCAATTACTTTTTTTGTTAGAAAAAATTTTCAACCATTTTTTTTTGGTTTTTGTTTTTTTTTTTAAATGGGCCCAAAATTGCACCAAAAAAATAATGAAATGAAAGTTTAAACAACCCAAAATTTTATAATTACCCCAAATTATGTAACGCTGCGGAAAATCGATTTCGATATTTTTAAGAAATAAAGTTTCGGGGGCCCTGATACCGAAAAAATTTTCTTTTTTTTTCTTTTTTTTTTTTCTCCCTTCCCCTTTAAAAACCCCTGCGTGCGTCCGTCCCTCTTAAACACTACTAACCCCGAAGCCGCCAAAAAATTTTAAATTGAAGATTTGTACAATACTTTTCGTTTTGACTAGAAGTCCCTTTTAAGTTTTTCGATAACGCAATGGATTCCTTAAAAGGGTTCAAATTTCAATTTGCAGTAAACTTTGTCCCTTTTTTCCCAAAAAGGCTCTTCATTTTTTAATGAAAAATTTATATTCAGGACGAGTTTTACCCCCTTTTTAAAATTCTTAAAGTAATTTTTCGGGTTTTGCTATTAGGGAAAACCCAAAAGTTTACAATTTTTTTTGTTTGCGGCTTTAAAGGCGGGTGGCAAAAAATGAAGGGGAAAACCAGAAAAACCAGTCCCCAGCAATAATTTAGAAAAAATCGACAAAGTATGTGCCTTCTGTGGGTTATTCCCCGTGGATGATTAGACTAGTTAGTTATTCCATGGGTAAGACGACAAAAGAATAATTTAAACACTGAGCAGATAAGCCATGCAGGGCCCCCCCACCGCCGGTGTACCCCGATGCAACGGGCCCATTCCCCGAAAACAGGGTCCCCTGAATGAGCCTGCCGCCCCCCCACGTGTCCCGCATATCTGCTGATCACAGCATTCCCTATGAGACGCTGGACCAAAACAGTCCCGTAAACCCAAAAATTTACTACGAAATCTACCCCATCAACCATGGCCTTTCCCAAATTCGTGCTCATTTTGGAAAGATAAAATTGAACACACCCTTTTACACTGTTTTGACTTGGAATACGAGTAAATGATTCCCAAAAACACTAGTCAAGTGGTATTAAAATATAAGATATCCTTGGGAAAAGAAAAAACAATGCTTCCCCTTTTTTAAAGGAATAAACGCCCTTGCTCCCAGTATGTTTTTTCCTGATTGCCCCTTCTTAACGCACTTTTTCTCTGGGGAAAAAGTCTCCCGTTTCAATATTCATTTCCCAAAACCACCACTTTGTTTATATACCAAACCATTTGGATTCATTTTAATTCCGCTCATCGGCTTCGTCGTCACCCCTACTGAGCATCCACGATCTCCCTTGGGGGAATCCTAATCCTCAAAAACCACACCTACACTACTCCCGGAAAACCCCACCAGAACCAGGATAAAACATGAAAATCCTCCAGGCATTCCCCAGTCAAATTTTTCCAAAATTTCATTAAACTTTTAGGGTTTTCTGGGAAGATTTTCTCACCCAAATTGGTTTTTAATTTAATTGTAGGAAAAAGATTCTAATCCTTCATAAAATTTGGGGTATTTGGGCGAACTTGGAGCCAAAAAATTCCTAGGCTCCCCCAAAAATCATGCAGGTTAACGCAGCGCTGCCCGGGGAACGATTTTTCCCGATTCATTTTTTTCCTAGAACGTCCGGGGGTAATCATCCCGCTCCGTTGGGGCAGTGAACGCTTTACCTCCAGAGGTGGGGGTGGTTCTCTCCACCACTGAATGGAGAAACACACCCGGGCCCACATGTTGCCGCCCGGGAAATTCCCCCCCTCCCAGTATTTCCTCCCCTTTTTGCATCGCCCGGGGTTTCAAACTCTTTTAGCTCCCGGCTGGGCCCTTTTGGCCGGGGGAAAAGCATGTCAGTGTTTTGTGTGTGAGTGCGCGTGCAATGAAGGGGGGCAGGAAGAGGGGCGAAAGATCGCCGCTCCCAGAAAGTTGAAGTATTTGTTCCCGGGATTCGCCTGAAATTGACTGGCAACCCACAAAAAATTACCGATCCAAACGGCCTTGGGGCTATTTTTCTCGTCCCGGCGCAGATGGTTTAAACCTAGCTATGTAAATGTCGGGAAAATTCTGCCCCAAAAAACCCGCTAATACCGGCTCCGGGGCGAACGCGAATTTGCGGACGTAACGGGAAACCCCGAGCATTTCTCAGTATTTTTCGAAAACTTATGTGCATGTTTTTCTCAATCCCCAACCCAAAACTCCCCCAAAAATACTTGGGATTAACTCCCCTTTACCTCCCCCAGTAAAAGGGCCCCCTTAAAGCGGCGGGGGAGGCCCCCTTCCCCCCACATCTGTCCCTTTCCCTCAGCGCCCTGAGCCTTTAACGGAAGGTTCGTGAGTCCCCCTCTGGGCACCGGCTGCCACGGCATCCCATATCAGATATGCTCGGGAGCATGACGCCTAATTTCAAGCTGCCATTTTATTTAAATTTCTGAGCCCGGGTCTTCAAACACCCCCCATATCCGGTCACCTAAAACGGTTTCCCAAAGTTTTTTTTTTTTAAAATTTCTAATTAATTGCTGAAAATTTCCCTTGCTTTCAAATTTTGATGCAATGACTTATAAACGGGTGAAAAGGAAATTTAGCTTTAAAACCATTTTCCCTCAATCCCAAAACCGTCATTAATAAATATACGACCTTTCTTGTGAATCTCAAATTATTTCCCTTGGGGTTCTACTTACCATCACGGATTCTCTTTGCGCCTGTTCTCTCCCCCCCACCATCTCCCCCTTTGACTCAGCACCTCAAATTTCCCTTCCCCAAAAAAGGGGACACAAAGGGGTATTCTTAAATTTTTTCTGTTTAATTGAAAAATCCATGTCAGAAAGTATAACTTTATAGTCAAACTACTATCAAAAAAATCAAATGACACATGGCTTTTCCTCTCTTTGATACTTCCATTGCCCAGTGATAATATACAGTTTCACTTACAAAATCAAATTTCTTGAAAACTAAAAATATTCCGAAACAAATTTCTCTACAACCAAAATTTTATGCCCCATGATTCTGGAGTGTTGAGCCCCCATTTTTGGGGGCTGAACCCGTTTAAAATTATGTGGGGGGTCCATGCTTAATTTAGACATCCCATATACGTATCTCGGCTCAAAAAACCAATTCCCCAAATTTGGAAACGGGGATAAACCCCATTTGCTCAACCACCGATCTGTACGTTAATTTTTGGGCTTAACCCCAAAGACGAAACGAGAATGGCATGTTTGAAATTATCAAAACACTGTTTTTGGGGGAAAAGCGTTTGGTTTTCGTTGGACGGGCTCCCAAAAATGCTTTATATCAGGCCGCAGGTTTTTGCACCTTTCCCGACCTCGGGAGTCGCGCGCGAACGGGAAAATGCTAATGCGGCCCAGTCCAAAAATGTGGGGATGAAACTCACTCTGCGAGAGGGGTCCACGAAAGAGAATGTGCATTACGAACCGTAGCGGTCAACTGAAAAAGCAATCGGTAGAACATGTGGCTGTTACATGCAGTTCCTGAAATATTGCCTTTTATATTAAATTGCAAATGTTTGTTGTCGATAGGTGAAGGATATTTTAAAAATGAAACTAAAACGAATGACACATATTTTTATTTCGACCAAGTATTATATTTGATTGAGGCTGTTAATGTAAAATTTCCCTTTTCTACAATGTTATCCCCAAATTTAAAAGCGGTGGTAAACAATTTTTAATATTAATCTTTTTTTTTGATATAGTGCCCTTTACATTCTATTTCACAACACCCTTAATATTCTCATGGTTGCCCTTAACATTTGGAAAGGGGCCCTCATCCCGATTCATAATGCCGGGGGGAAGGTCACTGCCCAAAAATTACCATTCTTTGGGAAATTCCTGTTTTTATTTTTTGTCCATCTTCATGTCGGGGGTTCTCTCATAACCCCTTTGTTTTTAGCGTTTGGAATTATAAAGGATAAAAGGGGAAATTCAATTATTAAATTGTAAATTTTTTTTCGTTACAATTAATTTTTAAGGGGGCCCTTTTTTAAAAATTTTTAGGGGTCACAATGAGCCTTAACAAAAAAAACAAATAATATGTCGGGGTACATGGGGGCACGAAGATCATAAACAGTGAATTATGGCCCTTCTAAAACTAGACCCTTTTTAAAAAAGTGGCAAATAATTTTACAGCAAAGGGGTTATTAATCGGCCCTTAATCGGGCCAAAACATTTAATCACCCCCCGGGAAACCCTCTGTATACTCCATCTGCCCATTTCTTTTTACTTGGGGAAAAAAAATTCCGCTTTTGTCAGAATGCTCGCAAGAAACAGCCGTTGTGCAGGCCTGTTTTATGTTAATAGGCTGAAGCCTGAAGACCTAAGGCTGAAACCTCGTCACCAACTTCCACACTTTTAATAAGGCGTCCCGTAAAATTGTTCGGGAAAAAGGACTTTGAATAAAATACAACGGAAATATGCCGGACACCTTCAAAGATGTTTTTTTTTTCTTTCTGAAGGCAAATCTTCAAACTGGACACCCGTAGCGAAGCGTCCACTCGCCTTATTATAAGATTGATTTTTTTAAATATGACGCCATTCCCTTTTCCGGTACGGTATTGGGTCCATAATTAAGCAAATATGTTTATTCACAGCGCGTTGAGGGTACTTTTTTTCGAAAAATGAACGGGAATAGAAATACCCCCTCGGGTTTTTGATTCTCGATGCGTTGTATACAAAAAAATTTTTAAAACCGAATTCCGTTTTTAGTGTAACATATTCACTAACTATTATTAAAAAAAAATAATGCTCGGAGGAAAGTTTCAGGAAAAACAAACACAAAAAATGCTCGCTGGTAGTCAGTTTTCCAAAATTCAAGGGGAAATAATATCCTAATATGTTTTCATTTCACGCGATTTTACCAAACGAATTTTCTCCCCTCGTGTTTTCAAGACGTTTCACGTCGTGGGGTAATAATCAACGGGCGTGGTTTACCCGATAAAATTGGGTTAAATTTTTCCTTTTTTCGCATCTACTTCCCCGGGAAAATTTACATTCCGTCTTTTGATTTTGGTCATGATAGAAGAACTCGGTTGTTTATTCATCTTCGTTTGGTCTGCCCCCCTTTTAAATTTTTTCCCCGCACCTTCCCCCAAAATTCTCACTCTGTCCTTTTTCCTGCCCAAAAAAAGCAAATTGTCCGTGGAAGATTCGCTTTCCGATAACTTTATATCAAAAACCCAGCGTCCTTCAGGGAATAACCTATACAGGCGTGGTGGCGGGGTGGGTTTCAACACACGGGGCGGAAAGTACGTCCCCAAAATATCACATTCATTTTTTTATCTTCCAAATATTTCTTGAACAAAAAAACCATGACATACCCGGTGCTTCGAAATTTCAATCCCCTGTCCCAAAACCCAAAATTTTATGTTGATAACGGAAGATCAAAATTTTGCTCACGGGGAAAAAAAATTTTTTAAAAAAAATTTCCCGCAAAAAAACAATAATTAATGAAATCGGATGGGACTATTCTTAACTTAGTTAATAGATTGCGGACTCTGCCGAACAAAACCCTAAAACAACACCTCTCCCAAACCCTTTTAAGTTAAAACCCTCTTCCCCCTTGAGGAACTTCCTTTTCCTTGCAGACCAGCTACGGACGGACTCGCGACAGTCCCCAATTTCGACCATTTCCCAAAAAACCCAAATTTTTTCCTTAAGCGAGTACATGAAAATAAAAATTTTTCCTCAAAAATTGCGCTGGTGGGGGGCACAAAAATTTAATTGATTTTTTCCCCGGGTTAAAACTTTCCCTTTCCTCCAGGTTCTTCTGGGAGGGCGCTGCCCCACAACCCCCTTTAAAGGGGCAATGAAGCTGAAAGGGTGAACCCGCACGAGGGTAATTGCGCGCCAAGGCAAGCCCGAGGGCAAAAAACAACTTCCCCTTTACCCCCCCAAATTCCCCCTCCAAATCCCGAAAAAGGTGTAAAGCGCAAACTGGGCGGGGCGAGGGGGGAGGGTAGTGGGTGCATACCAAAAAGTTTGCTAAATTTCATCTTTCAAACAACCAAGGTTTTAATTGGAATTATATTCTGTATTACCCTTTTTATTTTTCATGTTTCCCTTTTTTGTTTTAAATTCTGGTATGTACAAACTATTTTGGCTACAGACAAAAAGGCTTGAATGGCAAATCCTTTCCTTGTTTTTGCTTTCTTATATTTTATTAAATCTTTTAGTTATTTGTAGCAACAATAATGTGAAATAAATTATCAAGTGTCTGTAAAATAAAATCCGCACTAACGGACGGACAGTTCTTTTAAAACAAAAAATCTCTTTTTAAATTTAAAACCCATTAAAAATCATCCTTTTTTTAAAACAATTAATGCACTCTTTAGTAAACTCAAATTTCAAAAAACAAGAAACTTTTATGCAAACCCCAAAAAAATTCAAAACTCACTTCTCAATTTTTCTACCAAATCGGACTGAAAAACGGAACTTTTTAATGGATAATTTATTTGTTTTAGTAGAGAAAATAGAAATTAATGAACCTCAATTTGGGACGATAACCAACTGACTTCCAGTGGCAGCTGGCTCCAGCGCGGCGCTCTCCCCAGAAAATCCAACCTCGGGAAAAGTTGCAGACACAAGCAAACTTGCAATAAATCGACCCATTTCATTGGTGCACACGACCAGCGCAATGTTTCAGGAGGAATTTAGTATTACGTGCCCGCTTAAGGGAAAGATAAAATTTTTAGAACAGATCGAATCGTGCACTATCGCGCGGTTGTCCGTATCTAATTTCATACGAGTCAATGGAAGGTTTAGGAAGATTAGATATTGGGGTTGGGTGGCGGGAGCGGGGTTTTGGGGTTTTCAGGGCCCGAGCCCCGGCCTATTATCTGGAAATTTAAAAAGGGCCCACCCCTTTTTCTGATTTTTAAATGACTTTTGTCTGATGGATACATTTTTTAATCTTATATTTTTGCGTGAGCACAATAATTGTAGCTTCCGTTATCAACGTAAAAAAATTGTCTTACTCGGGAAATTTCCCCAAAGCGTGCAAATCGATCCTTTTTTACTCTACGTTCCAAAAATATTTTGAAGAAAGGGAAAATGTCGTGACAATTAACATACTGCCCCCCCTCCCTTCCCAACCCCCGGCCCCTGCCCCCCAAAAAACTGTCCCGGTTTAAAGGGATCCGGGGATATATTACTCCTCCGGGTATTTGTTCAAACCTTACCCCAAATCTCCTTTAGTTTCTCTGGTCGCAGTGCCCCAAACACTAGTAAGCTCGGACGGGACCGACCATGACCTTATCAACCGGAAAGACAATGTGACGGAGTTGGAGACGATAGACGACACAATGGAGTGGGGATTTCACTGGAGAAGAAATGTCCCGCCAATCAACAATATCTCCCTCCCTAGTGAAAATAACCACTATGTTTTTTTAATCCACTGGTTATTTCCACCACGATATCCACTATGAAAATATTGCCGTTTTCACCGCCATGGATGGAAATGTTTACCCTGAAGTATCTTCCAATCAGATGACAGTTGACTCATGTTCGTAAATAATAAATTATGTTTCACAATTAAAATTTTAAAATGTTATATAAAATTTTAAAACCCCTTACCCCATTTTTGGGGCCCCGTGGCCCCTTAGGGATTCGCAC
>CAXIVR010000007.1:67209881-67434881 GCA_964035755.1 Teleogryllus oceanicus
TAGAGGTCTCCTTTATAAACACATTACCAAACTCGAGATTTTAGTATTTATATGTAGCAGGAGATTTCCTATCCCTGATAATACTTAGTCTTTAACATATTGCGTTTCTTTGAGTTTTGAGTTTTTTGCTATCCCTCGTGACCCTTTATGAAAACTACATTCATTCCTATCCCCCGAATATTGTCTAAAACGCCATCAATAAGAAAATCGGTGTAAATATTTTAAAGTGACTGGCTGTAGCCTTCATTCTGCTTACTTTCATTACAAAATAAATACTGAATCATGAATAGTCTTATTAAGACTATCGTTTGTCGATCCACACCTAGCAACAATATCTTCCAATAAAGCAATTCAATGACATGACTTCCTAATTCCACGAGGAAAAAAACAAAAGGATGTATTATCGATCTTAATAAATAGACTGATTCCAAGACACAATTACATTTATACTAATCTTTCAAAATTGCCCTACAGTGGTTTCGAATTCCAGAAACATTTAATATTTTTTTCATGATGTGCCCCATTTACAGACTTTGTCGCTCTTAAAGAATATTAGGTGAATGACGCCACAAAGATTAAACAAATTTGAACTTTACTAAGAAAGAAAATATAAATAACATTTGAAATGTTATTAGAGAACCGGCACTATTTTGCTGCTAAAAAACGTAGTATATGCGTCAAATACATTCGTACCGGAAATTAATATTTTCCGAAAAGTTGAACACGCACGTGGGGTGAAGGTTTTTTATGGCCTGTGACCTGAACTGTCGACCGCACATTCTTTCCTTCCAACAAAAACTACCATGTACCCACTACGTACTATCTTCAAAAAGTCAAGTGAAAAACCTTATCATTTATCACGTTTTAAATGTTGGGAAAAGAAAAATACCGTGCATTATGATGGCAAAAAAATCCTTCTTTGGAGACGTCTTGCTCTCCCACTGGCACTATCACTGCACTTGTCAACGGCCCACTAACGCTTTAAGGCTGCGTGCAAGTCCGAGGAAAACTTGGGAGTCGATCGCAATTGTGACGTTTTCAAAGAAAAGATGACAATTGTGGTGAAAAACAAACGAATGTGTGGTGTATCGAGATAAGATCTTTGTGACGTAAATGTCACGTTTTATGTTTCACATCCATTTAGAACCTGCAAAATTGACATTTCTAATTTTCAAGCCCACTTGCAATAGTTTTGACTGCAAAATTATTGTGTTCCTGAGTTTGATTTGTGAAATTAATAATACAGAAAATGAGACAGAAAAATGCATTACAATGTATCGAAAGTAGTACTTATGAAAACATTAATTTTTTCTCTTTATGAAATAAGTAAAGGGAAATTTATTAAATTTATTAAGATAAAAATATTTGGTAAAATAATTACATTTTCATTATAAAAGCAAGCAGAATTGAGACCAAAAATGTAAAATATTTTTGAGTACCTACATCACCTATATTCATCAAATTATTTCATGAATATACAATTTATTGATAATAAGACATTAGTTATAATTATATAAATATGCATGTTGAATATTTATTATGTTATTCATGGATTTCTGATAAATGGAGAAAATTATTACAATTTAAAAATCATTTTCATTTTAAGGAGTTCCCAAATGAAACTACATTTTGAATCCAAAATATTATTTGAAAGTTAGAATAAAACGACAAAGCAGTGAGAATATATCCTCTTGTATATTCCTTTAACACACAATGAGAATATTGATTCAGCTTCAAATACATCCAAACACATTCAAATCTCAGCATTAAGAGCAATATTTAGATTTAGATTAGATTTATTACTAATTCTGTAAATAAGTTTGAAAACTTGGTGGCAGAATACACTAACTAAACATTACATAACTTAACAACTATACAAAATTTTACAAAATTTTCAAACTTTACAAATTCACATTAACATTTCACAGTGCAAACTTCCATAGCCCTCCACCTCATGACACTTCACCTCCAACTCCATCAACTCCAAAAATTGCAATTATTGCAATTAGCACAATATTATTACAGTCAATATCAATTATTATTACAGATTGTAATAATAATTACAAGTTTTACTTTTACAAAACAATCCCAGGAAATCAAGAGGCAGACTCAGCAACCATCACTGCAATGATGACAAACCACACTCCACCTATCAAAAAAGCAGGAAGGAGTACATTTGAGGACTCAAAATTAATGCCTTATTGTCACATATAACTGTAGAAACTTCTGGGACTGGAAATGGAAAAATTCTTTGTCCAACCTACTCTCAGTCAGATTTAATACCAATCTGAAATACTACTGGCATTACCAAACATAAAAATAAATAGAACACAGCATGTCATGCTAACCAGATTGTGCATTGGTCCCTTCAATGACAGCCACAGATACCTGTTCAAAAAATCAGCCCTTCTCCAATTTGTGATTTCACTTTTACTGCAACCTATATTGTTGAAGAGTGCCCAGGGACTCTTAAACTCTTGGGAACAATCTTGAAATTAATTGAATTTTTACTGTTACCTAATATGATTTTGTTTTATTTTTATAATTTTTTTTCAAGCTGGGCATACATCTCTTCCCATTATGTCTCCTTGTAATAAAGATGTAATATTAAGAAATAATTACTCCTTGATTATCCCTATTATTAAGGACACAAAATAAAAAATTAATACACATGGGTAGAGATAAAGTGCCTGTGATTTTGAATTTTAACTTTTAAATTCTTTATCTACTTACTTATTCAATTTTTTAAACATTATTTACTCACTTGTTCAACATACAAATGTCTTTCATTGGTGTGTACAATTTCAATACTTCTACAATTCAGAAAAAACTACAACTATTAACACTGATATATAATTCCTAACGTTACCCAGGAAGGGTCCTACATAATCACTTATTTACAAATTAATTTAATATTTTTCTTTTAGTTTCAATTTCATACATTAATTCATAGTTTCATTTCAATTTCATTTATGGAGGTTGAAAGAGATCTTTTGAATATCAGGTCTTAATGCAGGAAAAAGTATTACATGATTTGCTTAATTTAAATTCATTAGTTGCTGGACAAGATGGAAGAGAAGAATAAAAACGATTTGATAACTTTGAAATATACCAAATTGAATCTATTGCTAGTTCATTTACAATTTGGTCATTACAAATAAACCAGGGAGCTTTTAATATTTGTCATAAAAACTTATTTTGAATAACTTCTAATTTGCATTTATGTGTTTTTGCAGTATCACCCCATACAGGACAAGCATATGTATTGTGGAACGAATGATAGATTTATAAATTAAATAAGTGATTCAGTTGAGTTTTCATTTTCTATTAATGAAAGGTATAATTTTTTTTTCATTATTAAATATTGATGAAATGTGCATTTCCTGTTAATTTTTTGCATTTGTAAACCTAAATTTTTTGCCTAAAATTATAAATTTGGGAACCAATTAATTGGGGAAATTGGGGAACCAATTAATACTTTTATGATTCGTTATTAGTGGATAAGTAGGGTGAATATGTTTTAATGAAAAAATTTTGGGTTGAGATTTTTGAGAGTAGATTTTAATGTTCCAATTGGTGAACAAGATATAGAGTGTATTTAAATCTTTTGTCAGTTACGTCAACCTTGTATGAGATATGAGGGTGCTGTAAATATTGCAGTATCATCTGCAAAAAAAGGCCATGTCTGAATAAGTTAATTTAGGGATGTCAGAGATAAAAATATTAAAAAGAATGGAAGAGAGGAGAGAACCTTGCGGAACCCCTGCCTTAATAAGTTGTTCAGATGAATTAGTAATATTTAATTTGACTTAAATTTCTGGTTTAAGACCAAAATTTTAATAATATTTTCAAGATGATGAGGGAAACCGTGTTGTCGGAGTTTGTATAGTAATCCTTCATGCCAAACTTTGTTGAATGGTTTTTCTATATCTAAAAATATTGTAAAAGGATGTTTTTTCTTTTGAAAATTAATGGCAATAAAATCAGTTAGGCATAAAAATTGATGCACTGTTGTATGATTTTGTCTGAAACCAAATTGATTTTTGGGTGTAATGTTAACCTTAAATATAATCTTACATACTAACAATGAGGAGGAAATCCCTTTTTGGGTCCTCTGTCCGGATCTAAATCTGCAATTTTTTTTAGGAATATGTGATATGGATATTTGTTTTTGATTCGTGTTTGGTAATTGGGGTTTTTGGCTAGTTTGAATGGTGATAGGGCTGGGATTTGAGGTAGGTTATGATAAAAGTTGGTGGCCAGATATGTGATGTATTGTTCAATGGGTTCCAAATTAAATTTGTTGTGAAGTTGATTGTTGGTTATATACCATGGGGCATGAGCAACTATTCTTAAGAATTTATTTTGCAGGACTTGTAGTTTATGGATGTTAGTTTTAGCAGAATTGATCCAAATTGGGCTGGCGTACAACATTAATAGTCTTAAAATTGTCTTGTAAATTGTTATGGCTGATTTATATTGCATTGGGCTGTTTCTGTAAATTAGTGGTCGAGTTGTGCCAGTTTTATTTTAGCTTGGGTCACTTTGGCATTTATATGTTTTCTCCAAGCTAGCTTGGTATCAAGATATAAGCCTAAATATTTTACAGGTTTATTGGGGGGTACCATTATATTGATTTGTTATTTAGAGTGAGAGGAAGTGGGGGAGAGTGGGGTCTTAAACTAAATATTTTTGCAGCGGTTTTGTTAGGATTTAGTTGAATTTTAAGTTCAGCAGCCCAGCTGTCTATCATATTTAAATAAAGTTGTAAGTGGGTTCTTAACTCAGTGAGGGTTGTACCAGAGGCAAATATGGCTGTGTCGTCGGCAAATTGAGCGATAGTGATTTTATTAAGTGTGGGAAGATCCGCGACATAGAGGTTGAATAGGGTGGGTGATAACGGAGAGCCTTCGGGAAGTCCAGCGTTTATTGTTCTTGGGTTGGATAAATGGTTGTTATCATTGACTGAGAAAGTTCTATTGCTTAAGAAATTTGTTATTATTGATTTTAAGTATTGTGGAGTGCCTATTTGGATTAGTTTATATAAAAGAGCTTGGTGCCAAGTTCGGTCGAAAGCCGGCGGCGCTAGCCGAATTCGTTTACTACGCTCCGTGAAGTCACGAAGGTTAAGCGAATTCGAGACTCGCGGGTTCTTGGTTGAGTGACCGGCCAGGAACCCCGGGATCTAACGTCGCCGAGCCCCTGGCCGAAGGAATAAAAGGCACTGACTGACTGCGACGTGACGAGACTTGACTTAGTAATTAACGGAGGATTACTCCAAAGAATGCGCTCAACGCCCCTTAAGGGGCTTGGAGACGCGTTGCGTCAAGATGTAGATGCAACAAATTTTTTAAAAAAAGCTTGTGTAATATCAATAAATAGAGCTATGGAGTGGTGTTTTTTTTTTTTGAAAAGCGGAATAAATGTTCTCTGAAATTCTTAATAGCTGGTGTTGCGTTGAGATTCTTTCTGTAAATCCAAACTGTACCTTGGGGATAGCATTGGTTGAATATAGGTGGTTTTTCAGTCTTCGCAATATGATTTTCTCGAATATTTTGGAAAGAGTTGTTAATAAGCTGATTGGGCGGTAACTCTCGGGGTTTGATGGGGTTTGTTTGGCTTTGCTATGGGGATGATGATTGCATGTTTCCATTTATGGGGGAAATATCCGATTCTGAAACAAGAATTGAATATGTTATTTAAGTATGCAATTGCCGTTGGTGGTAGTTTTTTTAATGCCAAATTGTTTATTTTGTCGTGACCTGGGGCTTTTTTGTTAGGAAGATTCTTTATGATTTTAGAAATTTCAATGGGAGATGAGAAATTTATTCTCTGATACGGACCGAAGAAGTTTAATTTTGTGGCTTGTAGAATATTATTACGTTGCGGGTGGGTACGCGCCGATGTGAGCAGACCCGGAAATTCCGTCGCCGCGTCCAGCGCGGAACTTCCCGCGCTACATCCGCTACGAATCTTCCGCGCCGGTCTGTGGGAGCCTTAAACCGACAGATGTTTCTGTAGTAGCCCTTGCAACTGTCGCCTTTGTGGAAGGTAGCCTTCGCGGCATCGATACTAACGAGGAGAGGAAAGCGTGAGAGGTTTCGCAGTGGGAATACAGTGGCGATCGTGGTCTTGATTAGAACGACGTAGGAACAAACAGTATTAACGATCAGAATGGAAAACTGCAATTGATTCATTAGACTTGACCTTTTCTTCCACTGACTGAAATCATAAAGAATCCATAATTGAAATGGAGGATATAAATAAATTGGTAGTATAAGAAGATACTAACAAAGATAATTTGTAAGGTTTTCAGCCTTAACAGGAATCGAGCTCGACGTAAGCTGATAATGATAGCTATAAGATCAAGCCAGTATTTTAAAACATTTCAAAGAAGGAACAAACAAGGAAAGGAAATGAATGGTTGAAGATTGTCAATATAATCTCCAGATAATTCTTCACATTTTAGATAGAAATTTTGTTATTATTTACTGTTATTTTAATTTCTCATTGTAAATTTACAAAAATTAAATATTCGTGAATAACTGTAGAAAAAGAATACAAATATGTAAATGAATACACTAGTGCTCTGTGTTCATCGACAGCAATGCACATCTGCAGTCGTTTTTGAAAGGGACGGCAAACTGATAGCAATAGTTTGTGGCGCTATCAATCGATGCCTTGGAATTTCAACCAGTAGAGATTTTTCCTGTTTCAATTGTAATTAACCAATTCAAAAAAATCTCTAATTCGGATTGTGTTAAGATCATGAACTGCTGTAGTTACGTCTCTCTCACTCAATGCCGCACCGCTAATAGAGTTGGAACCGCGAAGGCCAACTTCTCCAAACGCGTCAGTTTGGAAGTACAGGAAATACTGTCTTTTTAATTTAAAATACCACGAAAAAAAGAACAATTTTATTCTCAATTTACTATCCAACATTAACATATATTACATCATTGAATTGCTCTTTATAATCTATCAATTTCTTGTAAGAATAGTTACACTTAAAAAATCGAAGATATTAAATTTCTCGAAAACTAAAAATATTTTAAACAATATCTCTACGGTTTCCTGCATCCTAAGTTTCAGGAGAAATAGAACACCTACCACCAGAGCTACAATTCGAAGCAATCATCCATTCCATGCTCTACCAACAGGACAGTATAAGATTTTGCCAGAATACTGATATATTTAATAAAATATAAGTGAATTCCTATACTTTTTATCATACTAACAAAAATTGGGTACCAAGTTATGAATTTTTAAAATAATCTCACAGTTATTGTAATCACTACGGAGTGAATTTTTTATGATTTTGCATATTTTTGTCCGTTGCTTTTGTCCATAGCGAAGTAAAAGTTCTTGACATTTGGTTAGCTATGTCAACTAACATGTAAGTGCATATTTGGCCGATTTTTCCTGTTGGTGTCTATTTGTGTAATTATAAGCGCATATTTCGTTAAAATACGAACTTATCTTTAAATCGGTTTCATCTTTTCATAGAATCTACTACTTACTTGTGAGCGTTCATTGATTAGAATGAGCTTGTCACAATTTGCGGTTTTTTTCTTTTCTATATAGATGATAAAATACTTGCGAAAATGTAGGATATATCTTAACATATTTTTTAAACCAGGCAGAATAAATGCAATAAGACATGCAATGTACTTCACTAAGGTGAATATTTATTTCAATTATTGCTCCCGCGAAGTGAGGTTTGTGTAATGTTTGCACAAAAATATATCTTTTCATTCCAAGCATGTTTCTCCTGAATTTTAACAAGAAAGGTGAATACATGAAATGAAATATTGTTAATTTTTATTGCATAAGTTAAAGTGCATATTTCGTAATTTTTAGATCATAAATGCATATTTTTAGGAGGGTATTTAAAGACTTTTTAGGGCATAAAATCCGCTGAGAAACCAGTGAGAAAACAAATATCGAATATGTAAAATATTGTAGAGTCGCTAAGAATCTTCAGTTGATGCGACTATAATAAATCAAAAAAGATCTACGGCATATTACGTTCCTATGATTTTGCATATTATGATTAACTATTACGTTCCTCAAGATACATTCACTGTTAAGCGAAAACTGTTTTTCGAGAATGCTTAGTGCTTCTCTAGAACCGTATAGAGAGGTTATGGAGGTTGCTCATAATTGGTGAGCATAAGGGCCATTCATAAATTACGTAACGCAAATTTGGAGTATTTTTTAATACCCTCCCCCCTCAAACGCACAGTAAGTCACTTCTGACCCCCCTAAAACAATTAGGTAAGACTCCTCCTTCAAACACACCCCTTCCCATTTGTTTATTGCGAAAAAACGGGACAGAAAGTGAAGCAAATCGGAAATGTTTCTTTTTTTTTGTGACGGGTAGAATGAGGCCGAAGGGTACGGGAACAAGCTGGTGTGTTACAATTGGAATGCAATCAGCCACAGCAATTAAAGGGTGTAGACGTTCTTTGAATAACTGCATATTGAATAGCCTTTTCTTAAATTACATGATTGCAAAAAGGATTAAAGAACATTATAGAATTTTTTGCTGACACGTCTTCCATACAAAGTTCGATATAAAATGCATAACTTGTCTGTATCGAGATATAGTGATTACGAGGGAAATATGAAAACAGTTTAAAGACACATGTTCTCTTATGGAGGGAATTATGAGTGGGAATTATAAAAGGAAATTATGGGAGGTAAATATGAAAAGACAAATCGCATCAAGTTAACGTCATTAGAACCTTTATAACGCACTTGATATTGCTTTGGTGCATAAATATCATGGTTTACTAGTTCATTACTGTGTGTTTTATGAACTTCAATAGAATTTTAATTAATTTGAATAGAAACACGTTTTGGTATACCCCTGCGGGTCTTTCTGATTCCTAATACCCTATCAGGCCTTTAGAATACATTAACCAAGTGCCGCTACCAACGTAACAAAAACGCATATACAAATTCTTCTTATGTTGTTTGTACTCGTAGAAGTAGTAATACCAAAAGGAGCAAATCTATAAAGCTAACTGCTAACATTGTCGAGACGCAATTTTTTAGTTTAGTTATGCACTCTTTTCTTTATCTGCTGCCACATTACACCTGACGATTGCAATGTCTTTTCCCTTTTGATGCAAGACAATATTACATTTATAACGAGTTCTCTTCAAATTCAGCAACGAACTAGTAAACCACAAGGTTTTATGTGTACCACAGACGTTACTTGATGCTTTTGCCTCTCGGACCAGAGGATCTCGGATTTACAAGTCTGGGCAAACATCTACTTAACACTCTACTACAGGCTGTTCCAACTCAGCTGCCCGCGGACGGGCACGCAGGCATCCGCGAGCCACCGCGGGCACCAGACTGCTGTCAACGCTCGCTACCGGCGGCGGCGCCTGGACTAACATAAGCTCTCGGGGCGTGAGTTGGCTTGGCCTTTGGCGACAATTCATCCCTGATAGCCGAAGCAGGGCGCGGTTAGGTTGGGGAGCGGAGGGCACACCGAAGCTCATAGTCAGAAAGAAACCTACAGTTTAACGGGAAACGTAAATTCGATTCAATTCAACAATAGTTTATGAAATTAATTTTCTATATCTTTTTCTGAAGAAGTGAAGCAATATCTAGTGTCAGTCCTTGAGTGATGCGATGCATAGAACGCACTTCAATGTCTGGTCCTGAAGTTGGATTCTTTGTTTTTTATTCTTCTCATTGCAGAGAAAAGTTGCTCATAACAATATGTTGACCCATACAAAGATATAAATATTCGCTGCATTTTAGGAAGCTTAGGGAAGACTTCCACATGTACATTCTGATATCATTTAGACAAATTAGGAGTAAATACCTGTCCTTCAGAACTAGAGAGGTCTCCAAATCTAATATCTCCAACTGTTTCGGCAATGACATTGTATCCAATGAGACAGAAAAATGGGTTGTGGATTCCTCTGCCAGCCATCGCCCTACTTACGTTGCTTCCGCAAGAAGCAATGCGAAAGTGATAAAAGCGGCTCCCCCTGCACAACCTCCTCCAGGGCTAGCCACGAATACACGCGGGCGCGCCCGCGGGCGCCCGTGCCTGCCAGAGGCCGAGTTGGATCAGTCACATGTCCTCCCTACCTGTGGATTCCTCATCTGAAACTGCGTTCTCTGAAATATGGAAATGAATTGAAGAGCATGCATTTTATTATAATTTGAGTATTTACCTGAGTTTCAAATTTTAAACATTACCGCCACGCATGTATCAATGCAAATGCGAGGCACTTCCGAATACACAAAGGAGTTTTTGAAATATATTTATTTAAGGTATCTTTACAAATGCTCTAGTCATCGCCGACCACTATAATTTACATTAATGTAAAGTTTTTAATTGTACTACATATTTGTCATATAAGGATTAAAGAGTTTTTTCAATACAAAAAAAATATCCAGAACTACAAAAAATTTGAAACGTTACAGAAATTTCAATTTTTAAATTTACATACAGAATCTTTTACAGAATTGAAAACAAAACTTTACAGTCCTTACTAATATTTGTACTTGTGAACCTTATAGCTGGATACCTGGCAATAAAAAAGCGCTCTTCAGAGGTTGGGCGGCTATGGCCGCGGCTGTGAAATATAATTTTTTTTAATAAAAAGAAATAAATAGGACTACAAAAACTTTGGATGCGGACACAAATTACAATACTTACATTTGATGTTATGCAGGATACACAAGGAGTCTTTTTGAAAATTTAATAGGAAACTTTGCAAATATTGGTCTAGTGGGCGCTGTAAAGTTGGATACCTGACAATAACAAAGCGCTCTTCAAAAGGTCGGCGGCAGCGGCAGTGAAATATTTTTATTTTCTTCAATAAATAACAAATATATAGGACTGCAAAAATGTTGGATGCGTATAGAAATTACGTTTTTTAAATGTGATATTATAAAGGCTACACAAGGATACTTTCTGAGAACTCAAAAGGAACTCAATAAATATTGTTCTATTGGGCGTTGTATGGATGGATACTTGGCAATAACAAAGCGCTTTTCGGAAGGTCGGCGGCAGCAAAGTATAACTTCTTTTAATAAATAACAAATATATAGGACTGCGAAAATTTTGAATGGGTATACAAATTACATTTTTTAAATTTGATATTATACAGGTTACACAAGGATTCTTTTTGGGAATTTAAAAGAAAACTTAATATATATTATTCTAGTGGGCGTTGTACAGTTGGATACCTGGCAATAACAAAGCGCTCTTCAGAAGGTCGGCGGCAGCGGCGGTAGGGTAATATTTCTTTTCTTCAATAAATAACAAATATATAGGACTGCGAACATTTTGGATGGGTATAGAAATTACATTTTTTAAATTTGATATTATACAGTTTACACATGCATTCTTTTTGGTAATTTAAAAGGAAACTTAATAAATATTTTTATAGTGGGCTTTGTATGGCTGGATACCTACCAATAGCAAAGCACTATTGACAAAGTTCGCGGCTGCGAATATTGTAATGGAAAAATGTTTAATTGCTTATAAAGAGAAAGTGAAGAATCAGTCTTATTTTTATAGATAATACGGATAAATTTGTTTTGAGTTATTCTTAGTTTCTTAATATAGGTCTTGATTGTGCCTCTGCTTGCATATTTATAATCAATTATTTCTAAGTATTTGAAATAGTTGACTTTCACGATGGTTTCACATTTACATGTCAGCTTTTGAATGCAATTAAGATCATGGAACTTAATATTGTATTTGAAATTAAAATCAGCAAATCCCATATTCATGTATTTAGTTATTCTTACATTAACACTCATTTTGTTTTTGCTGCACCATTTTTTTATAATCATAATACTGTCTTCAATATCATTCCAAAGTTGTAAAAGCAATATCGTCAGCGAAAGCTGTTATTTTTCCTCGGAACTGAATTTTTAAAAGGTCGTTAATGAACATGAGAAAAAAGGATCGCTGATAACAGAGATCCTTGCAGCACGCCTTTTTCGACTATGCCTGAATTACTGTACCAGTTACCTATTTTGACTATTTGTTCCCGTTCAGAGAGGAACTGATTACATCATTCTAATGCTACGCCGTTTATTATATACCTTATACATTCTCTATTTTCGAGAGAACAATTTTGTGATTCACCATGTCAAAGGCTTTTCTAAAATCTATATATACGTTTGTTTGTACATTTTCCTCCATTATTAATGTGATTACATATATTTTCTAGAAAAGTGATAAGCGCATCTTCTATGGATTTACCTTTTGTAAATCCAAACTGATGTTTGCTGAAGAAATCAATTTTATTTAAGTAATGTAAAAGTCTCTTTTTCACACATTTGTCTATGACTTTTGAAAATACTGGTAATAAACTTAAATTCATTTAAAGCACTTCCACTCACAACTTTAATAATGTATACAAATCACTGGAAATTGCATATCAACGGCGTTAGAGGTATTTCAAAAAATTAATTGTGTATTTTTTTAATACAAAAGAATACAACAAAATTAAATTTATGTCATTTTAAACAGTGCAATCAGCACTCTCCGTACGAAAAGTTAAAAAGAAAAAAAAATGGAACCGTTTCTGATGAAATGGTGTCTGAGCATTTGTGAAAATGCGGAAATTACAGTTCGTTTTCACAGAAAACTTTTGAGTTTTCGAGAAACTTTGTCAAATAAAAGCTTGAAACCAATGAAAATTTTCACAAAATGAGAAGCTGTAACAAAAAATTTAAGTTCTGTATTTTTTGGCCAAAACAAAAGAATAGTGCAATATGCGGTTTATGCAACACCACCTGCTACTCGTGCAACTTTTCTTGAACGATGACCTTGCTTCCCCCTCCATGGGGCAATAAACTGTTAAAGACAAAAGCTTGCATAGAGCACTGATGACAACATTCCAAGCATTAAAACTTTGTTGGCGCTAAACAGAAACAAGTCAGGGCTAGTTGCTTTCATAGTCGAAAACGTATGTTCAGCTTTAATACCATGATCTAAAGAAATGTCTGAGGCATATCCAAGACCTTCAAGGGAGACACCTTAACTTCTATTTACTGTCCCTGCTGTTGCCTACCTACAGTGATGACCTGGCGCACACGTAGCAGGTTTGATTTTGATTTTTCCAGAGGTTGTCATTACTGTAGTGGCCGACTTTCAAACTAATACCCCCACTTCGCCCGCATTTTTTCAATGTATCATTCAAGAAAAGTTGCGCGATTAGTAGACATACAAGGCCCGAGCAGTCATTCAAGATGACCGCCTAAGAAGGCTATATAAACTGAAATGCGAAGTAAAATTGTGGTTACCAGACGAAAGTATACAAATAATTACACTATCAAATAAAAAAGAAGTCTGCTTTCTCCAGCTGGAAGATTGTACATAAATATAAAATAGTTTTCATGCGAAACAAGCTCCATACACTTTCTATTAATTCTGTTATCACTTACAACGCACAGGACATGAAATCCTATCTGTTCTAATCCCAATTCACTTTGTTTTCAAAATATTTTGCAAGTCCTGATTTTAAATGTATCCATCATGAGAGTCACTAATTTATCGCTATCACTTAATTTATACAAGTATGGTCTTCTTGTATACTTGCTTTCACCATCTTCCATTTGAGTTCTAAACCAAATGATGAACACCATCTTCTAACTGCACTAGGATAAGGAAAAATTATGTTTTATTATGTATAAATATTTGAAATATTTACAAGAATATAGATATATGGTAAATAGCGAAAACGACAATGTGAAAAACCATGCACTGTACTAATATGCACTTCTTTTCTTGGTAAGAAATTTTATTTGTCTCAGCGTAAAAGCAACAGGTTTCTCAAATTGGGAATTTGTGGCGGTGATTTGAAGTAAGATGTCTAAATTAAAGCAAACCATTGTGAGGACTGTTACTACTACTTGTATTAAAACATAACTTTAACCTAACCTTTTCTAAAACATCACTAATTGCATTTATATTATATACATTATCTGATATTGTAATGCCTCCAAATTTTCATACATTTTTACAATAATAAAACACTGAGTGCAATTCCTTACCCACCACAACTGAATTGATAATTTTTGGACACAGATTTACAATCAATATGTTGAAAAAGAAAACACTTCCTTATTAATAATCGACCAATAATCGTTCAAAATAAGTAACTCCAGTTTACTTCTTAGTTCCTCAAAAGTACTGAAAGATACTTCAATTAATCTTGCAATGTTTTCTTTTGCACTTTTTTCAATAACACCAAGCTGAAACGCTTTTTCTAAACTCAATTTCTATTCATGAACACTTTTTCTGTAGGATGTGCGTGTGCGATTCCAGTAAGCAGGACAATTAGGCAACAAAGAAGGTAAAGCTCCACGAGACAGTCTTCAACGTTTCAAAGGAAGACAGATTTTTAGTCCATTATCACAATAGAACACTGAATTATCCCCAATTTCCCACGTTCGCAAATGCAATTCACAAAGCTGAAAGTAAACACTGAACTTAGCAACTTACTCATTTCACTTTTTACCATAATTTCCTCACCTGGAGACACTGTCCTTATTCACTATGATTCTCATTATTTCAACAATTTCAACACATCTACATAACCACAATTCTAAAGCTACAAGTGCTACTCAACTAGATCGCCTCAATTCGAACTAGTCGGCCTTCTCTAGCCGCCATATTGGCTTTGAAAAACTCCAGTGCGCACGCCTTGTAGGTCTGGGTAGTGTTGGTTTATGTCACCTCGTAGTGTACATTTACACTCTCCTACCAAAGTTTAAAGAAAACATTTGGAGTCGTTTTGAGATAATCTGGTTTTGTAATTTTTAAAACCCACAGCTTTCACGCAATATTGCGCGAAAACTACTAAAAGTTTCAAAAATGACGCGAAAAATCAAACTTTGCAATTTTAAAAATTCAGAGTTAACAGTGAAAATCGAACCAATACCATATTTATAAGTGTACTTTATTCATACCCGAAATTCAAAGAAAACATTTTGAGTAATTTTTGAGAAAATTTTGAAAATGTCCCTTGAGCTTCACGAAAAGTACCCCAAAAATTAATGAATGTTTCTCCCAAAAATTAATGAATGAAATCATAGAGCGACTGAGATCAGATTGAGCGTTTCTGAAAATGCGGAATTTTGGCTCATTTTAACAGAAAACTGTTGAGTTTCGAGAAACGTTATATGAAATTATTTAAAGCACATGAACTCATAAATGAAATAATGTGAACATATTGCCGCTAATGTAAATATTAACGACGTGAAACAAGTAAAAAATTACATTTTTGTCATTTTGAAAAAACAAAAGAATAGAGCAAAATGGCGATTATTTCATCTTATAGAGTGCATTTGGTTATAGGCAAATTAATATTATTTCGTCAGAATGTTAAGTTAAAATATTTTCTTGATCTCGTATTACAAAACGTTTTTCTTCTACGATCGTAAACAAAAATTAAGAGTTCTATGTGCTACTGCGCGTGCATAAAGTTGATATTTATCTAAATTGTATTATCTTAATTATGAGAAACTATTAAGAAAAGATACATTTCACAGGGATGTCATGTCTCACGTCACAGACGTGAATATTCAAACTTCTCAAGTCCAATTCTTCTAGTCCACATTTAATGCAGCAAAAAAATGCACTCAATTGTTGAAACAATCAAGTATGTTGTTGTTTTTCATTTAAAGATGAAAAGTCTTCCTCTGAAGGAGAACATGACTATTGGGTTTTTATGTTAACATACCCGGTCAGACAAAATGTTTTTTCTTTAACTTTCAACATTATGCTTTAACAATATTCAATATATCTATTGCGTGCTCGAAAATTATTAAAAGTAAGAATTGTTTTGGTTTCATTTTTATATTTTATCTTGTCATGAAACTATGTACCACATCTCAAAAATATGAACGATGCACTGACTTGAAGATGGATGTGAGACGAGCGTCAATAGCATTATTTGCACTAGTACATGTCGTTTCCGATGTCAGGCTCCACAATTAGAGCAGAAGTGATGGGCAGTTTGACACATTGGTAAGCAGTATGGGATGAATATCAACGGCCAACACCTAGTAATGTTCACACATTTATGAATAAATACTCTAAGAATGATATTCAACACATTTAACATTACACAAAAACTTGCATTTGATTAGTGCTCATTTAATTTTAGACTGGTTCCTAATTACATTTTTCAGCCAATTGTAAAAACTAGCTTGTCAGCTAGGTCGAGTTCAGACGCTGTCTGAGAAGAATTCTAGCGGCTGGCAGCGCTGATCGGTAATTTTCCAAGGTTTCTTCAATAAAATACAAGGGGAATGCCGAAGAAGTACCCTAACAAATGGGAACCCCTAACAAATGGGAACCTGCCTGCTCCTCTTCCTTGACCTATCCTCACCCTTGCTTATACACACTTACACTTACACACTCACTACCACCCACCCCACTTGTTGGGAAGCCAGTCGGGAGCTTAGAGCTTGCCCCGGCTGATGCGGTGCCCTGCTAGTGGGAGATACCTGAATGGGGAAACCCCGCTAACCCACATATGTCGGCGCCGGACCTCGCTATCCAGCGGGGGAAGATCACAGCCACCTTCCACGATAAAGCATGCACTACTTTTGGGACTAACGTCTTAGAAATTGACGGGCTCGAAATCACTAATTAATCTATCAACGTAATCATTGTATCCCTTCGTCGAGTGACTGAGTGTGTCGTTCGTCATTGGCACTTTCAGTTTTAATTGTCCCTCTATGTACGCGGCACGATTTTTGTACTCGTGTATTGTTTATGTTGATAGTGCACACAATCCTTTACGAAATATTTGTACTCGATCGTTATAAAACAAACAATGTATAATCAGCTTTTAGTAGCCGAAGTAATCTCGGACCCTATGACCTCGAATACTCTCAAGTCTACATAAAAAATAATATGTGATAAGATGTAAAATGTTTGTTTTGCGCAAAATTTGCAAATTCATATTGATGATAACTATTGATCACAAATGAAACACTTCCGTGCATTGAACATATACAATTATTTTCATAAGTGAGATAACTAAAAAGTCCTTCCTAAAAACAAAATCTATTGAAACCTGTAACTCGAAAAAGGGTTACTTTCACAACAAAATCTTGTAGAGACTTTTCTGTAGAAAATGTTATCTTCTTTAATTTTATATTCATAGTTTTAATATAATTGCTAGTTAGGGAGATATATGCAAACTAGAGGTGCTACAGACTTTCTCGTACCTATTTTTCTATTTTCCCTTGGCGTAGACTGCATTTAAAGCCTTCCTCCATTCTCGGCTAGCTACTCTAACGTCACCGAAAGTACATTTTCTTGACTTTTCAGTAACTTAACAGTAGAACCGAAATATTACATCAAGAATATTAAAGAAGAGTAAAATCTCGTCCAAAATAAAAATTTCCATTGAAAATTTTGAAGCCGTTTTTAAGAAAATAGCAATTTAATCATTACTGTAAATGCGAAATTTGAAACTCTTTTTCACAGAAATCTATTGAGTTTTCGAAAAACTTAATTTGAAGTCCTTTCAAGCATTTACACTCACAAATGTAATAATTTATACAAATCGATGGAAATGTGTATATTAACGGCGTGATATGTACTTAAAAAAATACATTTGTGTAATTTTTGAAAAAACAAAAGAATACACGAAAATTAGCTTTACCTCATATTAAACCGTGCAAATAGCACTATCCATTGGAGAAATTTGAAGAAACAATTTGGAGCCATTTTTGAGAAAATGGCGTTTGAGCGTTTCTGTAAATTCGAAATTTGGAGCTCATTTTTACAGAAAACTGTTGAGTTTTCGAGAAACTTTACATGACATTAATGAAAGAACTATTTATGGGTAACAAATTTCATTTGAAGAAATAATCTGTATCTTCAATTTTATAGTTGTAGGAAGACCCCCCAAAAATTGAAACTTTTGCAATTTTCGAAAATTCACAGTTAACTGTGAAATGGGACTTCACCACCTTTCTAAGTGTATTTTACTCTATTCTTACAAAAAATTTCAAGAAAATATTTGGAGCCGTTTTTGAGAAAATTTCGAAAACGTCCGGGGGCTTCATGTAATGTACCCAAAAACTTTAAAGAATATGTTTCAAAGCTTCAACTAGAGCCAGATGGACAGAGGTTTCTTCAATTTGGAAAAGAAGGTACGTGTGGTTTAGGCGCTAGATTTGTTCACATACGATAGACGGACGGACGGTCATTTTGAAAAAGAACACTTTTTCGGTGTCAGGGAACCCCAAAATGTGTATTTCCGTTGAAACTTCGAAATCGATTTTCCGAGCATTATTTATTTTCTCTATACTACGTGTTTTCTCCGTATGTATACGAGAAAGTAACTAGAGGTGCTCAGGATGGCTAGACTTTCTCTTACCAAATTTTTCTAATTTCCTTAGTGTGGCCTGGCTTTAAGGTCTTGCATCATTCTCTGACCAGTTGCCATATCGTCACCCAAAGTACATTTTTTTGACAATTTCTCAACATTTTCCTTTCCTAGTAGTACAACGGAATTATTATTTCAAGAATATTAAAGAAATGTAGAAACTCGGCATAAATAGAAGTTTTCAGTGAGAAATTTGAAGTAGTTTGTAAGAAAATGGTGATAAAACATTACTGTAAATGCGAAATTTGAAGATCTTTTTCTCAGAAATTATTGACTTTAAATTGGAAAAGACGATTTCTCAATAAATCTCCGGGCCTGATTACCTCACTAGTGCATGAGATTGCAGCGAACAAAGTAATTTAAGTAGCTACATTTGAAGTAATTTATTGATTATTTTCCATTTTATGTGCATATCAATTCGATACCTAGTCATGAATAATGGTGTTGGCACATCGGTGGCCAAAATTAATTCAAATTTGGCGCCGTACTTTGAAATCTATCATTTATAACAATTCCATGACGCTAATTAACAGCAAAGAGCATGCACTTTAAGTGTCCCGCTCCGGACTTATATTTTTCTCCAAAAAACGGCGCGTTTGCTTCCAGTGAGAAAGACAAAGACATCTTTCGTGTGAAACTCTTTGAAAGGACAAACAGTTGAAGAGTCGAACTGCTTTCATAGACGCTCGCGAGATCGCGTCAGATACTGGAGACACTGTAGTGTCAACATTCAGAGAAAAAAAGTATTTCCAAATGAAGGTGCGATAGAATAGCATTATTTAAAAAGGTGGCCAAACAAGGTGCGCGGAGACTCGCCTCGCCTCTCTCGAGTAAAAAACCGTTAAGATGCACGTATATATGCTACTGACTATCAATTTAATTATGTAGGGTTGGTATTGCGACCTCAGCTGAGAGACATTCCATTGTCCGGATTTCGAAGAAATGCTATATATATATATATATATATATATATATATATATATATATATATATATATATATATAGTAATGATCCATTATTTCGAGACCAAAACCCCCAGATGCAACGTTACAAAAAGGTGACAAAGAATAAACTTGTGTATTGATTACAACGGTGCCGATAGAAAACATTTTTACAAGTCCAAATTAAAATAAAGAATTATAGCGCGTGAAATTTGTGAAAATTGAACATGATCGTCCGGTAGAACAGAAATTATGAAATTAAATAAAACAAACGGCATCAAATTTGGTCAACGCATTCGGAAGATATAAATTGAAATAGAATTGGAATTTTTTAATAACATGAACAGAATATGGCCATTGTTGAGCTAGAAAAGAAAGATTGTAAACAGGGTTTTTTAAGAATTTGACAAAACGCGCAAACCAATTTGGCTGAAACATTGGGAAACAATAGACTAAAACACGGGGAAGACGACAAAATTAATGTCAACTTTGTCGCATGTTCGGAAGCAGAATAATAATATAATATTTGGAAGTTTACAATGAACTAAAAGTATAAACAAATGACGCCATGCTACGAAGAGAAGAAAGTCATTTGTAATCAACAGGGGATTAAAAGCAAGCGAGTGGCAATATTTTATTCCAGATATCTTCTGTAACAATGTAAGTTCCTGAAAAAATTCCGATGTGAAGACAGATGTGTCGTGGATACCGGGATGAACGCTTCGTGTGCGCGAAATTGGCGCGTTGTTAAGTTTCTTTTGAACGTGTAGTAATTCACATAGAGAGTAACGTTGTGAGTTTGTTGGAACTTTGAAGTATTATAAAAGGAACAAAATTCGGGAGTAATTTTAATTTTTTTTTTCAAGAGGATTTTTTAGTGATTACGGACAATCAGATGTTTTTTTTTATTGTAAGAAAATTCAACGCTACGAACATCTCGTTATAGAATACAAAAGAATAGATGCCGGGATCAGCACAATTGGACACTTATTTTGAATGTAAATGGATGTGAGCGATAGTAATTTCAAGAAATGATGTGTTTGATGACACGCGAAAAATAGTTGTTTTTTCGTTTTGTTTGTTTTGCCGAACAGTACGCCACGAATACGTACAATTTTATTAAGCAGTAACGGACTAGCAGCTGAGTGGTATCATTTATGCGGACAATAGCGGTTCGCGAGAATTGGTTTCCGAAGGCGACCGCGAGCAGGAGTGGACGGCGACCATGCATCGAAGGGCACTGGACGGCGGCCACCAGACATCATTGCCACGAGAGCTGAGCCGCAAAACAGGGAAGTGACACGCGTGTATATGTGTGTGTGTGTGTGTGTGTGTGTGTGTGCCTGATTTCTTTGCAGATGCTTCATCTGAAGACGCGTTCCGTAACAAAAGGGAATTTATTGAAGACCAAGTTTTGTTAATAAAATTAAATTAAGAAATGGTCAAAGGAAAATTAGGGAATGCGCATTCAATGTATGAGCGGGATTTCATATTGTTTTGTATTATTGTGTGTGAATGAGTTTTGCTGTTGTGTTTTTGTTTCTTGGAATGTTTATGTTATAGGGTACTGTGTATTAGTGTAGAGGGAAAGACGGTAAATTGTTGCCGTGTATGATGAGAAGAGGGAAAGGCTAGAAAATAATAATAAACGAACGAACCAAAATGTGGTTCGTTTTTATCAATTGAGAACATGCGTTGTCATTTACCCTAGCACGCACAATCCAGTCACCTCGCTTGGATTTCTGTATAGGACCACCAGCTTTTCCACGGTATCAGAATCATTACATTTTGGCTGCCCAACGCGAGTTCCAGGGTAGCCGGGGGAAATATTAGGTAGTCGAAAAAGGAAAGGGGAACAGGGGGATCCATTACATATGGCTGCCCAACGCAGGGGCAAGGATAGCAGAGAGGGGATAATAACCGAGGAAAGGGAGGGATACATTCGGATACCACACACACACACACACACACACACACACACACATATATATATATATATATATATATATATATATATATATATATATATATATATATATGACGCCATGAGAGGTAATTCTTGAAGAAATGTGCAGCCATGCGTTAACACAAAATATCGCCTCATCAGTAAAAAGCCGTGGTGATTCACATCTTGACGGCACTGAAGAAATTAAATTTTGACTAGTGGTAGCAGTGTGTGTTTTGGGCGCGTAAGAGCTGGTAGTGAGCTGAAATTGTATGTCACACAAATTATAACAGAAAACAATCTTCCGTCCAACAAATCGTCCGTCTAAGGAAACATTGACAACAAAATAACATTGAAAAACTTCTTCCATCATTAACAATTATCCCGCTGAAATAAACTAATAATTCTCGAATACTTGCCTTTCAGCATTTTCCCTTGAGGCAAGCTAGGAAGTGGGTAGCCAAGCTTTGCGAGCAACCCAATCCAACATTCTGTGGCTCTCCCAAACAATTTACTGAAGCTATTTTGCAGCGTCAACAAATGGTGTTGGGTAGCCATTCTCTGGTAATTAGTGTCGATATGAAGCAAATTGGTAAATAGTTGAAAAAATTAGTCATCTTTGCAGCAAGCGAGTGAGCAGAACACACCAGAGCAAGGAGGTTGTAATATATGGAGGTGACGTCGACCCCAGAAAGTGAAGCCGATCACTGGTGTGTCCGCCATGTTTTGTTGACCAAAACATCAGAGTGCGTCTCAGTGTATTCTGGCTTGCCAGCTAATTTCTTTCTGTTTATTGCTTTGCGTTCCACTGTACCGCGAGTGATTTATTTTTACTCCTGGGGCAAAAAGTTTAATGAACATTTTTTCCTGAGAAATGAATTGTTTGAAGGTGTATTTCTGAAGGTGAGTATCTAACGAAAGGGCCAGACGTAATTATACATCGTACACCAAGGCATATTTTTATTACAGCAGCTGCTTTTACCCTTTAGCGTTTTTAAAAGCTTCAAGCTATTTTTATAAAATTATTTTGCTTTATAAATAAAGCATTATATTATTATATAATATTTATTATATAATATTAAAATAGTAATGTCACAAATGTAAACTAAAAAAATTGAAATAAATGAAACAGTTCATCTGCAAAACTATTTTGTATTATTTGTTTACCTTACATAAAAAAATTAAATGTGTTCCCTCTTTGAATTGTTTATTCCTTAGATCTGCAAGATGTGTTATATTAACTATACTTATTTATTGTTTTTCGAATAAAATAATGAATTTGCTTTTGAAAAATATTTGTTTTAAAATATGTTTAAATTGATTTGGCTTCAGAAAAACTAAATTTGAGAAGATTAAAAATTTTATTCATGTCTTTGAATTTCACTTCGGTTTCTTCATTGAATCCTGAACGCTTCTGTTCAGGGCAATTTGAATTAAAACTTATTATTGGATGCTCTGGCAATTGATTACTATTTTCTTTCAGAAGTTTTCAATTTGCAGGCTCCGCATACACAAACCTAATTACTTTCTTATGTCAAATTTGGAATATGATTAGCAGTTTTCGCAGTATCAATTTATGTGGCATTAAGTTAAGCTCCTAGCATGTTGAATGCAACACATTGTAATAGCTCCTACGTTCAGAATGTGTTCACTGCTGGTTGTTTTTTTGTGTTTGAATAATACATGTCATCAAGCACATAAATTAAATTCTAATCAGCTTCACACAAATGAAACATTTTTTAAAATATATTTCCTCTGCCATTTAATAAATTTTGGGGAGATTTAACATTTTTCCCAGGTCTGTCTTGCTTTATTCTCTGAATATTTATGTCCCGATAATTATATATAAAATATCTTCCTTATGTAAATATCAAAATATGAATAAAGAAAATATAAATGTGGAAGTTTACAGCACACTGTTTAGTGGGTAGCCTAACCGAGCTCGCAAGAGAGAGGTCGGCCATGTCACCTCCATACATTATAACCTCCTTGCACCAGAGTGACCAGATGATAGGAGACACCCCTATCTGAGGAATCGGGTACTAGCTGCCAATCCATCAGCTCTGGGATTATACTCCCACTTAAATAGTGAACAAGTTGGAAGGAGAGAGGAGGGCAATGTCATCCATTCTGGAACTCCAATACCAAACATTTAGGTCGTAACGAAGCTCCGAATTGGATAGCAGTCCGGTAACTCTCCGTCTAGCTCGTGATCTCGAAGTGTCACTGTGTTTAAATCGGAGTACAGTGCTCGTTTTGGAAATACGTTACCGCCGATGTACACTTTTTGATCTTGTGATTCAATTGTTTTTAAGGAATGCAGAATTAGATAGCCGCGCGCAAAATCAAGAGATCGCACGCATTATGGGTGAGGAAGGAATGGAAAGACGATGGAACAGTGCGTGGCAGAGAGCATCTATCCGTCACTCTTTTCGCTACTGAAGTTGTGATTAGCTTAAGTAAAAGTCTATTTCAGAATATTATTTCCACGAAGATTTTCGCACCATGATTTTACTTCCAGTATCTACAACGACTTGTTTCAATTTTATCATTACCCGGGATAGATTCTTATAGAAATAGATCAAAGCCCTTCTCAATTCTTTCAGTGAATCCTCTGATGGAATCTCTGTAAGAAGGAGTCATGAAGTGTCGAATCAAATATAGTGTTTTAAAGGCCGCGGATCTAATGGAATTGGTTCTATATGATGATTAAAAATTCCTTCGGATCCGCGAGGTGGGGCTTGTACTAAACACAGCGAAGATAAAGAAGACAATCGTCTAAATTTCGATATTATCAAAGAACTAAAATACTGTTCACACGAAGAGTCAGAAGCTCCTACGGCCTAATGATATAAATTGTCCGTATTAACTCGCAATTTGCTGTCACACGATAATGTTAGCACTCACAGGCAAACGCAGAGGCAGAGCGCGCAACAGTGCGTGCGGATGTCGGGGCGGAACATCACGCGCGTGAGCACGGACTGGTGGCACTGCGGGCAGGTCACGCGCGCCGGCAGCATGCCCAGCGGAGGCCCCACGCGCGCTTCCACCACTGCGCACGCCATGAGCCACCGTTGGGGCAACAAATAGCAACCTCTGCATCTCTCAAATAAAAATAAGGTAAAAGACGTCGTTACAACGTCGTTTTCCTGTATTTAACGTTCCCGAAGAAAAAAAAGACCCGAAGACCTCTACAGCAGTGGCGGCTACTGCAGGGAGGTTCAAGGGACACTGCCCTCCCTAATAATATACATCCATCTTCCATTTCCTTTTGTATAGAATTTTATGTTAAATTAGTTGCCACGTTATCCTCCGATTTCAGAATTCTAAAAGTCCGGCATTTAATGTTCCGGGTTTCCCATCATTCGTTTGGACGTTCGAGAACCGTGTCCTATGACACTGTAGCCAAATATGGGTGTTGCCGGACGCTCAATGCTTTGGAGTTGTAAAAACTGAAACATGGGACTTGAAAATGACGGCGGCTGTCTGCAGGCGCACACCGGGAGCGGTCATACTTGGGAAATGTTGTTTTGCAGGATGTCCAGAGCTATGTATTGTAACGAATTTTGCGTCACCGGCCGGCACCACCACGAACTACCTGTATGCGCGGATTGCGTCATCTGTCAGCGGTCCCTGCGCTAGATTATTCCAGAACGTTCGCGGGGTCCGGGAAGTTCTCGACGGCACCCCCCGAGTATAAATACGCGGCGACCGGCGACCGCGAGTCAGTCTTAAGTCCGAAGCTGAGGCTGAGCTGTGAAGTGTGTGCATCGCGGTGAATAGCAGTGCAGTGATTGTGCTCAGTGACATGAACCGTGGTCAGTGCATCGAAATGTTATCAGTGCAGTGAACTGTGCGAGTGAGTAAGAGAAGTGAACCGTGCAAATAGAACAACAAGAGAAGTGTAGTGTAAATAAATAAATCAAGAGAAGTGTAGTGTAAATAAATAATCAAGACAAGTGTAGTGTAAATAAATAATCAAGAGACGTGTGATGTATAAATAATAATCAAGTGTTTTTAGTGATTGTGTTAAGAAGCAAAATAAACGTTTTTGTAAAAATAATACCAGACTTTTAATTCAACACCTAGAAACGTAACAGTACTGACGAGGTTTTGAACTCCGTCTTCATATTCGTTTCCTCTAAACCGCCTGTAGGATGCAGTTGTTCACAAAACCTATTTCCATGATTAGGTGTTAATCTTAAAATCTCTATAAATTTATCTCTAAAATCTTAAATAATACCCGGTGTTTATTTTATCTTTCGCCGAAGATGACGCACCACTTGCCTCAGCGATCGAGCCCTTAGTTCCTCGGGGAAATATCAACAAGGGCTCCCTTCATCCGGCGCGTTCGTCGATCGGCGTGACCGGCCGATACACCAGTGCCCCGACAGCGTTCAACTGTGCATCAAGAAATTTTCTTTGAAGCAGAAAGTATTTCTTTACGACACCTTCGTTCGACTTAAGTCTGTCAGTAAGTGCCGCAAGACGTTTATTAACAGATTTCCGGGTGTGAATATTTCACATTACTTCACACAATTTTGAAGCTTGTAAACAAACTTCGCACCCATAGAATTTTAATTGACAAAAAAGTGTCGAAAGTACCATGTCCTGTCAGAAGAGGTGAATGAAAACTCTGCCAGTTTACGACAATCTCCCAGAAAAAACTTTGAGGCGTCTATAGTTACTTTCAACAGGTTTCGGCAACTGATCACAATGCTGTTCGATCTATGAACTTTTTCAATAATGTTTATAGTGGCGATGGAATAATTAATCATAGGTTATGCTCTCCTTAATCACGTGATCTGACTTCTTGTGATTTTTGCCTTTGGAGGTACTAGAAAGATCGGATGTATGCAGAAAATCCGCATTCGGAGGAAGAACTCCGGCGCTCTATTGAAGAAAGAGTCGCAGCAATTCCAAGAATGCATTCAAGGTGAAGGATACCGTTTTCAGCATCTTCTTTAAGGTAAGATAATCGCAGCAATAGTTCCCGTGTATCAGCACGGGGGTGGGGTCAGCGCTTCGCTGGGCGAATGAGTCCCTCGACTGCCCGGGCGACTGCCCGAACCTTCGGCGAACGATAAAATGAACATTGTATAAATTTATCCATTGTGTTACTAAACGTTATATTTCATGTCTTGCATTGTGTGATGGAATTTTTTAAATGTCAAAAATGTTTGGATTCCCGTATATTAAATGTATCCATAGTCTCCAGTTCCTTTTCCACAGTCCCTTCAGTTCCCATTCAAAACTCTTGTGCCCCCCCCCCCTCAAAATTTTCCCTGGAGCCTCCACTGCTCTAGAGTGATACACCCCGAACAATGCTACTTTCATGTACTAGTATTCTTTTAATGAGAATTCTAGTACGATTCTAACACATGGCCGCGAAAACTTGTACTGGATTTTTTGGCAGTTTAATGGACTGTATAAGTAGTGGATTTTTTGGCAGTTTATTCGCAATTATTATTGCACTTACATTGAAAAGAATACCTTCTTAAAGAAAAATGAAAATGTTGTTCGGAATAATTTATTCATGCAATGTATTTCTAGTATCACTGCATTGCACACTATCAGTTACCCAGGACAAAAGATTTTAACTTCCTGAGTCCTAGAGCCCGAGTTCAACACTTCCTTTTTGATACCATGCCTCCGCTTGCAGAGAAATACAAAACACGACGATGACCACGTATTGTTCTGGCTTGCAGACCGATAGAAAACGATATAACACATGGCTTCCAATAATATAGAAATCGGTGCCAGGGTAAAAAGAAAAAAAAGGAAAATCAAAAAATGACGAAAAAGGCAAAAAAGGCAAAAATACCTAAAATAGGCATCAGAAGCTAAAATAGGCAAAAAAGGCAAAATGAAAATCTTTTAAAATGATTCCATAAGCACATATAAGTGACTCCTATTGTTAAAAGTGTTAAAATCGTAATAATAACAAAAAGGCATTTTGCCAAACTTCCGGGCTCTACTGATAATATTTCAGAATTTAATTTTAAAAACGAGAACTGAAGAATGGGAAAGCGTCGAGTATGTCTTTTTAAATAGTACTATAAAATATATAATTCCAATCCTGGCAAAAGAAAATTCAAACATCCTCATTGTTGTTATTTTGCGACTATCTTTCCCTCATTCTTCCAACATAATTTAAAACAAATAAGGATATTGTTAACAATATTCAATTTTACTCTAAATATGTAAGCGAAAATAGTAGTGTTAGGATAACACTTTCCTTCACCGCCAACGCTCTAGGTCCAGAGTGAGGAAATATTTCTGCATATTGCTCTCAAAATTTCCTTCGTATGGAATTCGTGGTATGGCGTTAAAATGGATAACTTCGTACCTTAAACAACGAACTCAAAGAGTGGAAATACAGTATTGGAACGAAAGTACATTATTTGCTTCCAATTCTTTACCAATTGAACATGGGGTCCCGCAAGGTTCGATACTAGATCCTATCCTCTTTCTTTTACATGTAAACGATAAGCCCTCGCCTATTAAAAATGGAAGAACAGCTCTGTTTTCCGATGACACGCATGATTTCTTTGCAAAAAAGAAGCAATAAATAGTACATTTTCAGAAGTTTCAAATTGGTTTCGTTAATAACAAATTAATAGTTAACAAAAGTAAAACGGTTTCAATGCATTTTTGAATTTCAAATTGACAATCGCATGCTTCTTTAAAAATGAACAATATGCAATTTGCTGATATTAAAAAAAGAAAATTTCTAGGTCTCTCAATTCAGTCAAACCTTAAATGTACATATATCAGAATTAAACACTAAATTAAGTTCATTATGTTACTGTCAGAATTCTTTCAAATTCTGTCAACCTTCATGCGCTCGTTGCGTGTATTTTGCAAATGAACATCCCCGTCTGAGATATATAATAACATTCTAGGGAAGCTCATCGTGTAGTACCCACACCTTTAGATTGCAAAAGAAAAGTATTCGAATAATGAAAAAATGCCATCCACGTGATCCCTGCAAGCTTCTTTTCATTGAGCTTGGAATCTTACCTGCTTGTTTACGAATCTGTAATATCTGTCAACACTGACTTACTTAACGGTGGGAACATATTTTCATGCAATACTGTTATTTATAATTATAACACGTCGTAGAAATCATGATCATTAAGTGTCAGTATCAAGTGCTAACTACAAGAAATTCACATACAATATCTGTACGTTACTTTACAACGCATTGCCAGATGACATTAAACAATCGAAGTCGGTACCCAAATTGAAGTTACAAGTAAAATCTTTTCTGGCGCATAACTGATCCTATACAATTAGAGACTATACTGATCATAAAAAGGAAATGTTTACTTTAACAAAACAATGATATATAATGAATTAGTTGACATTTGTATTGTATAATTTAAAAAAAGATTTAATATACATGCAACAAGTAATATACTTCAGCTTCCGGGTCAATGACAACCATCTCGATCAGGTTTTTGTCCAGTTTCCCTGATCCGTTGAGCAACTGCTGAGATGACCCCTTATTTTGCTTCTGGACATAAATGTAGCTTTACTATGCGCACGTTTTGTTGAGCTCTTCTTTTGCTTGTACTAGTGGTAGGAGTAAAGCTGAGGGTGAGTTACTATATTGTTAGCAATGCAGAAAAATCAAACCTGCAGTTCGTTTACCGTTGCAAATAGTTTTTCTATAACTCGAGAACAAAATTGTCTAGTTTTTCAAATGTTGCTAATCTCGTGTTTTATTTTTGTTATTATTTGAACTAACATTCATCTTTCAACTATTTATCGTTAAAATGTTCGGATGGGATTCTGGTACTCAAGAAATAGTGCGAAGATAATCTTCTCTCCCGTACGTCAAATACAGTTTTCACTGTATTTTTTTACCAAATAAATCAAATCAAATAAAGGAAGTTTTATGCAATGACTCTTGCACAATATTTTCCTTCCCTTCATTTCAATTATTTCGAAATGCTAGTTCTTCATGATGCGCTAAATCATTTTTCCACCGTTCCATCACAGAAGCGGTAACTGTATTTTGTATATCCTGCTTGAAGTTCAAGGAGAATATACTTTAATCCATCTTTAATTTCTATGTCATTTATCACTATCACTATTTAATCACTATTTTTAATAAATGAATTGTAGTTGATACGATAAAGTCTAAAATCAAGATTGCTCTTGATTTTCATCTCAATTCTTCGATAGTGACGTATTTTCATACATTTCATTAGTCCACATTTTTATAAAACTCATTATTTAGATCAAAATACAGTTTTAAAGGATTTTCGCCATTCCTATCGTACAAGAACACCA
The DNA here is from genome assembly GCA_964035755.1 of Teleogryllus oceanicus. NCBI lineage: Eukaryota > Metazoa > Arthropoda > Insecta > Orthoptera > Gryllidae > Teleogryllus > Teleogryllus oceanicus. The sequence goes on from CAXIVR010000007.1 coordinate 67,239,473, forward strand.
ACATTTTCGGATGAAATTGGTAAACTAGGACACCATTTACATTTTCGGTGATTATCGCTGATGAAGTTGGAAAATTAAGTTCAGATTTATTCTTCGAAAGTTCTAAACCTCTCTCAAGTTGAATCAACACACTTTGAGTTACCTTGTGTGAATGAGGTGAGGTGAATGTGTAAAATGGATACTCAAGGGAAAATTTCCGTTTGAAGAAAGAATTTCCGTCTGGCTAAAAGATTATTTTGAAAACAAGACACTTTAATGTCTTCCAGAGCATAAAATTAAAAATAAAAGTTTATTTAATGCCAGAAAAACTTTGGCTGTTGACAAGTGTTATTAGTTTTAAACTAGAGATGCTACAGAATGACACAGACTTTCTCATAGCAATTTTTGTTAATTTCTTTGCTGTGGTCTGGCTTTAAGGTCTTTCTCCACTCCCTGGCCAGCTGCCATCTATCGTCGCCTAAAGTACATTTCTTGCCATTTTCTCAACTTTCCAGTTTCCTAAAAGTAGAACCGAAATATTACTTCAAAAATACTAAAGAAGAGTAAAACCACTTTACGCGATTACTGTAAATGATTACTGCAAATGCGAAATTCCAAGCTCTTTTTCATAGGAATCTATTGAATTTTCGAAAACTTCCTTTGAAGTCATTTGAACCATTTTCACTCACAACTGCAATAATGAATACAAATTTATGGAAATGTGCATATTAACGGCGTGAGACTTCAGAAAATACATTTGTGTAATTTTTGAAAAAAAGAAAAAAAAAAGAATACACCAAAATCAACTTTACGTCATGTTAAACAGTGCAAACAGCACAATCCGTTGAAAAAGTTTGAAGAAAAAAATTTGGAGCCAATTTTAAGAAAATGGCATGTGAACGTTTCTGAAAATGCGGAATTTTGAGCTCGTTCCCACAGAAAACTGCTGAGATTTCGAAAAAAATATATGACATTATTTAAAGAACATGTACTCATAAATTCAATGTGAATAAATCTTCCTCTACTGTATTACCGACGAGAGAGATAAGTCAAAAAATTATATTCTTGTAATTTTTGAAAAAACAAAATAGTGCAATATAGCGTTTATGTTATCTTCTACAATATATTTAGCGCTATCCATATTAAAAATTTAAAAACAAATTGGAGCCGTTATGGAGAAAATCTTGTTTTTGTGTTTTTTAAAATTGCAAATCTTGCACGCAATATTGCGCGAAAACTACTACAATTTTCAAACAATCTACATGACCTTATTAACAGAACTGATGATGAGAAACAAATGTTATTTGAAGGAAAAATCACTATCTTCAATTTTGTAGTTGTAGGAAGACGCCGAAAAAATTCACACTTTTAAGATTTTCGAAAATTCAGTGTTATCCCCGAAAATCGAACTTTTGCCACCTTCATAGGCGTATTTTACACTATTCTTACAATAAACTTAAAGAAAAAATTGGATTCATTTTTTGAGAAAAATTTGAAAATGTTGCATGTTCATGTAACGTACCCGCAAAAATTAATGAATGTTTCTCAAAACTGCAAAGCTTCGACTCAGGGCAGATCGACAGTGATTTATTCAGTTCGGAAAAAATCGTACGAATAGTTTAGGTGTTAGTGTTGTTTACATACACCAGACGGACAGACAGACGGACGGACGAACGTTTTGAAAAAATCACTTTTTCGGTATCAGGGGACCCCAAAAAGTGTATTTCCATTGAAATATCGAAATCGATTTTCCGCCGCATTACATAACTAACTCTATACTACATACTATGCTCGCACTTTTTCTTGATCCTCGAGCTCCCTAGTCCTCGCTCAGCCCGGCATAGCACGGCCCGGTAGAAAATATGAGCTCCACTTGGAACGTCACGGCTCAGTTTGCAGTGCTGCCCACCTCTTTCCTTTCCAGTGCGGACTTCCTAGATTTCGGTCTCTCTTTCTATCGACCTGTGCGTACCATGTTCCTTCTTGTTACTCAATTATTTCTATAACTATTAATTATTTCTTCAGAATTTAAAAAAATCTTCCGTTTTTTCTCATAGCTATTTAGTACAAGCCGACTTATTACGCCGAGTTTTCTGTCAATAAAGTTGACGGCCCTGCACTGCCGTGACGTAGACAGAACCCGCCTCTTCCCGCACCCCCCGCTGTGGAGCATCAAGAAAAAGTGCGCGATTAGTATATTACTCCGTATATATGTATACGAGAAATTAAAAACCGTAGAGGTCATTTCTATTACTAATTCAAAATCTAATGTATCGTCGAGTTCACTATTTATGAATTGAAAAATATCGGGCTTATTTGAAAAATCTTGATAACTTTCCAGTTCCCCACGCTCTTTTTAAAATGTCTGCACTCTTTGCAATATACCGTATTTTCCAACAAGCCTTCCACATATGCACGTAAGTTCAGTGAACAGGATTCATATTAAGACGTAACTTCTTACCATTCTTTACAATTACGCCGTACTTTTTCGACATTAGTAAATATTAAATGGAACCGAATTTTGGCGCATGGGTAGAGTTCCAAAACTATCACGAATATTAAGCTACGCAAAATATTGCGAACAATCAATGACCTACCTATTATCATCCTTCGCGGACTGGGTCCCAATCTCCGCCTTTCATCCCGTCTAATTTCTTCAATTTGTTCGCCATTGTTAGGAGTGGGGTTAGCCATTTTCGGGTATATTACTCTACCAATTACAAATTACCAATTAGTTCTACATCCATTTCTTAGATTCATAAATTATGCGGTGAGATGGCTCCGCTTAACATTACAGTCAGCTACATTGAAACAATTGCCAACAAATTAGAATGCCTTTGAGGCTTCGTTTTAAATTCCGTCGCCATGACAACACACTCGTAATTCATGTTAGAGCTGAATGAAATGGACAAACATTTCTTGGTTTCGATCTCAACCGATAAGAAGTTGCCAGGGTAAAGAGACTACCCATAGACATACAGTACTATATGTCTATGAGACTACCCAACTTAATTTCCAGAACAATCTCTCGAGGGACCGCTTCACTGATACGAGTGTGAATGAATCTTTAGTTCACGAAGTCATGCATCGAATCTGATTAAGACGCCATTTACAATTCTGATAAAGGTGGGGGCATTTACAGTACTGATAAATGTTTGGGGGTCAGAAGAGTTAAAAGAAACTTACAGTGCCGGCGCTAGGCATGGGCAGACCAAAGACATTGGATAGTATTACCTAGACACACATATTGCGCTAGAGTCAAATTGAAGGGCGCCATATTGTAGGCAACTCGCCATATTGTAGGCAACCCATCTCGATCAGGTTTTTTGTCCAGTTTCCCTGATCCATTGAGCAAATGCTGAGATGGCCCCTTGTTTTGCTTCTGGACATAAATGTAACTTCATTTTCTGTGCCCGTCTTCTAGAATTCAGTGGGAAATACAATTATTCAAATTATCGTTTCCATGTTGTCGCGGCAGGAAGTAATAAGAGCCAAAATTTATTGCTTTTTATCTTTGAATATAGATTTTATTACATGGGAGTTTTTTTGTTTTTTTCTCCCTTTCAAAATTCAAAATTTATTGCTATTTATCCTTGAAAATAGATTTTATTTTTCCCTTTCAAAATTCAAAATTTATTGCTATTTATTTGAAAATAGATTTTATACATGGGAGTTTTTGTTTTTTTTCTCCTTTCAAAATTCAAAATTTAAGTAGTATATGACTTAGTGTAGGGATCACAGAATTTTGAAAATGTGCACACAATTCACTTTTCCCCATAGCACGTCATACGCAGTTTTTAACTGTTTTTTTTGACGTAAAATAAATAAATAAATAAACTAGTTCACTGACAGGCATGTTGTTTGCCCGTACGTTGTTGTGCTTATTTGCAAGTAAATTTTGATTTTGCAGTGCTTTTGAGTTACTTATACTTAGTAAACACACGAGCTTTTTCATTATGGTAAGATCCTGTGCATAATATGGTTGCACAAACAGAGATGTACCCGGAAACAAATTATCTTTTCACAAGTGAGTGTACATGTGTTTCTGAAATTGTTGATGCATATATCTAGTTAATTTAGAGCTGAAACATGTTTACAGTTTTCCGATGAAGATAAACATTTTTAAAAAATGGTTGATTGCAGTGAAAAGGGAGAATTTTATCCCCACTCAAAATCATCGGTTATGTTCGGATCTTTCAAACCAGAAGACTTCTGGGAAGGTGGTCAGAAAAAGATTTTGAAGAATTCAGCAGTGCCTTCTACATTCAGTTTCTCTGAAAAAGAATGGATTGCACGTGTGTGAGCCAAGAAATGTAGTAAATAAAATTATGTATAATAAAGGATAATATAATGATGGAAGTATAATGTTTACGATAGGAATATACACAATACCGTCGTGATTTGTATATGATGTATTGAAGAACATTAGTTTTTGTAGAAAAAACTAATTTCCCTTGTGTGATTTTTTGCTAGCAACAGAAGTAGTTAACATCCCAATTTTTTTCTTGTTTCTCACAGCAGAATTAATCAACACAGTCTGTATGTTGATTAATTCTGCTGTGGGAAAGGAGGGAAATATACAAATTACACTTACTAGTACATTTTAGCGTAGGCATGACACTTTAAATGCAAGTGAAATAAAATAATATCCCGTTTATTGCTCTTCCCTCAAATAAGCGTAATAGTTATGACAAATGTGTGATATTCAAATGAAACTCGTAATTCTTATCCAGAAAGTCTAAACACAGCAATACGTATTTGAACACACTGTTATATTTATTTTTTGTGCTCTGTGAGAAACGTAGGTTAAGTTTTTTCTTTTTTGGTTTGTAGGGAAAAAAAGAAACGTGTTTCAGCGACATCTGCCTTTTGCTGCGCATCAGGAAGAAGAATCATTTGCACCAGAATCTAGTTTAGTTTGTGGTGAAATTTCTAATGAGCACAATTATGCTTCAAGTTCTAGTCCCTCAAAAGTGGAAAAGATTTGTTTGATATTGTTAACTTGCTTGTTTTTTTGTATTTGAAAATAAGGCTTCACCATATAGCTAAAACTAACAGTGGGCTGCTGCACAAAAAAATAATATGACAGCACTGTACAAAGACAGTATTATACTTATGCATCAATAATGTTGTGTTGTTATGTTGATGTAAATTTAATATTAAGAGTTTTTGCTATTAACCTTGGATATTCTTGAAATCAATTTTGTGATGATTATTTATCCCGTGTTTCGAATTTAACATATGAGGTTTTTTAAAATATTATTTCCATGTTCATCTATTAGTCTTTTATATTTTCTTTTAGTTTGCCCGATATATTTTCTTGGATAATCGTGGCAATTAATTTGGTAAACATTTTCTCATTCATGTGTTGGAATGGGATCATTTTTATTAGTAATTATAAATTGCTTATTAATATAGTATATATTATTTTCTCGGGCCTCGCAAATCGAGGGACCCGATGATCGGACCAATGGGAAAAATTAATAAAATAGAAAAAGAAAATAGAACGCGAGAAAATAGTTATCGTAATTTTATAATTTGCAGTACAATAGTCTGATATTTCATAAAATTTTCAATTAGATTTTTACCTTCATTAATTAATTAATTAATTAATTAATTAATTATAGTCATTACTAGGAAGGACTACCTGAAAAGAAAAACAATCCTAAACATTTTACAAAACAATGCTGTCATCGACAGCTGACTTTAAATTTTTTCCTCTTCATATCCAAGATATTTTAACATAAGTTTTTGCAAAATTATGTATATTACACAGATATTGGCCATGTATTTTCATTTAAGTTCAAGACTGAATATCCAAATTGAAAAAAAAATAACTCATAGTTTCTTGAAATAACTTTCACATTTTTAATTTTTCCCCGGGGCGTTTCATCATTGCCCCGGGCCTAAAATTGTCTAGCTCCGTCAATGACTAACAACTTCCGAAAAATTATTATATTCTCTGGATTTTTACCCAATTTATCGGCATTAATATTCATTGAAATGGAACTATAGTGTACGTAATCTTTAACTCGTAGTTAAAGGTTACGGACACTCTTGTTCCATTTCCATGAACTCTCGAGTTTTTATGATCTGCGATAAAATGTACGTTTGGGGCACATTCGTCACCAAACAAGAGTGGCGAAGATGGACAATCAATTCTTTACTTTCTCGCTACAGAGTAGAGAGAAAGTTATGTAATGCTGCGCGAAAAAAACGGCGAATTTTTTATAGAAAAATTATTTTTAATGGGCCCTGGTAACGAAAGTGTGGATAAATCCAGTTGCTAAATTTAGAAGAAAATCCTCTAGAATGAGGTGTAGCCAGAATCCATGTTTTGTGGATCCTTGATGCCGAAAAGTTGATTGACGGCAAAATGTCTCTCTGTCTATCCGTCTGTGTGCAACGCTAGCGGCTAAACCATTCATCCGCTTTTCTCCAAAACTGATATTCTCCAATCGATCTAGCTGATGTCGTGGCCACTGGGATTTGAAACCGATATTTTAATTTTAGGGAGTGGTGTACATGAAGTCACTGGGACATTTTCCAAATTTTCAAAAACATGACTCCATCGTTTTTTTATTAACTTTTGTTTTTGGATAATGTGAAGGACGTTTAAGAATATGGGGCAGGTCTCATGTTTGGTAAAAACCCTTTTTTTTCGAAAATTGCAAAAGTTCAAATTCTTTTCGGATTCTTCCTACAACTAAAATATTAAGATAGAGATTTCTTTCCATAATGACATATGTTCCTTAAAAATATATTTTGAAGTAAGATCATGCACAAATTTTAGAAAATTTGAGTACTTTTCGCGTAATTTAGCGTGACAGTAGGTGCTGTTCTATAGCACCAATAGTTGAAGTTGGCGAAAAGAGAGCGTTAGGTCAACGGTTTGTTTTACTAGGGACCTTTCAACAAGTGCAGGTCGAAATCGAACCTCTTTTTTCAGTAGATAATCTCTATTTTATGTCTTGTGAAAAAAATTAGCTGCCGTCTCGCGAAGGTACTGAAAAAATATAAAAATTATGCACTTTTCACGATGCAAACGGTCGTTCGCCCGAGTTTTGTACAGCCCTGCATACCGAAAGAGAATGTCCACCAAAGGAACAAGCGCTCCTACAAGCACGAGCTCCAGTTCAGGGCAGCGAAACACTATGGGTAATAACATTGCTCATTCTCTGGACAAGCCCACAATGCCGCGTGGCGCAGCGCCTATTCTTTCCGACACTAGGTAGAAGACATTGCAAAACAAAAACCCGATGCTAAAGAGTGAGCCCGCGGCATGTAAGTTTAATTAACATTATAGGCCAATCTTCGATTATTTTTGACATAGACATATCAATTTATGATAGTTCTGTTGAATGATTTTGGTATACATCCCGGTAAATCAGTCTTTTTTGGATCATAATCCATGCTGATGCCAGCCGGCTTGGATGGCCGAGGTGTATAGAGCGTGCGCCGACTCAACGCCTCGGTCCGAAGGGTCGCAGTTTCGAGTCCCGTTGTGGGCATGGTTGTTTGTCCCTTGTCTTGTGTGTGTATGTGTGTGTCGCAGAAAGCCTTGTGAGTCCGCTAAGTGTAAAGGTTAATATGTGCCCCCATGAGGGACCTAGTGAGTACCTGGCGCAGATAGTCGAAAATTGGCTTCATTTGTAGGTGCAAAAATCCCCCGAAAAAAATGCTGATGTCACCTGGTGAACTAAGCCGAGAAACAAAAATGCCTGTGACTATCATTGTTTCGATAGACAAGACGGCTCTGCGTAAACCGAAAGCCAACGATTGGCTGATTTAAATTATTACAATCAATTAGTCAATCACCGTCTTCGGATCCACTGGAAGCAGTCTGTCCGAATACGGCGGTTTCAGCAGTAAATATATTTTCTTACGCGCCAATGAAGATGTGATTGGAATGTCATCAGTGTTCGCTGCGAGCTTAGGTCTTCAATTGTTTATTGTCCTAGGGAGGGGAAGCAAGGTTCAAGAAAAGTTGCGCGGGTAATACGTGCATGTGCGTCTTATTGGCCGAAAAAGTTCCTTCATTCACCGCGTGACGTCGCTAAAGATAGGCGAGTCAAAATAGCTGCAGACATTTATCCTGCACACCCCCACCATGTCTCCAACACCGGAGATCAGTCTTCTTACAGTCTTCATGGTTGACCGTAAATATTGAAAGGATATTCAATGGTTGACCGTGAATATTGAAAGGATATTCAACTCTGATGGTGGAGGGAATGTGTGGAAAGCATCGACACTAATCGGCACATCTATAATTCAGCGACATCTCGAGGTCAATGGGAGAACCTTTTATAGCATTGGCCAATGACGACCAAGTTCATGGGTCAAATCACGTTAATGAGTCGATGGCATTAGTAAATGTCAATGGCATTGGTCAATCCTTGTCAGTTTCCTCAGTCAATATTTGTCATCATCGTTTCGGGACGAAAAAAGCCGAGATAAATTCATTATTTCTTTCACAGCGTGATGTCGATGTTCAGGTGTATCGATGGCTGTCGACATTTCTTGCACTCCATGCCTACAAGCACTCCATGCCTACACCTCCATCATGCCTCCAACACCAGAATTGAGACTACTACTTACAGTCTTCGAGACATTAGGTCTAGACATTAGGGTTCGCTACACTTATCCAAGTTGGGGGGGAAGCTCCAGCCTTTGGCGCTCGAGATTAGCATAAAACAACCTTTAGCAACGCAATTTATTATTTTTTCTTCTCCTTCAGGTACACAGGCACTGCCTGTTACGTCTCCGTTTCCTATCTGGTCGCCCCATCTCTTCTTCAGACGGCCAGGATTTCTTCACCCTTGTGGGCGGTATTTTAGAATTATTATGGGCAGGTGATTGTCTTTGATTCTTTCAATGTGCTACGTCCAGGAATTTCGGTAGTAATTAATTTTCTTTTGAAGCAATTTATTCCTAAATAATTTATTCTCCGATTTCGCGGCGTTAGGGAATAAGGCTAGACTTAATTCACGAGAGAATCTGATAAGCCCCCGAGAGAAGAGCCCATTTCTCGCTACTAAATCTCACGAGAAATAATTTCTACAGTAATCGAGTGGTTTTGTTTTGTAATTCATCGGTAATAAGCTATCATCATTTCTACTATGCAAATCAAATCAACGTACTAAAATGTAACTCATCTCAAGAATTAACTAGTTTTTCATAAAGAGTGAAAACCATTGTGCAATAAACCAGAATAGTCAGTATACTTACCCGGAGAAGAACATCGAGAACCACACATCGACAACCACAGGAAAGTCATCTCACAGTGAAGGAAAGTAGAGAGTCAGGAACTCCACTCTTTAGTTTGTGCCAATGTTATCTCACCATATCTGCAAAGCAAGGACAATTGATTGACATGATTGTAACAATTATTTTTCGTCAAATCTTTAGCTTCTCATTCTACATAAATTCTTATCTTAAACATGAAGGAAATAAACACCAGAAAAACAACGAAAACTTGTCAGACTACTTATAAAAATGAGAAAGTTCCTAGCAGCACAACATTCCCATTCCTTTATCATGAAAAGACTAATCAAGATGCAATTTAAACATGGAGGGGTTATTTTAATAGTGGAAAAACTACTCTTTTTTGAGAAATTGAGTTAACTCCATTTTGAGGTCCGCGCAAATGTTATATATTTATTCTGAAAGTGATAGAACTGCAAGTTCTTTCTGTGGACGACATAGCGCATTACAATAAAAGTGAATCACAGGAGATTGCAATCTATATATTTTGATAGTGGTACAACTCTAGTGGTACGGCTACATTGTTTTCTACCAGTCTCGTGATGAGTAATTTTAGAGGTATTTATAGCGTCTCCAGTGATATGATGATACAGAGCTTGATCCAGATTACGTAACAGGAACAACAAAAATAGTTTAATTATATCGCACATTTTTTATATAACACAAAAATTATACTTCATGTGTGTTAAAAGATCTTCAAAATCTGTAACAAGAAGAAAGAAAAATGAACAAAATTGTGTTTGTAACTGGCTAAAAATTACATGTATTAGATTTTTCAAATATAAGTATTTTATAATTATGTACCAGTAAACCTTAAATCAAGAAATTGCTTCCTACACAGTAAACTTCACTACACAAAAACCATCAGAGGATGAGGAAGAACTAAGATTTTCAAAAATTTAAATATACCGCTTCTACAATCACAGCAAAGGAATGTTAATGAGAAGAAACAGGATAAGCTTGATTTGTTTCCATTCATTTCAAACACTAATCACGTTTATTTCACTGATCTGCTCGTAGGAACCGGACGATTTCAAGATGATGTAGAAAACTGAATGTGCCTCAACAGTAACATTAAATTACATTAATATTTAATGTGTTTTAACAAATCGATATTGCCTTCGTTTCCAACTTTTCTAAGAACGCCATCTACTGATTTGGACAGTCAGCCTCATTTTTATAGTAGTTTTATGGTATGGTTTATGATTGTCCTCCCCAATATTCCGCGAAACATACAATATGCTTATTCATATCATCTTCAGACGACAAGTAAACATCTTATAAGAGAAAAACACAACTTTTTTGCCTAGCTCCTTTCCCGATTTTTTATAATCATTTAACTTTAGAGCTCAATATCTCGAAAAGAGTGTCAATGGAGATGAACCATTACTAAAATTATGCCCCGTCTCTTAGCAAGATCACGTGTTACTACACTTGGGTTTTTCTAACGTGGCGGCTGAGGGCTCCAAGATGGAATTCGGCACGACCTTTTGCGTCTTTCTTAATCCTGCCGCAAGATGTCGCATGATCGCGACCGCTTCAAGCAGTGCTGCAAATTCTCAATCCTGGCGACAGCACTGAGAATGACTCAAAAAGCTGTGCCGAATTTCATCTTGGAGATACTACCCTCAGCCGCCACGTTAGAAAAACTCCAAGTGTAAGTGAAAGCGGCCGGTGTCACTTCCCTTCAAAACTCGGATCGCAACTCGCACCACTTTTCTGACGTCAGTCTAGATTCGAACGTACTTACCACTATGAAACTAGGCATTTTTTCTCCTTTAATATATGTTATTTTTTAAGTTTTTTAATTACGAGTTACAGGCTATACAAAGATTCTTACAAGCCTGTCAATGTCAATCCCCCTGGCCGAAGGGATAAAAGGCACCGACTGACTGCGACGTGACGAGACTTGACAATTATTAAAAAGTAAAAAAAAAAACAAAAACAAAAAAAACACACATTAATGGAGGATTACTCCCAAGTGTAAAGCGCTCAACGCCCCTTAAGGGGCTTGGAGACGCGTTGCGTCAAGATGTGGACGCAACAAATTTTTAAAAAAATCTTTCTTTTTATACTTAAAATATTGTGTTCGATTTATGCGAAGGCTGACCTAGTGGAGGAAAGTTTCAAAAATTGGTATTGACAGTTAAGTTACAGTTCCATCCTCGGTGCAGATTATTCCACTAAGGTACCATTGCATCATGATCCAAGTGAAATAGTGCATTCATTTCCATGATCTGACAATATTTACTCAATAAACACTCGCAAACTGACACGTGTAGAGCCTGAATGAAGGATTGAATTCAATATTGAACAAATTCAGGAAAGTTATTTTAAACGGGATTTTCTTTGAAATATGCTGATTTTATATAGCTCCCCCTCTCTCTCTCTCTCTCTCTCTCTCTCTCTCTCTCTCTCTCCTCCAAAAGTTAATGGTTTAAAGTTAAAAATAAACTTTCAGCATATTAATCTAATGAGCGCCTGATGCTATATTTTTTTGACACCTACCCAAGAGTCAACAATCTAGTCTTCAAATATATTTTTTTTGAACTTTTACAAATAAGAAATGAATGGAAAACAATAAAAAGCCATTAGTTTCCAAATGCACTGAATTTGTAGTTAAAATATTGCTCACGAAATGATGCTGTTTGATGGTATAAAATATTTCTATGGTTTATAAGTAAAGTTGTTACAATTTTTAATTACAAGTTTCTACACAAATATACTGTCTTGTATGCTCTGTAAATAGTTACCAAAAAGGAATTATGTTGTTGTTATATAATTTTTTTGAGTTGCAAAAACTTTTCTAAAATTGAAAAAAGATCCTTTCGTCTTTGATTCTTTCTTTCAAACAAATATGATTGTTCTTGTGCAGTAGATTTTTGCATCCACAATCTATTTTGTTTAAAATAAAGAAAAGGAAGAAACATCTGTAATTCAAATTCAAAACCTCAGCACCTCCACTAACAAATATTTAACCATAGGAAATATGACCTCATGACTCGATCACAGAAATACATCCAGTAATCATGGAGATTACTGGCTATATTGCCAATAACATGTTGTTTGTTTGTTGTTTTTTCTTCAGAAAACAGGGAAAAAGAAAATGACATGTCATGTGACACTTATTTATAACATTCAATTGAATTAGGCCTCTGGGATGACTCATGGACAGCGTATGAGCTTCCCGTCCCCGGGTTTGATTCCCGGTCGAGGCAAAAATATAGTTGTATTTTCCTTCAAAATCGTCCCAGTTTCTATAGCTGTGTATAAATTATAAATTAAAGTATGGTACTATATACCCGTTGCGATTTATAAGTCGTAAAAGATTAATTTGAGCAAATCAGCATTTTTGACCCTACGTACATTTAAACACACCGCGTCGGTATCGTCAATGCACTTTCGCGTTTTATTTCGATGAGGTTGGTAGTGCCGAAACTCCCCATGTTGAATTTTTAGGGTCTTTTCTTACGTGGAAACCTTCGACCATGTATATTATATATGGTCGAAGGTGGAAACACCTATCCATAGTTTTTTTTACACATTTTCGCCAACTTTCCGCAGATCGAGATAACGGCTCATTTATAGTATTTTAAGTCTTTAAAAAAGTTTATCTTGTTAGTTTCTGTTTCGACTGGCACTGTTATTAAAGAGGAATTCATTACAATAAAACAAGATTCGTCCCTTCAGGGAAATGCAGTCAGTATGCTTCCCAGATCAAGAAATGTACCAGTCGTATATTACGTTGCAGTGTATAATGGGTTTGATTTTCCAGGGAGTTTTCGGGGCAATTTTGTATTGCTGGAGTTTATCTGAGGAGCCAATTTTGTAACTAATTCCCTCACTCTACCCGCACTTCTCCCAGCCATTGGCCACGAAAAGTTACCAGTGTGACATACACGCGCAATGCTGATGGACGGAATTTGAGGTTGAGATCACGGTGTAAGAATACTTACGCTATGGTTGAGATAAAGTTCGCTGGACTGGGGGAGGGGGGGCATAAGTCGGCCACACACTGATTCATAACAGATCTTCAGCAGCAATTCCGCTGGAGATGTTATCCACCCTACACTTCGAATCTCACCCCCCAACGATTTCGTTTCTTAAACTTCAAGAAATTCGGGTCCGGCAAGCATTACGTGCACCACAGTGACGCAGTGAACGGGCGAACGTAGGAAGCAGCAGGCAATGCGAAGATTGCCCAATTTCTCCGGGCCCTCCCGGAAAAACATCGGAGAATATGAATGTCACCCAACAGGCCCAATTAACGGCAATAGAGAGTTCCTTGGACATCTGCGTAGGGCCCATAATAGGAGCACGTTCTTGCGCCCTAGAATACCTATACCCACTCCTTTACTAACAGCTGAATTCAGAATAAATTATAGCAACAAGCTTTGTTGTCAAAGTATAACAAATATTTGCTCTCATGTAATATAACAAGCATTCAATAAGAAACGAACCAGAGGTCAAGGTTCAGAAACCAATACCTGTATGTCAGAAATATTGGCCCTGACTGTTGAGGCAGTTGTCCCACTGCGACACAGCAGATGGATTGCTGTCTCGTTAAATTCCCGGGGCTGCGTTGTCGTTATGAAAAAGTTCCCCATGTACAGCTTAACGTCGTCGTCCCAGGGGAATCGTTGGACCCCATAACTATTTTTACGGGACCAAAATGGCGTAATCGCAGTGAGAGTTCTGGACTGTATGAAGAGAGATCGAGAACCTCCCACTTCAATTTCTGCCAGAAGCGCCCAGGCAAGCTCACCTGCAGGGTCTTTCTACTCCACGACAATAGAGTTTTAGCGTCACGCGTAAGGTAGTGACATTATGCACAGTCACGTGACAGACCTTTAAGTCATAACGTCATACTTAGGCCTAAGATACGACCTTATACCTTCATAAATAGTTCACTCCTACAGGAGTCTCTACGGTCACCTTACAAGCGGCAAAATGGTCGGGTTGGGGTTGTTCCATCTCCGACAAACCGATTCTCGTATGTGAGGCAATTACAACTATTCCTTACTAACTCTACAACGTTGGCAAGAATTAATGGTAAATGTTGGAGAAGTGACAGGAAAGAAATTTGCGAAAAAGAAGTTTAAATCATATCTTTGGGATATGTTATGTCTTACTCTCATAATGAACGTCGCAACGCTTGAAATGTTTCTTTTGTTATAATGCATAACGCAATGTCGTAATTGCTAAAACTCTTCTGAACGTTGTTCATTATGACCGTATAAAGTCGTTAGTCACGTGATCAATAGAGTTTAGGGATGCCTCCTTACGCCTGACGCTAAAACTCCCCAATGCAAGGCCTCGTACGACCAACACAATCACGGCACTCACAGAAATAAAAGTGGCAGATATTTCAAAGAGAGACATTTCAAAACAAAAATACAAGTCATTACTCTACAAACGCCATTCTGCTCTATTCTTTTGTTTCAAAAATTACAATTTTCTTTTTCTCTTACGTCGTTAATACTTATATTAGAGGCGATTTGTTCACATTATTGCATTTATGAGTACTTGACCTTTAAATGTCGTAAAAAATTTCTCTAAAACAACAGTTTTCTGTGAAAATGAGTTCAAGTTTTTTTGCACATTATGAAAATATTCCCTAAGTTCTCAAGAAGTCGATTGAAAATTCCAGATAGCATACTCATCGCGGAGGCCCACAAAATCTAAAACTCCAAACACAATGTACTTATACACAATGTAATTATACACTTTGTTTTTTTGTTGCTGACAGTTCGCAAAATTCCAATATGGCAGTTTGAAAGTCTTAGAATTCTTCTTGTTATTGGCAGTTATGATAAAAGGAAATATATTTAAGGAAGGTAATAGATTAATCTTAGAATTAACAAATACACTTCCTTAAAAAAGTTTTGATTGCCGATCATGGTATTCAGAAATTGGTAGCTCACTTTAATGTAATCAAGGCAAACTTGAGTGGAATTATTCTTGCTTTTGTCTATGTGCTGCAAATACTGTGACAGTTATATTTATTCATTTTTGTTTCATTTGTGAAAGTAAGAAATGACTTCTGTTCCTGACTATCAAAATAATTAAACTGACCTTTTTCACATTATAGCTGAGATGTTAGTAATATTGCAATAATTGTTTCCAATTATGTGAAAAAGTATGTGCTAATGCAGCCCCTCTAGTTTTTTGATTATTTTTGGTTTACCTGTATACTGTAGTTACCAAAAAGCTACCATAAAACATTAATAGTAAATGGAGTGCAGAGAAATAATATCTGTATAATAAATCAGCAAATCTGAAAGTTCTAAAAGTCTTAAGAAAATTAATTTTACATCCAAACTACCATGAAAGTTTGAGGTGCTCCCTTTCTGACTAGGAAGTGATCAACTTCAAGATTATTTCCACAAATTAACCAACCTTTAGCCATTTTCAAATGGCTAATAGTGCTATTATCAGCAAACAGCACAACTTCTCTAAAAAACATTTTCACACATTTACTTCATTAGGACAACAAACTTAATTTATTATAAACCCAAGGAATCGTGGGGATTGAAAGTACACAATTCCATTTCTATGCTTTAACAAACAATAAAGCATTATTGCTGCTGTAAATACATCATCATTTGTGTTTTGTTATAAATGATAATAAAATAATGAAAAATAATAAATATTTTATGTACAAACTAAACTAGGCACAACGGTATTTCACAAAATAATTATGCCAATTTGATATTCACATATAGAATCAATGACAAAATGAACATTCTTCACTATTAAGTGGACATCCATCTGGATGAAAATTGAAAAACCAACAAGGTTTTTGCTTCAATTTGATTTCTACTTTTCTTTTGTTATTCTTAAATCTTAAGATCTTTTCTTCAACCGTAGCTGGTCTGGAAAGCTTAACAGAGCCATTTATAACAGAAAAAATTTCATGATTATTTTTTAACAGAGTTTGCAGGCCACCACACTCCTTCTTCAATTCTAATAGAAGATTCTTTGGCAAAGATGCTGCAACATCGCCAAGTTTCACACAGCATCCTGAATTCCACATTTTTTCCTTTCCATCCTTTTCTTTGACAGGAATCAAATTGTTTTCTGCTAATAACATTTTTACAACAATATTAACAATCTTGTTGGAGATGCCTTCCTTTATCTTAGTACAATTTCTCACCTCTTCTTTGGCTTCTCTAGCTATGAAATGGGAAGTCCACATCTCTGAGGAACAGGAATCAATCAAAGATTCTTTGCTTTCAGAGCAGATTTTAGAAGATTCTTCTGGAACTTCCGAACATTTCTGGATAAATTCAATTATCTCTCTTTGTTTACCTTTAAAATGATTCTCCAAATAATTCCTTTCTGAACCTATAAGGCAAATCCTTTTTGTCGATGGTATCTTAAGCCTATCAAACTTAGTTATAAATCCACATTTTTCACAAATTGTTTTTATGTAATCCAAGTACTCCGAATACTGACTACGAGAAGAGTCTTGCCTCTGATATTTACGACCACTGAAAACATATGCACAGCATGGTAAAAGAAAGAAACTGCATTTATAAGAACTTCTTGATGCAATTACTGGAATCCATGGAGTGAGTTCATCTGAATGATTCCCAATTATCCAATCAGCCTCAGGAAAGGTGTTGCAGTTGGAAGGCACAAATGTCTCGACCTAAAATAACAACAAAATACATGGTAATTGCAAGAGAAATTATCAAACAGTTTAGTAAAAAATGTTTGATGTGATAACTTACTTGGCACTAATTTTGGATCACTGTTCATATTTATTCAAAACAAATACTCTTGTACCTTTCTCAAGTTTTGAAAATTATAATTTAATCATTAACTCAGAAAGTAATAAATCATTGAAAAATAAATATTAATGAATTTAATGAAGCCAGAAAAGCTAACAAATAAAATAATTTAGTACATAAAATTTTAAAAATAAATACAATTTTACACAAACTTATTTCTATGAAAATTGATGAAAAAAAATATAAGTAATTATATAATGAATAAAAAATATTGAAGAGGAAAGAAATTACAAACGACACCAAATATGGAATACAAGCAACAACAAGAAGATATTAAAATGTGTGACACACGGTTTTGGAACATCGACAAGAATTGAAAAGTCTGAAAACGGACAAAATGTCGATGACAAGTTGCAGAGTTTCAACATTACACTATAATAATAATAATAATAAAAAAAATCATTCAATAACAACTGAATCTGCAAAGGACACATCTAAAAAGAAAAGGAAAGAAAGAAAAGAAAAAGCTTGGAATGTGATACGAGAAGTCGCTGGGGAGGGGCTGAAGATCAAGATCGCAGGGGCAAGCAGAAGAATATGACACAGAGGTGAGATGAGGCTTTCTTGCTCCTCTAAACCAATGTATAAAAAGGCAAAGGCTGAAATCAAGTTACTACATCATCAGACTTATTTACACTCACATATCATCCTTAATTTCTTAACTGACAAGGAAAATTGCTGAGAAAAGAAAATATCTTGAACTCACAGCCTTATACAAATATTTACAACCCATTTTAAAACATTGCTAATGGCATAAGGTCTTCATTCGGTTCATTCAATCAAATTTGTACTGATTAGCTGAACCCTTGCAAATGTTCTGCACTTTGAAAATCATTGTTTTAAGTGAAATCGTTGTTTCAAGAGAAAATAACTTCATTTTGGAATGTATCATTGAATAGGCAGACTCTAAACTGTACATTACAATAGCTTAGGTATTGTGCGTCACATGTGTAAACAATTTAATATTCCTAAGCAATTAGCAAAGACAGACCTGCAAAATTAAATTGCACACAACAAAGTATTCAATTCAATGTTATAGAGATTTCAAGAATTTGCTCATTTCTGACACTCTACAGAGTGGGTGTACTGTGAAGGGCTGAACATCCAAGAATATAATACTACCTTATTACATAGCATGGTTTGTTTACAAGCAAAATCAAGAATTCTGGTAATCAAAATAAAAAGCTTGAAGACTGGAAACAATAACAAGGGTAAGGTTCTACCATGCCCCGAATTTGCCACTACTATAGGCAGAGAAATGAATGCAAATTGGCCTGCTGGAATTGGATAATCACAGACAGAGGTGACTGAAGGAAAAGCTTGGGAAGCAGACCAATCTTCAAATTGGTCCTTACCCCACTCAATCTGTCAGGAGGAGGACAGGCTCCCCTAACACCTGGTATCAATTGAATCGTTTATTTCAGAAACCCATCAAACGCCAAATTTCTCATTTCGAAAAAACTGAGAAAAAAAAGTGCCTCCGTTTTTTATTTCAAAAATTGTTTAATATCAAAGCAGTCAATAAATTAATATTTTTCAGGTAAATGTGCACTAAGCGATGCGTCTATCCTGATCGAACAATATTCCATTGCTAAAGTGCATTTTAAATGTTGGCGTTTGACGGGTTTCTGAAATAAACAATTCAATTGTGAAGCATACCATCACAAAACGTGATAAAAGCATTTTGAAAGCTTTAGGGAGTGTTGAATGTTGGGTTTTATTTCAATTCTCGGCAGGATGTCCAACTTTGAGGGCTTCCAAATTAAACAAATAAAACTGAACATAGTTAAAAAGGCAAGATGTAGATAATGAGGTCATGAAAGGCTCACAAACTTGAAAAAGTTTTGAATACAAATATATCTATAATTCATTGGAAATGCAATATTTAGAAATGCAACATTAGGCCTAAGAGCAACTAGGAATAATCTGAAACATAATTGTACCACACTAGACAATGAAATTGCATACTTCAGAATTTTCATTGTGAAACAGCTGTCAGATGCAAGAGGTATTTAATGCAGAATGCCAGGCACAAAGAATTCCTTTTCTACCCTATCGAAACTCCCACAGGACTGCTAAGCTAACCAGTCCTAATTAACTCCTGGACTCCTGGCCAAACTAACCAGCTTCCTTGATCACTTACTCATCTAATCTTAATCAGAGTATGGATTCTGCTGACGAAGCTAAATGAAACCAAATGCCCCTATCCCTCCGCTGTCAAGAGAAGAGTAAACAAAATCAGTAGAAGACAGGTAGAGGAGAGTGAAACTGCTCACAGTGGAAAGTGATTGTCTATTCTGTGTATCTCATATTGTGAGAATTATTGTTTAGCATTATTTAAAAATCATTGAATATCAAACTCCTCTGGCACAGAGTCCTAGAGGAATTTGATAAACATCAACTTAGGAGATGGACAGTTCAGTGTTTGCACAGTGAGGGAAGCAAGGTTGTGTGAACTACATACTTTGGCATAAGCATTTCAGAGCATAATGGCAAAAAAGAAATACTTATATTCAGTGATGTCAGTAAAGTAGTCACATAAGCAGAGTCAGATATTGCAAAGTGTTCAATTCCTTCATTCCAATGAGATTACCTTGGATGAGTAGGATAGGGAATGTAGGAGTATGAGATTCAAGGTATAATACATAAAACTTAAGAACAGCCTGAGGCATTTAAGCAGAAATTTTGAATTATATAGAGCCGCTTCTAGAAAGGAAACCAAGCCTATTCGATATTCTATAGTAAGATAAAAGAATGTTAACAGGAATCACCTGTGTGTAAGGCTACTGAATAATGATTTAAATTTAGAATCAATTGCTTCTAAAAAGATTTCTTGTTCTGAGTGTTCATTGCTTTGATTTATTCTCAAATGAAACATATTTACTGTTAGGAGAGTGTTCCTCACAACCCACAATAAAATTCCTTTAATGTGCTTTCTCTTTCCCATTCAAGTTTGGCAAGAATAACTATCCCTCTAAGAATCTTTTTTTAAATCAAAGTAATTGAGGAGTGGAGGACCAGTTAAGAGTGGTTGCCATAGGAGAAGCTGGCAATTGGAATATTATTCATATTATAAGGACTAAAGGACATTACAATACATATAACTCACAAAAATCTTCTAATAACTTTTGTATCTCCACTTATGCTTTCACAACTTAATTTCATTTGCTTTGCTTTCCTAGTCTATTCGTGGATCATTGCAATGTCCAACAAGGAGGGTGATATTGCTCATTTACATACCCATCAGTATCTTGTACCTATGTCAACTAAATACCGATAGATATGTAAATATAATGGTATATGTAATAATTTATCAATGTTGACCTATTGTACAATGTACTGTGAAAGTATTAAACTTATGCCTGATGAAGCTAAGAAGACTCCAAAACATTGGAAAGTATGGTTTATGTGATGACTATATGTGTGTACTAATAGCTTTTTGCTTCAATAAAAGCTTCAGTTGTCTGCAATAAGTAAAGCTTTATATGGAATTGAATATACACCAAAAGACAACTTCCTATAATTCACATTGAATAGTCATTTATAAAAAACTCAGACAAATCACCAGTCCTTAAAGGAAATTATTGATATTCATGCCTTGAAAAGGTTGGCAAACAGTTTAACCTTTAGGATAGCAAAATGCTTTTATTTCTTCTAGTACATATATGTACAATTATATACAATATAAATTAGTATTTTTGCAGTAAGGCCACTGCCCATCAAACATCTTTCCCATGGAAGCCTTTATCAGGACTGGAAACTTCATTTCCCTTCAAATCTCAAAAGAAACCTGAAATTAATCTTGCATTGCTAGAAAGAAATATTACATTAATATCAACCACTTGACTCAGGTAAGTGCTTCTCAGATTGCTATTCAGGAACAACAGTGCACCAACAAGAGAAATGTATAACCTTTAAGAGAGTAATACTTTGTTGTCCTCTACTATATGATCTGGAGGACAGTGTAATACCAGTGTGGACTGTTGGTGGGATACTATACCATGACAGGGGTTTTGTTGTTTTTTTAATTATTTTTCTTTTTTCTCCTCCACTCTTTTTCACCAAGTTTTTACGGTTTAAGAACCTAAATTCTTTATGGGTTGGGGACCATTGGGTTTTCAAATGTGTATAATTTATCATATAAATATCACAGTGAATTTGGCAATTATACTAAATCCAGCCTTGCAGGACATCCAAGAAGTATTATTTCACTCCACATGCATTTAGTTGGAGTAGTGGCGCATGAGATACAGCATTTCCAATGGGTTCATTGCTCCCTTGCATGTCAACAATTTTGTTCCAGCTCTTTTAAGTAGTAGAATGTGAAACCCCATTTATGCATCATATTTTACAAGTTACCAGACAACATTCCAGTTGTTCAATTCATAAAAAGTCAAAACAGTTTTTATCTATAAAGATAGGTAGATAAATAAATAAAATAAAAATGCAGCAAGACAACACTGCATATCTTATAACAGAAGAGGTATAGTAAGTCTGACAAACTTGAATATTTAGCCCCTTTTCCAACATCATTCAGAACCTTTGCAAATCCTGTATCCAAGGATAATGTCTCTTTGCAATTTACACTAGGATCTTGTGTACTACAATACCTTTAGTTGAGTGGATGATGGATAGAGGTCCCAAATGCCTCGCTTTCGTACATCCACCCCTAATCCTGGGTGTCCTTCACTGTTCAAGATGTAAACAAGAAGACCGTTGCCACATCCCATGTCAACAAATGATTGCTTCCAATTAGGACGATTCTGTTGAGAACGCTGTGCTTCCCAGAGAAGTAACAAGTAGGTAGCTATAGCTACATCTTCAAATACAAACTTCTGGGGATCTGTTCTTTCAGGCCATATCTGCAACATTTTTTTAATTACTATCAACTTCATTATATCACTAAAATGAGCACATCTAAATTAACACTACTAACATTCATATATTTAAAATTTTGTGAAAGTTTTTTCCATTTACAAGTTAAAAGTCACTGTCTTTGAGTTGTCTACAAAATAAATTAAAGAAATTTAACTGAAGAGTTAAACGACAGAATTAGAAATTACACAATAGACAGTACAGATAAAATATTTAAAGATCCTCAACAACATGTCACAATGAAAATTTGACTTGTATTACACAAAGAGAGGATTCCTAACATCATCTAACAGTAAACAGTAAGAAAGGTTTTTTATACGAATAAAATACAAGTCTGCTTTATTTCCCTTCCACAGGAAACCATATAAATGTTTAGATTTTTCTACAATAAAAAATTGTGTAACTCTGACCAGGTATAAATCCGCAAACATCGATGATTCAACAAAGTAATCCTTACACCAACTGAAAATGTATATGAAATTTCAACCCCAATTAATTCAAAATTTGAATCTTTCCTTTCTCATATATGGAATTGTTGTAAGTTCAAAACAATCTAATAATGTCTTGAGAAAATAATGTATTTCATTGAGTACCTTTTTCTGGGAAATAATATTTATAAATACATGCTTACTTCAACAAGTTTCTGTCCGTATTTTTCCTTCAGGTTCTGGTAAAGCACAGAATACTGATCAGCATAAATTAAGGACAATGATTGTATTCCAGGTGAAGATTGATTTGGGTTTTCTTCTGACCAGCGTTGCAATTTAGGGAATAGACATTCTTTTAGCCAGGTAGCTGCTTTGTCATTCACAGCATTAATTCCAAAGATTGCAAGGAGCATTTCCTCATTCACAAACTGAATGCTAAAAGGATAAACAGGGGCCAAAGGAGTACTAATAACCCCCTTTCCATAACGTAAACCAATAAATATATATTCACTCTGAATAGAATCTGAAATAAAAATATAATTTTTTTGATATGATAGCATAATAATATATGTATTAATAATAATTGCATTAATATTCAAACTTTGACAACTACACACAATAGGTAATGTGCAAATTTGTGACCGGTCAGAATAAAATCACAATAATTTTCGCAACTGAAAAACAACTTAATTAAATATAAAAATTATTCTACCTGAGATAGTGATCTGGAGCATTTCTTTAAATACTTTGCTATAACGTGGTAAAAGCTTCCTTATCTCCAAATTTAAATAATTTGTGGTATCTTCAGATGAATTTTCATATTTGATAACCATACCATTTTGTTTTAATGAATCTATTATGCAAGTTACTTCCATATCTGATGTCATCTCACATTTTATAATTAGCCCAAGAAGGTCATGGCTATGTTCAGGATGTTGCACTTTTGCAGTGAACAGAGGTACAGAAGTGGAAATTCGTCTATTCACATAATGTGGGTTTCTATGCCACCTTTGTACAGCTTGTTGATATTGAGAAATATCTTGCAATGGAGATCTACATAAAATTACCTCTGATGTCGACTCCATCTTTCAAAACGTTTAAGACTAAAAACTAAAATTATCTACGAAACACATGGGAATTTATCCTCTATTCTTCTCAGTGTACTGAAATTAAAAATAAAAAGATATAAACAAAATAATAATCTTACAATTCTGCACAAATCAAAAATATCTAATCATTAATTTCCAATGCAAAAAGAAATTGAAAGTAAACAACATTCTAGACTTTACCACACAAATTTGACCCATACTAAGTCATCAACTGGCGTATCTGTAGGTCATCTTGCACACTAATACATGGCTCCAAACACATTCAAAACTGCAATATTTAATAGAATCAACAAAAAAGGCAGGAAATTAGGTGTCAAGAACTTTTGGCTGAAATCACTTCTAACATGATTTTCAAAAATTTAATATGAAAGGTTGAAAAGCTATCTGAAACATCGTAATATTATCACAGACTCGCAGCAAGGATGAAGATAAGTTCAATTTACCAAAATTGCCTTATTTACACCTCCAAATGAAATCTTCACATCACAACAAAAAGAATCCTCATTAGCTTCATTCTTGATTTTTCAAGAGCTCCTGACACTACAGATCACCGAAGTTTATCATCTAAATTGAAACCTTACAGAAAATTTTCAATAAAAGTCAATTTTTATTATAAACCTCCAATTTACATTTTTCCTTTGCCATAACAGTATTTCTCTTTTTGAATCTCAACATATCTGACACTTGTGAAATATTGTGTTGGTGACTACCTTCTTTATTACCCATTCTGCATCTTCTACAGCTCGCTTGATAATTTGCTGAACCCGTTGTTGATCAGTTTCAAGTATATGTTGCTTGTAACTCTGAAACATTACGAGTACATACAAATTTTCAGGAAAATCAACGGAATTCACAAAAGCTAGGCATTTAAAAAATTCTCAAGATCTATTTAACTCATTAAGATTTGGGTAAGTCACACCCTCACACATTCAATTCATATTTAATAGATAACATCAAAGGAAAATACAACTACCCTCATCGCTGGTAGTTTCTGAGTTACCAGGAAGGCTGATGATCTAACAAAAGCTACATGATAGACAACTCATTAACTGTCAAATAGGATTGGCATACATAGTCAATGAAAAATGGTTTACTACAGCAATCCAGAATGGATAATCTACCTTAGAATATTAGCATTCGTGCTAGGGATGTAGTACCTGTTTGATTGCATGCTTATAATGCTGCGATGCATCTCTCGGTAATTTATCGCACTGTCTAAGAAGATACTTATACAAACTTTTCGGTGTGTATTGGGTACTCGTGCGAAGTACATAACTTAATAGCACCATACCTATGTGTACTTTTGATCAGTGTATGCTTCTGATAACCTGCAACGATGCACACGATTTAACTACTTTTGAAATTACGTTTAACTCTACACCACACGAAATACTTATGCCCACTTTTTTCTCGAGGGATTAATATCTTCTGTAACCTACTGTAGGAATATTGTTATCTTGAATGCACCTTAAAGACCACACATGTCAATTAGGCAGAGTGCAGGGCAGGCTAAGAGGCAGAGTTCTGGCCCGGCCTTACAACTCTCTCTGGGCCCAGCTGGGTATCAATCAACCAGCTGAAACACGGAAAGATACAGCAGGCTGACATTGTACTACGTAGCTACGATAGGACCTTCCAATTTAATTCTAATGTTCGAAAAGAAATAATGAAGGTAAACAAAAATTTGCAGTAATTTCATTTATTAATCAAAAGTTCGATAAAAATCGATATAAAGGTTTCAAAATATTATTTTACTGGCAAGCACAAAAAACACGAAGACGAAGTTAACAATGGCAATTGGCAATGGAATGGAATACAATACCACGGTGTGGGCAGCAGTATAAACAACAACCAGCTGTGAAGTTTCTAGCCATATTGTGGATCGTTCATGTGGGCAACCACGTGGGAGGAAAATGGGAAATTCGAAAGGAATTTCTTAGTTTACTATTACTTCATGTACTATTCTATTAAACAATTATCTTCAAATTTTTATTTCAAAATCGTGCAAGAATCATGAGGATGCAAACGCCAGCTCATGGTGGAAATACAGCATCAGTTTGCATCATTAGTATACTCTCTGAGTTTGCATTGCAAGTATTAAATATCCAGTGGATCAGCAGTGGATCAATTGCCACCAGCCAGCGTACTCTGGAGGATGCACAAGTCATTATTAAAATTCGGTAGTACGATAAGCAACTAACAGAATGAGTTACTGTCTACATCGCTACTTGAAGGGCAGTTACCAACAGTCAACTTGGCTTTCGGCACAGCCAACTGTAGTCTAGTAAATTGGAACTTTCTAAACATACCAGTTTAATAACATGTTATTCAGTGCAGATTCAGTGTGTTCCGGTGTGTTCAGTGGCGGCTGGAGCCCGCTGGTGCCCTAACAGATTTGAGGTTGCACCTCCATCGAATGACGGAAATGTAATTTCTAAAATTCAAAATACGGATACATAATAAAAATGTAAGGAATTCAAATCAATTAAAACCAAGTGAAATAAAAGTCTATATTGAAACATTACTTACCTAATTTTATGCGTCTTACCCACGTAAGCTGCTGGCCAGTTAAAAAGCCGAACTAACGGGACAACATTTGAAAAATGTCACTGTCGGATGAGAACATACATTTATACTCGATTTAGGGTAGTTTCGTTTCGTTTTATGTTGGCAAAAGTTGTTGCCAACCGTCACACAAATACCCTGTATATATTACCTTCAAGCGGTAGGGACATTTTTTAAAATTTAAGTTTGCAATGAAACAATGACTACTTCCGTAGATTCCGCCAACATTCAAAGCCATCCAAGTGAAGTTGTGTTAGTTTACGAGTGTTGCTAAAGATTTGCATTTTGCGTTTTGGTGCTCTTCGTTCTTTGCGTTTTATCGTTCAATTTATTTATTTAGTAGTACTAGGCGTTTTTGAGTTTTATTTATTATTTTCCAATTGTTTTCTTTAGTAATAATAATAAAGTTAATTGAAATAGTTATAGTATTTCTCTATTTGCTGTTGTTAAGTGTCCCTTTAGTATTTCTTGTTTTAAATTAATTATATTATATTTATTATTATTTTTTCTGAATTCATTTTAATTAAATGATTTTATTTTTATTAATTGTTTTAGACTGTCTCTGGTAACAATGGATAAGTTATTGAAGACTTACTTACACTAATGATGATTTTCATTTTTTTTTGAACTTACTTTTAAAAGCTAATGAATAATTGAACAGATAAATTAAATGGATGCATTTGCATTGATATTGACATAACTGGACTGTTAGGAACAATTCATTCGATCACTTAAAAACTACCATGTGTATCGCGTTAATTAACTTCAATAATTGTGGTATTTATTTGCGTTCAATAAAACTCATTACTACCACTTCAAAACGTGAAGGAACTGATGACACACATCTCAAAAGCATTAATAACATAGAAGTATGACCGCAGATAACTTTTAAGGTTGGATTTTTCATTTGCACTTGACACTTTTTAACACTTCTTAAGCTCGCAATAGTTGATAATGATAATTCTTAATTAACTTAATAATTATTCACAGACTTAATATTCGTTTATAGATGAACATCTTTTTCTAATTCTACCGAAAAACAAAACATGTATTAATGAACAGTGGACAAGACTCGAGACCGCGCGAGGATTGTGAATGAGACAACAAACAAAACAAAAGCGAGACCCTTGATCAGAGTTATAGTTTCATAAGTTGGCTATTCCGACAGGAAATCTTTCAAGCTGCCATATTGCGAATTTAGTGCGGCCTAATACACGGCCTGGAGTTCTAAGGCAAATACACCTCCCGCGCACGTAGTTCTGGCTTTGATTTCCACTGGGCACTTAAGTTCGACTCCAGCACATTGCAACAAGCACTATTGCTTCGGCACGTTTCACACAAATAAAAATATTTTATTTCGAAAACTTCACTACCCTAGTATATTTGGCAATAATGACAGATCTTCGACAAACTTTTGTATTCACAAGAACGTTCGCAAACTCAAACATGTATTATTGGCCAGCTGCAACCCCACTGGCTTCTGCGATAAATTATACTTTATTTTTTCTAACGTGTTATCTGTGGATAGTATCTCCAAGATGGAATATGGCACGACTTTTTGCGACTTACTCGGTCCTGCCGCAGGTGTCGAATGCTCGTGACCATATCAAGCAGTGCTGCAGATTAAGCGACTCTAGCGGCACGACTGAGAAAGATGCGAAAAGCTGTGCCATATTCCATCTTGGAGATACTACCCTCAGATGCCTCGTAAGAAAAAAACAAGCATACGGGAGTTCCATCCAAAATGGCTATTTTTACACAAAGAACTCTCAAATGTACGTTTTGAATCAACAATCCTAATATCAATAGAAAACAAATTCTCCAAATATAAACAATGCATTGAATATCGCCAATAATTGCCTGAAGTCGTGTACTTTCAATAACTAGCGAAAATCACAAAACTACGATGCAGTGAGTTAGACGAAGAAAGAATATGGGTAATTCCCTGATATTCCTTCCGTCGCCATCTGTCGGGTTGCCCAACCAAAAGGCCGTATAATCCCCGTATTAAATCGAAGGACCAAAGAATAAATCAATAAATCCATTCATACAGCCAAGAGCGTGGTGCAATTCCTGACAAGGCACTAGGCACCGGAGAGAGCGCCAGTCGGACGCTCTTTAGTTTCAAAATAATTTCATATACATCAATATTGCTGCAATGTCTTGAATAATGGATGTTTTAAAAGGAAAATGTATATTCCTAAGACATGAGATCTTTTTCATTTTCTGGGGATTGTGCAACCGTGCAGCCTAAGCACGAGCTGCCACTGCTAAACACAGCAGTTGTCAAAGTTTTTTTTCTGATTGAATTTTGAGCATACTAGTAGAATCTTGTTTGAACTGCTATTGTAATAACTCTTATTTATTGTGCTCTTTACAGTGAACTATCTCAAAGAATGAAATATTCTCTGTCTTACGAAATAAAAAATATTACATTTTGCTTGCCTATAACGTAACTTTCGCTAGGAGGGTTGTACCAATATGGCGGTGCGCGCAATTGTGGTGGGTTTATTAGCATGTGCAGGAAGAGATACGTATGGGCGACTCTATGAAATGTGAAATAGTGTTGAATAAAAATGGAAATTGGAATATTTTTTCACATTAAATTATTAGCGCAATTAAAAAGTATTTATAAATTGTACTCATAGAAAAGGTGTTCAATATTTTAATATTGAAATATTAACTTGGAATGAAATGGTTTTGTCCAATAACAATACATAAAGCTCGTAAGCATTCTAAATAATAAAATGGCAGTGATAATTGAAAATTGTATAATTATAGATGGCATGTGTGTATGTGTAATTACATATCAAAATTTAAAATAATCTCCAATGTAAACTAAACTATTCATAGTGGTGAAATTTCATGAAAAAATTAAAAGTAGGAAAAGCGCTATAGTATTATTCAGGTAATGTCAAGTAAACACAACTGATAAAAATTACTTAGAGCTAATTTTACACTTACGGGTAGGTTAATTCGGTGACCTATATCGTGTGACCTAAATTCAAAGATATTTAATTCAGTTTAGTAAACCATTGACATACCACAATGTACATATCTTACCAGTGCATTTGTAGATTAACTGAACTGATAACAGAAGGATAATTTCACGAATGTTTCCACAAACTTCAATACATACAATTTTCTGTTACTTCTTCTGGGCATTATGCAACACAAAAGCACACCTTTCAAATTGCTTATCAAAAACTAGTGGTGCTAAAACATCATGTATTTTCTCGCCTTTAGTAATGGTTATGTACTAATAGTTAATATTATTTATAATTTAATTTCTCTCTGAATGAACACGTCTCAGTCGTCATTTTTTGTAAAACTCATTACAAATGGTGGAACATTTTGTGCCAAAACGAAATATTTTCAAGCAAATATCACCACAAATTTCACAATTAAAACTGCTTTTTATACAACTAAATAACAACGAGACGTAATTTACAGAAATTCGCGAGTCGCGTCGCGGAATATCATTGTTGCATTCCAATTTAATATACCCTGAAGACTAGCAATTTTAATTTCATATAATTCAATTAGGTTTCAAATAATTTCTAAAAGATTAATTTTTAAACGTATAAAAAGGTCGAATGCAGGCGCGGCTCGTCATTAAAGGCTGTAAGGCGGAGCAGCGCCCTCTGGAATACAAAGCCAGGCGACGGGCAGCCATCTTGCCAATGACGTCACGGTGAGTAGGCCCACTAGCCCCCGTCGCGGGCCTACGCTGTCTGCTGCAAGAGCATTTCACAATTTATTTCTCCCTGGCACTTCATTTCCTAACAACAGATTTTAGTAACGAAAATCTAAGGATTTATATTTTTAGAAACAAGTTCCTTTTATTTCTGGAAAATGCTTCTTTGAAAGAAAAAATAAACATCCTACAACTACCAACAAAATTGGAATCAGAAGTTAATAAAAATATATTTTGATTAATTTTTAAACAAATAATTTATTTGAAAAAAGTCATATGGCAATTTACATATTATACAATACATATTCTGTGTATTAAAAAAGACAACAAAAAAATTGAGTCATTTTCTTCTCAATACATTGGCATACATATTCCATTTAGGTATATCTAACATAAGCATGAAATCAATTTACTTCTTTTGTCGTTTTTTTAGGCATGCTGGAAGTTGAAAAAACATCATTCTTTTGCCTGACATAATTATTTAAAATAATGTTCACAAAAATTCCTAGAATACATTTAATAATATTTTCAGTTTTGTGGTTTCTACAATCATGACCACTATAAACTCCAGGAATGTTTGTTTCAAGGCAACGAACCAAAACGCTTCTCTGATTGGATATCTTTAGAAAATCATTCTCAAAATTTGAAAATAATTTCTGCACAATCACGTAACAAGATGCCACACATTTAACTGTATCTTCAGACGGATACTTTAACCCACCTCTGTCATTTGCCAGTACAAGCCTGTCATTTGAGTCAATATCGTCTTTTTGTAAAAAGACTTTACAATATTCACACCCATTCCATTTTTTTATTATGCTATGGGAGCAGTATCCAGCAATATAAGTAAGAATTGGCCACTTGGCCTCATCCAATTCTTCAATATCTTCCTCGTCAACATCTAGAGATTCAACAAACGAAGGAAGAGAAACGTCGGCATTAGACTCTGGTGTGTATTCCAGAGGGCGCTGGGCGGAGCCTCCCCTGCAAAAATCGCCGCCCAAAAGAATGTAAAAAAGATTTATAAATTTATTTATTTATTTATTTATTTATTTATTTATTTATTTATTTATTTATTTATTTATTTATTTATTTATTTATTTATTTATTTATTTGTTTATTTATTTATTAATAATGGCTTTCTGAATTATATTATGTAATAATCATATCAAAATTTTTATATGGCATTGCTACAACGCTCGTTCGTAACGCATTTAAAGCAGTGGACAGGGAAGACTTCATTCTGCCATAAGCCCCTGTGTAAAACGAGGAGGGCGTGACGTCATGCATTCACTGCACAGGGCGGACGAAGGCTGCGGCCTGGCAGCCTTCAAGGGTCGGGACCTGGGCGCCGCCGAAGCCTGGGTGGGGCGTAGGGTCTGAAGCTCAGTGAGAAGCACTGAGCATTAACTAGTTCAAATACGCGGTAGGAGCGCTACTCCCTTATCGAAATGTGTATATAAATACATTAATTAAAAACCAAGTCCAAATGAAAAACAAACAGACAAAGCTCTGTCAAAGAACACGTTCCCCTGCTGTCCCCATGAATGAAAATCTAGTACGAAGGGCAAGTAAAAAATAAGGTTCCCACATTTTTTTTAGGGATAAGGCATTTTTTATTGCTATAAATATGTATACCATCTGAAAGCTTGTATTTTAAACTATTTTTCTACATAGTCACCAGATCTTTCAACGCATTTTTTCTGACGAGTTATCCACTTCTGAAAACCCGCTTCGAAGAACTCCGCCGCTAGGCCGCCAATGTACTTGGTGACCGCTTCCTTCACCTCTTCATCTGTACTGAAGCGTTGTCCACCCAAGTGTTGCTTCAATTTCGGGAACAAGTGGAAGTCGCTGGGAGCAAGATCAGGGCTGTAGGGGGCATGATCAAGCAATTTCCAGCCGAATTTGTCCAGTAGGGCGGTGGTCTGTCGAGAGACAAACAGACAGGGTTTCTGAAAGCATATGCGGGACCCACCGCGCACACACCTTGTGATAACCAAGTTTTTCGGTCAAAATGTTGTCGATGATTTTTTCACAAACCTCAGGAACCTGATCAGCCAGCTCCCGAAGCGTTACTCTTCGATCCTCGAGGAGAATGCGCTCAATCTTCGCCACGACTTCGTCGGACACCGATGGCCTCCCGCTCCTTTGCTCGTCGTGAACGTCTGTGCGTCCTTCGGAGAACTCCCTGCACCATTTTCGGACGTGCTGGACGCTGATGCAAGCTTTGCCATAAACTTCTTCCAACTGTCTATGAATTTCAATAGGTGTAAAGTTCTTCGCGTTTAAAAATAGAATCACTGAACGGATTTCACACCTGGCGGGGACGGCGATTGCGGGCTCCATCGCGGATGGCTGTTAGACTGGCACTAAGCTTCGCAGTGATCTTCCAGGTAGTTGGAATGGAGTGGGGGGGGTCAACAATGAAGGCGGTGTTGCCGGATTTCTCCTAGTATCTCGCGTGGCGAGTGTACAGCGTTGGGAACCTTATTTTTTACTTGCCCCTCGTACTACCCTCGAATTAACTTAATGAACTGGCGGGAAAAACGACACGCCCCGCTTTCTGAAGTGCCGTTAGGTACGCACCACAGAGCAGTTTGTGTATGGTACGAAAGTTTAGTGGTTGTCTGTTGTCTTGTTAGCGGTGAAGGTGATTTGTGCGTAAGTCATAGTGTGATATTGTGTAGCTGCATTTGCTTCATTTGTGGTGTTGAGTAGTTTTGTGGGTTTTATTGGTGTTGGTGTATTTATTGTAAAGATGAATTCAGTGAACAATGTACGTGGTAACAATTTGGACCTTCATTCGAAGATACAGGTGAAAACCCTTGCAGAACGTTGCTTTTCTACTCTCAAAAGGGTGAAGACCTTCATTCGAAACACAAATGAACGAAGATCGACTGTGTGCGTTGGCAATGTGTTCCATTGAAAAGGTGTTATTGTCATCACCGAACTTCAATGAACTCGTTATAGACTACTTTGCAGAACAGAAAGAGAGGAGAGCTGACTTCATTTACAAACAAATAAACTAAGGTGAGCCAAATATTATAAGTATGTAACGTTAACATAGTTGTGCTGCGGTGTACTCCATCCCCCGCAATTCAACAGGTGCAGCCTACCCCATTTAGAAAACCACGAACCGCGACTGGTCGAATGTAAGAAGTGAACAAAGAAATATGAAATAATATACACATTCTAATTTACGTAGCATCCAACTTCCTCAAAAGACTTCTAAAATTACGCCCACGAAGCACAGGATTTTCGGCACGGGCGACTTAGTTTGGCGCCAAATTACACAAAAAAACTCATATTTTCAGAAACTTCAACGTGACGTTATTTGAAGATGTTTTTGATGAACACATTTCGTTAAGAAAAAATGTATCTTTAGAATTGTAGTTGTAGGAAGACGTCGAAAATTTTGTATTTTTTTTTTAATTTTTGAAAAAATCAGTGTTTTAACAAACATGAAACCTGCACTATTCTGTGAAGCCTCATTTACGATATGGTCTAAATTTAATTTAAAAAATGTGCCGTTTTTAAGAAAAAATGGTTTAAAGAAAAAAAATTGTCTATGTTTGACACAAAATTTTGCAAAAAATTCTCATGTTTTTGAAAAATTGTACATAACATTATTTTTAGATCTCTTTTCATAAATACATGTCATTAAGAAACTAGAGGTGCCAGAGAATGACACAAACTTTCTCCTACCAAATTTTTCTAATTTCCTTGGTGTGGTCTGGCTTTAAGGTTTTGCTCCATTTTTCGGCCATTTGCCATCTATCGTCGCCCAAAGTGGATTTTTTTTTACATTTTCTCAACTTTTTACATGCCTAATAGTACAACCCAAATAGTACGTCAAGAGTATTAAAGAAGAGTAAAACATTGTCCTAAATAGAAATTTTCATTGAAAAATTTGAAGCAGTTATTAAGAAAATGGTGATTAAGTCTAGGGCAATATCACGGATTCCCTATGAATGTAATTTTGAAAGTAAAATGTCATTATCAATGACGTCGAAAGCTTTTGAGAAATCTAAAAATAACCCAATAGGTGCTTCGTTTTGATCCCATGATGAGGCGACGTCTTTAAGAAAAGAAAAATAGCTGTTTCCGTTCATTTTTATTTTCTAAATCCATGTTGGCAATCTGAAAGTGCGTCGTTTTTAGTGAGAAAGGTTCCCATTCGTACGTAAAAAAAGTATCTCTAAAGCGTTTGAAAAAACTGACATACGATCAATGGACCGATAATTTTGAATTTCATTTTTGTTGCCTTTTGTGAAGAGCGGCTTAATCTTAGATGTTTTGAAAATATCTGAAATTACGCATTACACATGCGAGTTAACGGTGTATTATGGGAGGCGCACAGGTCTTTAACAAAGAATCCGGGAATTCATCTAAACCCTTCGAATATTTATTTTTCAGTTTACCGATTATTTTGAGAATTTTATAGGAAGAAGTTTCTGAAACAAACATCGTGTCTAAAATTTTTGGGGAAATGTCCGATATTGAATGTTGTGGCTGAAGACTTTAGTGAGATCGGCAGCATTTCTCGAAAAGTATTGGTTAAAGAGACTAGCCAATGTTGCCGGATCGTTCACATTTATATCGTTATATTCTAAAACAACATTCTCTACAAGGTTTCTTTTATTTGGTCGTATTTTTTATTATATTCCACATTGCTTTTGTTTTGTTATTTGAGTTCAAAATATCCTGAGCGTGTTTCATGATTTTAGCCTGCCTTATGACTTTTCTTAACAATAATTTCTATTTTTTAAAATAGAGCAGGAAATCTTGAGATACGTTATGACGTTTAGAATTCGCTTGTTTTTACATGATGTCCTAATCCTTTGAATTATCCAAGAATTGCTTTTCAGTTAAATATTTAATTTTAATTTTTGAAGAGGAAAACAAGTGTTAAAATGAAATGAAAGCGTTGAAAAAAAGAATTACATTTATCGTTTGTATCAACAGTATTATAAACCGCGTCCCATGACTCCTGCATCAAGTAATCAATGAATAATTTTATTTTACTTTTAGTAAACAATCTAGTCATACGTGAAATATTTATTCTGTCAGTGTTCGCATTTCTTATAATGGTAAGAATTTGTGCATCGTGGTCACTGTATTCTAAATCCTTTACTTCAACTTCATATCGAGTAGTAGTTTTGTTATTATAATTTGATCGATTGCCTTCATCGTATTTTGTGTGATCTGTGTAGGTACATTAATGTACGTATGTACGAGAAAGTAACTAGAGATGCTACAAAATGGCACAGACTTTTTCGTAGTAAAGGTTTCTAATTTCCTTTTTGTGGATTGGTACTGTACAGTCTGGCCCCTCCTTGCCTGCTGTCATCTATCACCGCCCAAATTACATTTTTTAAAAATTTTCTCAACTTTTCGGTTTCCAAACAGTAGAACCCAAATATTAATTTAAGAATATTAAAGAAGGCTAAAACATCGTCCTAAATAGCAATTTTCATTGAAAAATTTGAAGCCGTTTTAAAGAAAATGGCGATTATGCATTACAATAAATGCGAAATTTGAATCTCTTTTTCACAGAAATTTATTCAGTTTTCGAAAAACTTCATTTGAAGCACTTCCACTCACAAATGCAATAATGTATACAAATCCATTAAAAAAAGTACACCAAAATGAACTTTACGTGATATTAAACAGTGCCATTACCTCTATCACTTCCAAAAGTTTGAAGAAAAAAATTGGAGCCATTTTTTAGAAAATGATATTTGATCGTTTCTGAAAATGTGAGATTTTGAGCTCATTTTTACAGAAAACTGTTGTGCTTTTGAGAAACTTTATTTGACATTATTTAAAGCACATGCACTCATAAATATAATGTTGTGAAGAAATCGCCTCTAAAGTAAGTATTATCGACGTGAGAGACAAGTAAAAAAAATACATTTTTACGATAAAGTAAAAAATGTTCATAATTGTAGAAAACGCTCAAAAAAATTTGAATTTTTTCAATTTTCGATAAATCAGAATTTTCAACGAACATGAGACCTGCTCCATTCTGTTAATCATCCTTCTCACTATCCAATGACGAAGTTTATTAAAAAACGTTGAAGCCATTTTTTTTGAAAATTTCGAAAATGTCGCAAAGGGCTTCTTGTAAAGTACCCCCCCCCCAAATTAAAATATCGGTTTCAAATTCAAGGGGCGGCGACATCAGTTCGATTCGATCGTTCCAGATCGATCGTGGAATATCAATTTTGGAGAAAATCGGCTGAACGATTTAGTCGCTAACGTTTTCACAGACATACGGACAGAGTTTTGCCGTCAGTCAATTTTTCGGTACATTATGGTTCATTCGGTACATTTTTACGGTTCGGTACATTCTGTACATTTTTCAGCAACATTACGTGTTCGATGATTTTGTTTTCTGTATTGAGCATTTGTATTTATCCACTTTTTCATTGTCAGGGCCCTGTTATAAGTTTTGCTGCCGAAAATTCGCCGGTTTCCGCGTATTGCATAACTTTCTACGGAGGTAGCGAGAAAGTAAAAATCTGAGCTGATTCTTTTTTTATGATGGTAACTTTTTTATTACATTTTAAAGTGATATAATAAGTCAGAAATTACATTGAAAACACAGGTTATTAATTTGTTGTGTATTACTATCTTATTATCATTCTTATGAATATTTTTTTTTAAACAACGAATAGTTTTCAAGGGAAGGATAATTGCCACTATTGTGTCCCTCTTGGATCCACATATGTCACATTAATATTAGTCCCTGAAGTTGAACACTTTTCACAGTTTTTCTAAATCAAATTCTATGATTTTTAAAAGTGAATATCTCTTTGAATGCCATTTCAATTTATTGATTACTTTTAATAGTCATTGGTTGTTATTTTCAAATTAACATATTTTTAAACAGGAAGAAAAATCTATTAGAGAACACATCTTCATAAAATATTTTTCTTTGAAAACTGTAATTTACAATGCGGACAAACCACCACCTAATTGTTTCTTGATAGAATACACGTGTTAACAGCAATAATTTTGTACATACAAAATAATAATTGCCTACAAACTTTATTTACATGATTAAAATATCCTTTTTCAGTGCAGTTAAGTATTTTTTATTACAAAATTACCAATGCAAATTGTCTTTTTGTTTCATCATTCTCTTGGAATGTTATATATTGAAAGAGTAAGTAGTTCATTAATTTGTCATTTAACAGGCACTGTCAAATTTTCTCCTATTTGTTAACTGCTACAGTTGAATTCTTGAAGAATATTCAATCTCTTCATGCTGTCCTTTGCTCTGCCCTGATGCATGACCAACGTGGTAAGCCTTTTTTTACATTGCGTACAGCTCTGGAGAACACATTTCTCTGAAAAAGTTAAAGGCCAATAAAGATACTGAAATTTTATCGAAAAGCAAAATCTTTAATAAAACTGAATTTGTTTACTTAATTTGGCCCATTTTAAGAAAAAATTGTCTATTACTATTTAAACAATGTGGTTTTTGGTATTTTATCTAATACAATATACTAAAACCTAATGTACTCATCCATTAAAAGATAAATTTTCCTAGTGAAACAGATGAAAAGTTTGTTCACTGGCTCATCATACTCACATCTATTTTAATTCATTCACATTATGTGAGACAACATTTATACTCTCAAAATTGTTCAAGAAAAATAGCATTGTTCTTGCTTCATCCTTAGTTACATTCATGGAAAATTGTTTTTCTTATGAAATACTAACTGTAAAATTATTATATAAAAGAATCTCTGATAACCTCTTATTGAGGTGATAATGTAATAATCTCTGGGAAATAACTAATTTAAGCCTTTTACCCAAATGCAAACACTATTTGGGAAGGAATGTCAGTCTTGTAGGGCATCATATATGCAGAATTGACAATTTGAAAGGCAGAAAAAAATTTGCCTTTGTAGATTATATATGTGAGCCTTTCATACAGACAAAACATGCTCTAAAACAGAAGTTTTTTAAACTGTGATACAACTATCCATACCATTGGTTCATGGTAGCTTGGAAGGGCTTCATGAACAGCTTTACATGGGAAGATTTTAAGTACCACGTCATACGCAGTTTTTAACTGTTTTTTTGACGTAAAATAAATAAAATAAATAAATAAATAAATAAGTAAGAGTTTTCTCTTTCACTGATTGACTTTAATTTTTTAACCAAAGAAACAGACACCAGGAAACTGTCATCATGCAGGCATACTTATGTCCTAGAAAATTTTCATGACTCAACCTCTGAACTCAGAGTTTAAAATATCCAGTCTTAGACATAATAAATAATAATGATTATAATTATTATGATCATTCAAATTGATGCTCGAATTAGATTTTGATGACTAAACCTTGCATTTTGTAAATATTCAAGCACCTGAAAAGACTGCATCGTTCAATTGTTAATGCACAGACAAATATTTTGATTACTTTCAGATGATTTATAACTTCCTTTCTTCTATTAATTTCCGTAATTATAAATCATGTCAATTGGAAATAATTTGTTCCGCTGAAGTAAATTTCTTGCATGTTTTTGCAATTATTTACTATGCATATATGCTAGACGTTTCCAATAAATGTCATTTAATAATTTAGACAGAACTTAAATTAAAGCTCATAATTTAGGGAAAAATCTTCAATTGTTTACATTAACTTTGTCAGGTGCAAGGGGTCAATCCTTGAAAAGTTTGAGAGCCTCAGTTCTAGAATTAATTTGACCAGCACCAGTAAATAAAATGTTGCTCTTTTTATTGAGGTCTCAAGCTGATCAATGGAAACAATCTTTTGCACTCTTTCTGAGGGTTGAGGTGAGACAAAGGGGAGACCATAAACTAGACACTAACAAAAATGTGATTTCTTTAGCCATGAGGTCAGCACAAGGGGCCTCTGCAGACATGAGAAAAAAGACAAAGATCAAAAAATTTTACAAAGCCTAAGATAAATGATCTTGTCTCAATGTTTGGTTATGTAGTAAATAAATAAATAAAAAATTGTAACAATTTATACATTCATTGGCCTAACATGTTACCTCACAAAGTTGTGTTGGAAAATGTCCATTAACGAGGGTCTTCTATTAATTTCAGAATATGCAGTTTTTCAAGATTCACATTGCTTTCTAACAATAATTCCAGAGATAACGGGAAGTATTATACTAATTATATCAAATCACCGTTTGAACATTCTGCTCAAAAAGTTACAAGAAAAAACATTTTTCCGTCATTCACTCATACGTATTTACTTTCTTTATAATTTCCTGAACCTGTTTCATTATCTACATCATCACAGAGATAAAAACTGATTTCATTGTTCACATTTTGAACTGATTGACCACACACTCAGTTTTAGTATTGTTTTCAAGCATATGTTTCAATTAATCATCCATCTCAAAAACTGATTCTTTAAGCTAGGTTTTTTAAAATATCAATGTCTCACAAAAATATAATGGATTTATAAAAATAATCTGCCTTTATGAGAACCTGGAATCCTTTCAATGCTTTGTTCAATTCATACATATTCAAAAATCAGTGTTTTATTGCATCAAGATCAATAAGTTTGGTCTCAGATCAAGACCAAGAGTTTTGTTAGCCACTGAAAACCAACCACCACTGCACATTACCAGAGTGAAGAACATAGATGTACATATTATTTCTTTTATGCTGCAGCCAAATGAAAGTTTCTGAAGAAGATATGAGAATTTTTTAAATTCTGCCTCTGATGTCTATCAAATTTTAATTCTAAAGTTAAAACACACAGAAACAGGTAAAATTTTACCATATGTTCACATTATTTTACTCTTTCGTATTTTCTCACTGTTCAATGAATTGGTCAACTGTGTAAATGATTTGTCTCTACTTATCCTGCTAAGCAGGGGCACCCAGAGAGGGAACAGCTGAAGCTATTTGCCTCAAGCTCCAATTTTACAGGGGAACCAAACTTTTTTTCATTCAAAACAAATAAAACATGTATTATTTTCTTCTAATTTAAATGAACTGTTGAGTTGCATGGAGCAATAAATTGTTTATGTTTTAGGAGGGATGGAACGTTTGGTTGAAATAAGGAGCTTCCACGGATCTACTCCTTCGGGCCTCTTGTTTTCTCTTGGCACCCCTGATTCTAAATAATGGTAACGGAAGTGTTTCATAAAATATCACTGTAGAAAATGTTCACATAAGACAAAAACTAGAAACAAACAAAAACACACATTTAAAAGACTCTCACAGAACAAGCTTGAACAAACAATTACAAGCTCAGGCAAGCTGTGTTAAGAAAAATCGTAGAATATGTAGACGAAATTGCAGTCAAATGAGAATGCAATCAAATGATCAAACACATTTTAAAATTATATCTACTTTTAAGGAGCTTAAAAATTGTTCTCACTCAGGAAGTTCTTTCAGTCTCTTAATTATTATTTTATTACAGCAAAAATCATTTGATAAGGAACAGGAGGGAAAAAATAAAAGAACTTTTGAAGAATACAGTTCATTAACAAAATATTGTACACAATTGTCACAATATTATATGCCATTGACATAGAATGCACTCAACAAGACTTGCTTGACATAGCACAGACATATTAATAAATAAACACACAGTTTTTACATGACGATCACTTCACAGTATACAATTAATGAGATTCTATGATCTACAACTAGAAAAATAAGATTAAAATCAAAATGACCTTATGCTTTGGTATAAAATTATGATATAAAATTCTAAAAAGATTAATTAGCTTTTTCTATTAAAAATAAAAGTATTTTCAAGACATTACACTGTACAATATAATTACAAGTGTGCTTAATGAAAGGAAGAAATCGGAGAAGATGGTTTTAATTACTATATATATATATATATATATATATATATATATATATATATATATATATATATATATATATATATATATATATATATCTATCTTTGAAACAAGAGAATCACACGAGAAGAATGATGATGATTTTTATTATTATTTACTTTTGTCAAAAACAAATATATTCACAAAGAACCTCCAACTGCTAATTTCTAAATTTTATAGGAGGGAAGTTCTTTGAATACTTATGAAAAGTCAATTGTCTATTTGGAAATTGACTTTTCTCGAGTCAAGAACCAATCATATTTTGGAAGGTTACTGATTCTGTAAGTACTTGATATGTACATTTGCACAGGACAGAACAGAGATTATCGAATAGTACTGATTTTTGTATTTCTCAGTTGGAAGTTACCACCTCTGATTTCTTCCATGAGCATGTCAATCGCACTCTTAGTGTTAGAGGAACATGCCTGTTTATTTGTAGTTTTCATTATAACTTTAGGTGAGTTCTTTTCAACTAGAGCTTTCTGAGCTTCTCTCTTTTTGTGTTGTTCATTGTCCTTTTGGGCTTGGTTGACTTTCTGGAAGAAGTCTGCTAGAAGCTTAAACCCTTCCTCTGGAGTAAACTTGACTGGATCTTCACAAAAATGTTTGGCCAATTGCGCCCAAGCTTCCTGAGCATTTTCTGTGAGTGTGGTCAAGTTGTTGACTTTCTCAAGAGCTTTGGAGAGAAAATCTGAAATGCATATGAAAATACATCATTAAAAGGTTAGTATCCAAAAATGTATGAAGTACACTGCTCTTTCTGATACAAGAGTATAATTTGTATCCTCCTTACAAAACAAAAGGTGAAGTCATAAAATTGTAATGGGCAACAGATCAGTGTACCATACAGGAACGAAAACAATTCTTGAAAACCAATCAAAATTACTGTATGTTTTTCATTTTAAATTTTTCCAACATTATGATGCACAAGGGATGGGGGTTTTGTATAGAGATCAGTTGTTTCCTGGGTAGCCGGGTTAATGTCAATCATGGGCGAGGACAAAACATTTGAAAACACATTTTCCAGTTGTCTAAGAGCATAAGTACAGGCTAGTTCATCATAGGATAACAACAAAATCATGTACCAAATTTCAAGTAAATATCTTACCAGAGAACTGACTTTGAACATCTTCAGGTGCCTTCTGCAATTCCTCATTGAGGCTTCTTACTTTGTCAACAAGTTTATTCACATCATCCAAAATTGCCTCCAAAGATATGCTACAAAATAAATCAAAGAACATTCAATTTTTTTGTTTTTTGTTTTATTTTTTTAATAGGCAGGTAGTCATATCACTGATTATACTCAAATCTTTTTGTTTTGTATTTTCCAGATGATCTCAACATTTATTAGTAATAAATAATATTAAATAAACTAATTATGATGATAATAATAAGAATAAGAATAACAATAATATAAACATTAAAAGTAATACTTTATTATTGTATTTTTTATGTGCACAACTAGTTACAGTATAGCTGATCTAATCTAAATAATTGTTAACATTAAAGCTATTATAGTGAAATTACACAAACCGAGAAAGGGATGAGACAGATGCCAGTTCTTCTGTAAATAGAAGGGCATTCTTGTGACAGTTGGTAGCAACATCCACTACATAATGTAAAAAGGTGATGTGTTGAGCATTTGCTCGCATTTCCAACAACTTCGGGAGTGCATTTAACTTAAAACCCACTGCATTTCCTGCATAGCTTCCCTGAAAATTCATTGTATAAATATATAATAAAAAAATAATCTGTCACATATGTTTCATTGAAAACAATATTTTCTAGGAACATTTTAGAGCTTGAAAAAAATAAATGCATAACTCCTGTAAAGTGCATCAAATTAAACTTACTAACAAATTAGAACATATCAATATTTCTTACCTGATTAAGGTAATTGCCCAATTGCAAGACCAAAAGTAAAAATTCTTTTAAAGATTCATTGGTTTTTATATCATAACAGGCTTTAACTATGGCTTCCAATTGTGGTTGCACTTCTCCTAGTCGAGATTCCAATTCTTCCTTCTGCAAAGAGATGATTTTAGCAAGAATTAAAAATAAGTTTCAGTGCACTTTCTTCACAGCAATAAAATTAAATTAATTTACTCACCAAGAGCATTGAATCTACTATAAGTTCATAGGCAGTCACACCTGCAAGCAATTCATAGAATTTTTCTGCTAGTCCCAAACGTGAATGATCACCGGCAAAACTCTTCACCATTTCAACCTAAAATGTAAACAACACAATCACTACGAATTCTCTTAAATTACAAACTAAATTTCAGAATCGTTGAGAGCAGTTCAATAATTTGTACAGCAATAGTTAATTGGCACAACATTTTAAGCTCCATTCTTTTATTTA
Organism: Teleogryllus oceanicus; assembly: GCA_964035755.1. NCBI lineage: Eukaryota > Metazoa > Arthropoda > Insecta > Orthoptera > Gryllidae > Teleogryllus > Teleogryllus oceanicus. The sequence continues at coordinate 67,282,408 of CAXIVR010000007.1, forward strand.
GTTTGCAAGCTTCTCAGATTATCAGACACTATTGAAACACTTTATTTTAAAATTATGAACAAGAAAGTTAAATTCACATTTTAGGCCAAGGCTTACCTCAGATTTTTCAGGAAGAAGTTTCACCAAAGCTTGTAATCTTTCTACACCTAACGCAGTTGCATCTCCTTTCTGCAATATTTTAACCACTTCTTCTGGAGACTTCTTCAGCTGCCTCAGAAAAATGTTTACTGCCAAGGAGCGCTTGCTGTCCAGCAAGTTCACTTCTTCTGAAGGAGCTGGAGCAAAACGACTTCCAGGAGGAGATGATTTTGGTCGTGTGTTTGTTCCTCGAGCAGAGGCTGCACTAGCTGATTTCTGACAAAAGAGTTCTTCTAAACGAGCAAGATGAGCTGACATTTCATACGAAAGTGCGGCGGGTTGACTCTTCCAGATGCTGTTATCTGTGGACAATTTTATAAAAGGATTGTTCAGAATTTTTCAGTTTAGCAATTACTTATCTACATTCAGTGCAAATAAAATATGGTAAATAATGACAGATGTACTGATGACTGAGTGGGCATGGTAGACTATCTTGCGTAAATATTTATTAAAATTTATGAAAATGAGGATTAACACGAATAAAGACAAGGAGGAAAAAAGGTTAAGAAAAATAATTACCTATAACATTGGGTGGCACCTTGGTCCAGTTTAGAGTTCTCATTCTTTTTCGAGGAAGTGTTGAAAAAGACTGAGGAGAACTTGAATGACCAGCCCACAATGTACTGGATGAAAAATTAGCAGGCAGAGAGTGTCGTTGGCCAGGACATGTCAGATAGTCCGGAATGTCTCCAGGAGCCTTCGGCATTGGACCATCTACTCCGTTCACCATTGGTGGAGGTGGAGGCAGACACAAAGCCCCAGGTCCAGGGGGTGGAGGAACTCCCAGCTCAGAAGCTGCAGATTTGGGAATCAGAGGTGGTGGTGGTGGGGGTGGAGGGCACGAGGGCTGTGATGCATTGTCCATGCCAGGCATGGGAGGTGGAGGAGGAACAAAGTCTCTGCTGGATGGCAAAGAACTTGATCCAGGAAGGGGGGAGGTGGAGGGGAGATGGGGTTTGAAATGGTTGCAAAGAGAGGAGGGGGGGTTGGGGAGGGAAGGCTGTCGAAGATGGAAGTGGAGGTGGAGGCGGAGGGGCGGGGTGGTGGTGGTGGGGTGGTGGTGGTGTTAACACTGTTGGAGACTGAGATGACTCAGATTTTTCAACTTTGTTGGAAATCAAAGATGAAGTGTCTTTGTCACTGGAGCAATCAGACAGATCTGTAACCTCCTCACTCAAGCAACACTGCACAGCTTTGCTCTGAAGTATCTTAACTTTCTTTCTTTTAGTGACATAGTTGGAAAGAAGTTTCTTTTTTTCTGTGTTAACTGCACCATCATCTTCTACACTCATTGAATCACTGTCATAATTTTCACACTCTTCTGCATCACTTAATTCCTTAGCAGGAGTTGGCTGAACTCTTGAATTATTGAGTAAATTCCGAGCAGCTTTGGCAGAAGTTTCCTCTAGAGCTGCCCACACACCATCACTGTAAATAATAACACACATTATCACTTACACGCTCAAATATTTTTGAAAATATATGAAAAGTTCTAATAGTGTTATTTTGTATACAACATATAAATGCTCACAGATGAGGAGAAACCATAACACTTACTTTCTAGAATCTGATGGATCCAACTGCATAAGGTTAAGCAGCAAAGCATGCAGACACATTGAATGTGGTGAATCAGCCAACTATGTGAACAATAAGAATAGATCAAGTTGAGTACACAGGAGGAAACATACAAAAAATTTAAAAAATTAAATTAAAGAAAGGATAAATTAATACTGAAGTGAAAAAGAAATTAAAAGTAATTACCTTGCAGAAGAGATTGTCAAATAGATTCTGGGTAGACAGTTGTTCTGGTCCTAAAAGGTCTTCATCTGCTTGCTGGTTCTTTTCAAATACTTGCAGCTGAATCCGAACTTTTTCATCTCTATCTGCATGCAAAGTTTCTAATTGGGAGGTAAGTCCCAGACCTAATAAAAACAGACAACACATTAAATTTAGATTTAGGTGTCTGAGACCTCCAAATACATATTGTTCTTTCATAAAATAATGAAGCCAATACGATAAAATGAAAAAAAATATATACAGTAATCTCGCGATTATCCGAGTCCCGTTTAACCGAGACTCCGGTTTAATTGAGACAGACATCAGAAAAGCAACAAGCAAAATATCCACTGTTAATAGAACACAGAAATGTGAACATTAGTTGTGGCAATATTACTAAGCTGAATGTTAACGGGTAATGCCCTCACAAATTCTAGTGACATTGCGCTTCCGATTGGATGACACAGCCTCCTGTCCAAATTACCGAAGTGCCAAGTTTTTTTAATCAAACTATATTTTGGGGCTTCCCCAAATTCTAAATGAATCAGATTTGGTGATTAATTATAGTGATGCAGTTGGTTATTATTAGACTCGATGTTTAGGGAAATGCCTATTTTTTCTAGAAACTTATTCAAAGGCTGATAATATGTCCACGAATCATGACAAATGATGAATATGACGAAATTTTATAATGCTTATTTTTGCTTATTTTAGCATAAATGCCTATTTTTTGCATAAATACCTCTTTTGGGACATTTTTTGCCTTTTATTTATTATATTTATATACAATGCTAAGATATCAGAAAATCGGTGATGGTCCAACATGACCATTCATTATGAAATCTTCGATTCACGCCTTGAAATTTAAAATTATGAGTGAATTCCCGAAGGTATACCAACTGATTTTTCTCCATTTCCCTATTTCATAAATACCAGCCATGAACTGAGAATATGGACGATGTTCTCTGAGAGAACCGAAATTTTAAGTGGAAATAAATATAAATTTCCAGAAGGTTTCAGTGGTGCTAATGTTGGATTGCTAAAATATATGCCAGTCACATCGTTCAGATATCCTTCTCCACATTCAAACTGATTTTGTCTCCCAGTCGTCGCAAATTTGAAATTGTGATCCTTGAAAAGTTACTGGTAATATGTAAATATTACTGGTTAGTGGAAACTATTAAGAATAAAATGTAGAAGAGTTGTAAATGTGTAAATCTAGTTTTACATTAAAATATACAAACTGGTTTTGTGCATTTAAGTTTACAAAATAATATAGACAGAAAATACAATTTTTCCATTTTATTGTATATTACTCTTATGACAGTGCCTTTTTTCTCCTTATTCTTGACTTTTTCAGCGCCTTTTTGGGCGCCTAAAAAAAGATTTTTTACTGCCTAAACATCCGATGTCTAGTTATTATCAATCTCAGCTTTAGTTGTCTTTTTGAAATTGGAAGTTAACGTGTTCATTGTTCATTATTTTATACTGTATTCTATAATTTGTATTTTTTTTCCAGAGAACATAATCGTTTATATAGTGTAGTTTTTACAGTGTGTGTGCTATGGAGTGTAAACTGAAAACAAGTCGTGGATTCTCTTGAAACAAAATCGAGTTAGATATAGCTCGCTTGTTTGGTTTCTATTCATAAACGTAGCTTCATTAACTATGCACGTTTTCTTGAGCTCAGTGGAGAATACAAAAATACAAATACCATCTTTCGTTTGTACTAAGTAGTATCTTTCTGCAACGTTTCGTTCTCAATATTCTCGCGGCAAGTCCATTGCTTCACGTAGGGCACGATTAGGGATAATATCCACTGTGGCTGATTTGCTTTCGCATTTAGTTTTAATATACAGGAGCAAGCACTTTCTTATCAATTCTTTGCCTAAAGCGCTCGTTCCTACCTGCATTCACAATTGTACTTAATATGCATTACGATATGGATACACACGTTACAGTAGGGATCCCAGAGCTCAAGAAAATGTGCATAGATAGCACTTCTTCCCATAGTCCGTAATACAAAGTTTTATCGGTTTCCATTTTCGTTAAATAAATTTTTAAAAAATTGTTTCGAATCGTTGAATTGACTGTCGGTTATCGGAAATGGAAAGACATTGAAAAAACGGGTAAAAAATGAGCCCCCGATCACGGGAGATTTTTTTCGAATCCGAAGCAGTCTCGCTTCTAATTACCTTCGATAATCGCGAATGTACTGTAAGATCTTCACATACATTAATTATGACAATAACAAAATATGAAAACATTAAAATAAACATAATTTTTCATATACACAAACTAAGAAGTATTTATTTTGGGTAGTGCGGGGCATGATGGAGTAGGGCGGAAGTGGGGAGCGAAACGGGGCGAGGCAGGGCACGGCGAAGCGGTAAAGGCCGGGGCGGGGCGGAGGGCGGGCGGGCGGGCGGGCGGGGCGGGGCGGGCGGGGCGGGGCGGGGCGGGCGGGCGGGGCGGGGCGGGGCGGGGCGGGTCGTGGTCGAGCGAGGGTGGCGGAGACGCACCTAACAGCGTCTGGCGCAGGCGGTGCCTGGCGGCGACGTGCGGCTGCCCCAGCAGCAGGCAGTTGAGCAGCGCGAGGACGGTGGCGCGGTACACGGCCGTGTCGGCGGCCGCCAGCTCGGCCAACAGCGGCTGGAAGGCGTGGCGCTCCCCGCGGCGCGCCTGAAAACCACACAACCATCGTCATTACCCGCGCAACGCACAGTCTGCTCGATTAACTCGAGATGAATCCAATCAACTTTACTTCGGTTTTGGTCACTCCCAATCAGTTTGAGGGCTCAATGAATTTTTTGTTGTGTGTTTTTGGTGTCCAAACAAGGTAAACTAAACATACTTTGATTCTCAAAACCGCAAAATTACAATGCATTTATGGGGGAAAATGAAGAAAAATTACAGCCGAGTGAATTTACTTCGCTCGTGCAATGCCATGCCAATGGCCAGGGTGTGAGGCTTCGCCCTCCGCGATTTACATGAAGCAACCAAGAGGCTGGCGAATTCAGAATTGCGAACGCTTTGGTATATCCACAGGCGTGCTCAGCGTAAAACAAGGAGAGCAAGTTCATTTCAAGCCCCCCTTTCCCATGAAACGTTATTACTTACATCTGACTTATTTTATTAGTAAATAAAAAGCAATACATATTACTAAATGAAATACAAAATTTAATCATACAATTAATAAATGCAATTTACTATCGAACCATTTACAGGATTATCAGATGGCTTGGAGAGTCTCTTCCGCAAATGTATAACAATTCATCAAACTGTCGCGTCAAAAAAAGGCTCAAATCAGTGATTGAATACAATTAAAGAGGGAATGTTTAACAGTCTGAAGCTACGAAGCCCCTGTCAAAATGTTCAGGGTGGCTACGGCGCCTCGCCCCGCCTATGGTTTTACCAAAAATATCCCCCTAGGTACGTTGTGGTCCTCTTCTCCCACATACAGCGACCGCAAACGGAGCGGACAGGCAGATGTAAAGTTCAGCTCAGAGGCGAATCAATGCAGAACGAGACGAAGCACTAGTTTAAGGACCCCAATATTTTTTTAAAACATTTTGTTTTAGTTTACAAGCATGTAAAACTAATTTATTCATTCTTAAATGGCAAAAGTTATAGATAATTCTCATTTTCGTTACTTAAGTTCAGCAGTTCAATATTATTAGGGGCCTATAGACAGATCATGCTCAAGGCTCTTTTTGTTATTAACCCGAACCCTGAGGTACGTAATCTACAACCAACGGTGAAACTAATGCAAGACCCCGGCTGAGGTAGTTAATTTTATTACTATATTCATCAACCAGAAAAAAAACCTGCCCTGACTGGAGTAGCAGCGCCGTTGCAATACATAAACAGTGTACAGTCTGTTTCGTTCATATCTGTTGAGAACTGACCTGTCGATTGTGAAAACGAACTTGCATCTAGGGATCGACAACATAACGGCGCATTTAGTGCTCATTTTTCTTACAGACCCTAACAAACGGACCACAGACTGCGCGCGATCTTCCTTTCCTCTTTCTTTTCCTATCCTTATCTCGTACACACACATTTACATGCGCTACATTATCACACATGTCGGGACCTTAGAGCTTGTCCCGGCTGGGTCGGTGCCCCGCTGGTGGGGGATACCTGGATGGGGAAACCCCACAAGTCGACCGGATTTCACCATCGAGCAGGGGAACAACACCGCCATCTCCCATGACAAAAACACTGACCGCGCTGACGGGACTGGCAGGGCGTCGCTTCAATGAGGAGGGCAAAGCGTGCTCACCGCGAGGTGCGTGAGGGCGTCGAGCACCAGGCGATGGCCGCGCTCCGACGTGAGGCTGACGGGCACAGCAGCTCCAGCACCTGCAGGCGCACGGTGGGGTTGCGGCTGGCGAGCGCGTCGGCCAGCTGGCGCGTGTGGCGCGGCCGCGCCTCCAGCAGCAGCGACAGCCCGTCCAGGCGCAGGAAGTGCAGCCGCCAGCGCCTGCAAACAGTTTTACGCATTTACTTCGCTTTGCTTTGGCGAAAAACATGGTTCACACATAGGCAGTCAAATTATTTCAAATTTGGCGCCTTACTTCGAATAATAATAATAATAATAATAATAATAATAACAATAATAAATAATAATAATAATAATAAAATTGTCTTTATTAGTGGCAAGACTCAGGCCATTAGGCCTGGTCTTCCGCCTAACCACATGAAACATCTACATTATTTCTTATACTATGACGAAGATCGAGGAGGGCAGGAACTTTAGATTTACTTCTGGGAAAGCAAACTGGGACCATCCCGGCATACGCCTTAAGCGATTGAGTAAACCCAGAAAACCTCAATAAGGATGGCGGCTGAAGGCCGAGGGCATTGACAATAATTGAAAATATAAGAATATATACATTAATTAGAAAAAACAATGGTAATACAAAGATAGTAACCATTCTTTGGGATGAATGAACAGCACAGGGCGTGCATTTCAAGCATGGCGTGCCTGAGATGGGTTATTTTCCCTCGAAAAAAAGCCGACTGCAATTACAGAGAGAAAAATAAATTATTTGTCTAAAGAATCTCCTTGGAACTTCTTTCAAAGAAGGTCGTGAGAGCGCAGCACCTCCCTGGGCGGTAGAAGCGACCGCGCGTAAACGAAATTTCCAGTGTCTAGATTTTGGAGAAACCAGCTCCTTCCAGTTAAGATGTGACGAACTCACATTTTTGAAAATCAGCAGTGTCGTAGCGGATCGCCTCGCTAGTGTAAAAAATGCATATAGCATGCATGCATAAATATATATCGATATGTGCGTATCGATGGCACTGAAAGTTAAATTACTTACGTAAAGTTGGCATTGCGTCAAAGTTATGGGTCGCTGGATTCTCCGTGAACCAATGTGTTTGGCGCGAGAACTTTGCGTGAATTTCATTACACACGAGTAACGGAATAGAAACAGAAAGGAAACCGGTTTTCTTTCGCCCAGGGACAGGTATCACTAATATTTTCTTCAATATTTAATGTGAAAAGCAGATCCTACCACTATTGTGTGCTAACAGTCTTAATACTTACCGTTTTCAGAAGCTTCCCTCATGTTAGAAACTCAGAAAGACGAGTAACAGATCGCCTCATTCTTCAAAGCTCTCCCATGATTTAAGCTATATTAGCAGCCTCAACAAATATTTTGGACCCTCATATTACATTTTGGAGATTCCTGTTCTTATAACTACTCTAATCACAACTTTCCGTTTCATGCAGCCACCAAATCATCCGCCGCCATTTAAGAATTTTCTTCGTAATAAAATTCTTGAATTACAAAAACACAAACTTTTAAAACGAAGAAAAAAACTTTCTTTTAAAAATTTCCACATAAATTTTCAGGATAACATGCGCGGAAATTTTCGTTGAGTGTGGGGAACACGCGGGAGAGTATGGAGAATAACATGAGATGAATGTGAGGGAACATGAAACCTACCTTACTGAGGTACATTTTGGAAACGTAAAAGAAACTTGCGGGGAATGTGCATGTGGACGTATGGTGAACTTCCGAGGAATATGTAGACGTAAGGGGAAAATTCTGAGGGAAAGTGAAGCCAAAGTTATATTTTTAAGCATAATTGAAAAAAACTACTACCTTTTCAACGTTTTGTGTTACATTTTCGGTTATTTAACTCTTGAAGGTACCTGGAGTCCATAGCATGGATGGCCAGACACGTGCAGAAATTCGAAATCTATGTAAAATTAAATTGACGCATCAAAAGGCCCGTGATGACGGGCCTCTAATGCTTTAACGTGAAGTTCATGGGTAGCCGTTTGAACTTGGGATCTAGTACCATATTAGAATACGCGATTTCAATTTTTTTCGCATAAAATCTATTTCATGCAGGACTGGAGTGCAATTCCCTAGCCAGCAGTAAATATCTTAGGAGGGTTCGTGTCGACTATTTCTTATAAACAAAGCCGTTGCTATTCCTTAGCGTATTATGTACAGAGGGGATGTGCGGATTATTCTCAGCATAACACTGTATCCCCGGCAGCAATTTCAGTCATACGTGGTACTTACATTTCTTGCATCGAGAAAAGTAATACTTTTGGAGTAAAATATCTGCAGAATCCCCAGAGGAGGAGGCGGGAAAAAATGACATTTATAATCACGAAGGTTACGCAACCCGCAACAAACAAAATACGAACAAGGTAGTCGGTGCGGGTGGTGCGAGCGGACGGGAATGAAACGAGTAATACGTGAGGAGTTGGTGCAGTAGCTAGTGATCGAACACACACGACCCATATGAGAATTATAGAGGACGCCGACACTCATCGGTCGTTGTAGGTATTAGTGCCGTTGTGTTATTAGTTCCAGGCGAATGCCGGGAAGTAGACAGCGCGAGAACTTTCCTTTCCAACTCGGTCCCCAATCCCAAACCCAAGGTCGAGCAATGTATTCCATCTCCATCGATCTCGAAACACTGTCGTCAGAGCTACTAGTACTGAGTGTCAGACGAGGGCTCGAATTTGGTTACAGCGCTGTTGGAAGACGAAGAATATGACGAACGAGGAAGAGAAGAAGAAGAGATGATGATGATGATGATGATGATGAGGAGGAGGAGGAGGAGGAGGAGGAGGAGGAGGAGGAGGAGGAGGTGGAGGTGGAGTAAGAGAAGAAGAGGACGAGGAGTAGGGGGAGAAAGAGAACAAGAAAAGGGCAAGAACTGTCGAGCAAGACAGAAAATGTACTTATAGCGTATTTCTCCCCCACTGTGGCGCGTAATATCTGCTTAATGGTAGCATCCCTCATGGAGTTCCATTGAAGGAGCCCGGAGAAAGGCGCCGCGAGGCGGGGGAAAGGAGGGGCTGCCAAGAGCCGCGCGGGCGTTGTTTTGATAATCTCCGGTGTCGACGCGACGCGACGCGCGTCACTTATTCTCGGCTGCAGGACGCGACGCCACGGCAGGAGCAGCCTCGGCACGCAGCACAACTAGCTCAGGGCGAGGGCAAGGGTAAGATAGAGAGCACAAATTGCCAACAGGGGGTCCCTGCTGCTCGGGCAAATGAAAAACAAATAATTGGATAATATCGAAACTCCAGCTGACGTCGACCACTGTGACTTGAAACTAAAGGGGAAAAGAAAAAGTAGAATAGTCGATCACAGTCGACTCCAGATATAATACACTCGGATATAGTGAACTCTCGGTTATAGTGAACTTAAAGCACTGGTACCCGTTTCACTTAAATTACAATTAAGCACAAGAAGATTCGGTTATAGTGAACGTAGTCTACGAATGCTATAATTCACTGGCGACTGTCTCTTCCAGAGTTCGGTAAGTAGTTACAAATGCACTCAATTTATCTCAGAAGTATAAATATTTTCAAGACAATGACAATTTTTTTAATATTCTAACAAAACCCCTAGGAGCAAGCCCATCGACACAGCTGTTGTGTAGAGAAAAGGCGTAAACAACCTGCTTCTTTGATATTGTAAGCATGACAGATCCCATAAGACAAACGCGTCTCGCAAAACGCAAAGAGCAGAATCAAAAGTACCACCTTGACCGGAATGGTATTAGAAAACGTCGATCCGTGCGCGAAGCTTCAGTAACGAGAATTGCCGCTGTGCAGTGAGATCCAGAATCGTTGTAGGAGAAAGGACTGGGGGAAAGGGAGGACCTGAGAGCTGTGAGGACGGAGATCACTTGTGTTGCAAATACTGAGCAAATGAAAATGTAGAAGCATAGAGCAGGAGTTTCGCTAATCTTTACATTCGCCATATGTACATTATCGACGCATTCAAGTCGCTGGTGAGAGTCAATATCTAAAAAGGTCTTTTTTTTAAATGTATTAATATGAAAGCCTCCTCAAATTCTAATTTCTACAATGTATAGGATTTTATACGAATAATAATTTATTTTTGAAGAGATCGAAGTCATTTTCATCGTCATTAGCATCACATATTTCGGTAATCTGGACCAAGTACTTAAGAGCTCAGATTTCCGCATCACCGTATTTACTACTCCATAATCAAAGTTTGCGAAAAAATATTTCTTTGGGCTGATGCAATTTTTGAAAATAGTTTCAGAAATCAAGATTTTACTTTCTTAAGGCGTTTCGGTCGTTCCGTTAGCACCCTACAAGTTTCCTCCCCATCAAGTGGGTAGTAATTGATTAGTAAGCTGATTCCAAAAAAAAGATCGAGGATTGCAATGCCAGAGGTGACAAACTGAAAAGATTCCCACCAGCCAAGCCCCGCCGCGCCGGTCGGTGTGAGACCGGATAGACTGCTTGGCGCTCTAGCGTCAGAGAACACCGCGCCCCTTTCTGCTCTGTTGGCAGAGTTTGAGTGAAAGTCCCAAAGTTACATCAGAAAAACGCACAGACAGAAACCATTGAGTCACTTCTCTCAAAATGAATGGAGAAGTGAGCAATATTCCGCTGGAGCTTAACTATTTTTTTGCTTTCTACGAATTGATATTCATTTTCATCTGAGGCTCGAAAGACAACGATTCTTCATTTTTTTCTTTCTCTTCTTCTATCGCTTTCATATAAGGCTTTCTTTATTCCGTCCTCCCACCATATACTGGGTCTTCCTCTTCTCTTCTTCTTTCACGAGATTGATATAGTACAGTTCTTTCCGACCATAAATTGTGATTCATACAATCGACATGGTATACTGCAGTAACTGTCCTCCACCCTGTCTGTGGAATAGGGTCTGCTTCCTTTCCCTAATTGTTTCACGTCTTGTGTGTTCCCGTCGAAAAATTCTGAACAAGCGCAACATTGACTGAAACCCGCGCTCGGGTCTTCTAGGATCACACATACGAAGGGAGGGCGCGGACGCTGCCGACGCCGGGTCTACGCGACGCGTCGCGACACCGAGCAAGAATGCGGCGGCGGCGGCGTGGCGGCGGCGGCGGGGCGGCGTCAGGTATGCGGGGCGGGAGCGCCGCGCCGCGCCGGCGCCGTCTGAATGGAGGCGGAGCGCGGGGCGCCTATTTCGGGGGCGCGGGGCAAAAACGCGCGCGTCGCTTCCGGCCGATGCGCCGCAGCCACCGCCGCCACGCGGCGCGGGCACGTGGCGCCGCCGCCAGCGGAACACGCGGCGAACAACAACAAGCAAGGAGAAAGGGGACAAGACGAAGAAAGAGGACGAGACGAAGAAAGAGGACGAGACGAAGAAAGAGGACGAGACGAAGAAAGAGGACGAGACGAAGAAAGAGGACGAGACGAAGAAAGAGGACGAGACGAGGAAAGAGGACGAGACGAAGAAAGAGGACAAAACAAAGAAAGAGGACTAAAGGGAAGAAGCAGAATACCAAGAAGAAGAAGAAGAAGAAGAAGAAGGAGGAGGAGGAGGAGGAGGAGGAGAAGAAAAAAGATAAGGAGAAAACGACAAAGGGGATAAAGACGACGAAAGAAGAAAAGGAGGAGGAAGAGGAAGAAGACGAAGGAGAAAGGAAAAGTGCAGAAGGGAAAAAAAAAACTTATATGTCCTTAATAGAAGAAGTTGATGGATAAAAATGGAAATGAAATTACGATTAATGAGAAGACACAAAAGGAGAAGGTCAAGGTGGAGAAGAAGGCAAAGAACAATAATAAACACAATGACTGCATGAATGATGTTACAGCAATGTCGGAATGTCAGGCGGGAATAAAATATGGGTCAATTTTCGCATCTGCTTCAAAAAAATTAAGGGGAATGTAGAAGGCCAGAACCAGATTCACACATCACTTCCATTAAGGTGACCATGTCTAGGAGTTACCACAATGATATGCCACTGCCATAGTTCCTACACACTGCACTGCGCTGCATATGACCTTTTTGCTAAGATGCCCGTCGCTTTGAAACCATACTTCGAGGCGCTGAAGCCATGAAGTTATTCTAATGACGACTTACATATAATCTTAGAACTGCTAGGCATTGGAGAATCAAATGTTGCTACAATGAAGGACCAAAGCATCATTGCTAGGGAAAGAATTTTTTGGAGAAAAATTATGGTCGTATAAGGGGGGAAGGTTCTGAAAATGTATACAAAATGATGCGAAAAAAGGTGCTGCTGAAATAACTATTAAAGCTTTAAGTATTAAGGTTTAAACCAGTTAATTAATTGTTTCTAGAACATTCATATCATTTTGCACCAATTGATTCTTCTTTATGGACTTCGTAAGAGGTGTTTCACATTCCCTGACTCCCTTCTCCTTTCCCCTCCAAATCCAGATAGGGGTGCACAAGCGCTGCCAGTGCTCTTTTAGTATTGACGGCGACACGATGGTAAGTGTAAACATTTTCCTCCGGTCACGGACAATTTTATTTCTGCACTTGTATTTACATGGGCAAATCCTGATCTGTCAGGGTAGCACTTTAAATTCAGCGGGAAATGGTTAAACTGCTGCAGAAACTCTGTTACAATGTAAATTTCAACTTCAGTAGCAGATTGGTGCTGGGATGTATATTACTGGTGGTTTAGTAGATAATATTTTAATATATATTTAATATTGTTGACTTCTGATTACATGAAATTTTAAAAAGCTGTTCAAGAAGAAAAAAAATACATTTTTCTGCCCAATCTTTTAAAAACGCAGAAAAGTGGAGAAAAGGGGGCGGAAGCATAAGAAGGGGGGAAACGGCGTAATGTAGTAATATCATGAAGAGGTGCAACAAATGGTGTTCATTTCACTTCATTTCATCTCCCCAATTACACTTATTAAACCATCTGTACGAAAAAAAGCTATAGTTCTGAAAAGGTGCCGTACCTTAAAATCCTTTCCGTTATCATTACACATTACCAACCTCAGAAATTAAATAGACACTATATCTCGTAAAATAAGTCTCGTGAAAATATTGAATTCTTACGTAAAACTTAATAGGTTTCAAGCAGTAAACGTATATCTGATTTTTTTTTCATTTATTAGTATCGGATTGTTGTGTGTGATTCAAATTATCCTTTCTTGACACGTAATTTCTTGAAGACAATCTGTCGATTTTCGAGATCCTTCGTATTGTACAGAGTCAAGTTGCACACACGAAGAGCCTATCAAAGACCTCCTTCAATGGGTGAAAATAGAATCGTCTCTTATTTCCACAGCAAATTCCGCAGTTTCAAAACACTTCTTCTCAAAGCCACATTTTGTATACAGGGTCGCAAAAAGATGAAAAAAAAAGAAAAAAAAAAACAGAACAGGATCATGGCGAAAGAGAACGAGAAGAAGTGGACGGTATGGCTTAACTGATCTGAGTACATCAGTTTTATCTTCTGTGCAATATTATACTCATCCCTCGTCATTCGTTCCCATTTTGTAACTTTTTTACTCTTCTGTTATGCTGTCATTTCAGGCCAAGACCACACTCTTCAGAAAGATCAACAGTACTCAATTGAGGTTTCGACTGAAAAGGGCTGTCATCGATTTGATAGTTCTGAGATAGAAACCCACGATAACGACAGCGCAACACGACAGGAGCGAAGTTGTCGCGGTCGTCCGTGAAGGCACAAAAACACTAACAGATAATAATCTTGACGGTAGTTAACGCGACAGAGGCACACTGAATTGTAGAAAGTGCTTGCGACGTAACAGATATGATTTACACACATGTGCACCCGTAAAGGAGTCCTTATCTCTTAAATGTCGCCACACGTCACTCAGAACACTAAATGAAGTCAGCCTTTCAAGTTCCGTGCTAATGCCGGTGCTTGGCGGTGTTGACTAGAACAAATATTTGACGATTTTTTACGCGGTAAATAATCTTAATTACTTTGTCCTCTGCCGGTGCTAGTTTGCGGTTCTCTCTTAGAGAATTAAATGAAGCGTCTGTAAAAAGAATATAAAGATCGATTAAATACATTCGTTCATGAGTTTTCAGCTATACTGGTGTTTTATAAGAATTATTTCCGGATCTTTGTTCATTATTTCACACTTACAGCACCGAAATAAAACGTGATTAAAGCGAAATACTTGAGCAATAAGTCTCGAATTTTAAAATTTCTGTACTCGGAACACTTCGTTGGTTTATAATTGGTTATGGAAAACATATCACACCCTCCCACCTTTCTTCTCCCTTTTTACTACTTTTGCTTACGATTTCTATGATTATATCAGTTCTATCGGTAACCTCCACATGCGAATATGTCCACGTACATCATACCCCAACATGTATCCTGAGTTAACAAGAGTCGAGCATTGACCGGGGCGCAACCTACATTTTCTTGAATATCGAATCATGAAAGGTCCTCGAGTCATTCGCATTCAACAATATTAACAAAAAAATTAGACAACACTGCAAACCCTATACATGCTATTGGAATAACTATAAAACAACCGCGGGATTCCCTGGATATGTCCGCAACAATTTCGTCTGATAACATATAGTACAGTTTATGTGTACATTTTTGTATGTAAATACAGGTATCATACGGATGTTATGTTTAATCAAGAAATGTCAAATCCGTCCTATTAGCAGTTCAGTGAAATATCTGAAAGCCTAGGATACAGCAGAAAGAAAGAAAAAAGTTTAGAATACAGTTTGACATATTCTTAAGTTTGAAAGAACCAAAATGGCGATTATTGGAGACATTTTTTGGAGACGAGCATCATAAAAAACAGACAGAACAAGGCGTTTCTAAACTTGTGGAGATGTGAGTTCACGGGGCACATCAGGGCAGAATCCATTGGTATGCACTCTGAAGCTTCGATCCACACTTCAGAGGTGCCAGAACAGCCCCACTGACCTAGACCATGCTGCCGACAATCACCGCGACGACGATCATGACGATTTGGAATTTGATTTGAGGTTCGGAACCTCGATTTTTTTTTCAGCGTTCGAGGATTCGCAGGTCGCTTCGGTAGTCTTCCACAAGCCCTCTTTCCCGGGAGCGTTGC
This sequence comes from Teleogryllus oceanicus, assembly GCA_964035755.1. Lineage (NCBI taxonomy): Eukaryota > Metazoa > Arthropoda > Insecta > Orthoptera > Gryllidae > Teleogryllus > Teleogryllus oceanicus. The sequence goes on from CAXIVR010000007.1 coordinate 67,297,673, forward strand.
AGGGCTCCAAGCGGCTGTCGCCGTCGGCGCTGTGGACTAGAGCCAAGATATCGCGGCGCAGGAATTCGCCTCTGGAATAAGAGATTCCCCGAGGATTCTTTGGCTGCGTCATCGGGGGAGCGAGGATTTTTTCCTGGACCGACGTGATGGACCTCGAAACGAGCCGCTGTGGACACTGCTTACAGAGAAAGGCGCCGGCTGACACTCGCAACACGCCTCGAATTTGTCTTCCATGTCTCGCAGTTGGTTTCTTTACTCCTTGGACACAAGATCCACACAAACACCGTGAATCCTTGTTCTAGACTGAAGTTTACTTACCAATGTAGAGGATATTTCACATGTAAGAGGATAATCAAATAGTAATACAAGGTAATGCTTGTTTGTGTAATTAGTAGGGACAGAAAGTACGTCTTCGACGTACGAATGAAATGCTGGACGAAGCTTCGATAAGGACCGGGTCAAAATAATATGCCAAAGATATTGCCATAATGTGTCAAAGATTTTAAGCACGAATTTATGGAAACTTAGCAGCATAATGCCTTGAGATCATTTGCAACATGCGAGACGGCAGGCAAGTTGATTCATGTCACCTAATTGTTTCATTTGTTTTATATTTTATTAAGTTTGCGGAACGTGTACCGCACATTAATACTTTCCGATCAATAATCAGTGAATTAATATTCATTTTCATGTATGAATACTAAAAATAATTTCTATTCATACGAAAGAAAAATATCCGCATGGCGATATGCTCAGCGATTCATATTCTCATATTTTAAGATTAAATAGAAAATTAGTCTCGAATTTCATAGGAACATAATACAAATTTGCAAGCATAGAGCATTGAATTGAATACAAAGGATTCATCACACATTCCTAGGGAATCCATAAAAAAGAGTGTGTTGAGGATATTCAGTAAAATTTATAAACTCTATTATTTTCGTCAGATTTTCGAAGAAAATTAATAAATTTAAGAAAGTTGGAAAACTATTCATCTCTTAGATACGTTCAACTTAATAAGAATTTTGTATTTTTCATGACGTTATGCTTCTATTAGAAAGAAAAAGCGTATTTGCAATCTATTTTTATTCACGAACGTAGCATATAATATAATGGAAGAGGAGAACGGAACTGCTAATAGGCATGACTCCCAAAGAGAGCAGACCTCCCAAGCAGCCGTCACAAGAAGCCGTCAAGTCCCAGCGAGCATTCGCTCCATTTCTGCCCCTTTAGCACTTCAGTATTTTTCTTTCTTACAATTTTAAAGCCGGATGGAGCCAAGTCACTTGCTTCCGACAACATATTTAGACACCGAAGCACAATGCGCCCACATGCACCTATTAGGTTTTTAAACAAATATTCGTGCTTTTTACCAAAATGTTCATTTTGGAGTCAGGCATTATGTTTTGAGTTTTCTGCACATATCCATGAAAGATGTTACCCACAACAAAACTTTCAAATTGCCCTTTAAACCCCATGTCGATACGGTACGTTTTTCAATTAAACGTGAAACGTTTGAGTTCCAGCCAAGCGAAGTTTGAAGTGACTGAGAAGTTAAAATTAGTGATAATTCCCAGTATTTTAGATGCTACTAATGCAACAACACTACTTACGATGTTTATCTTTGGGATTACGGACTATCATTTGCACCAATTGTGCAATTGGCACACATTTTAGCGCGTTGTATGTTGAAGACGGATTCAGTGAAATTTAGAATTTTAAAGAAAATCTTTCATATTTTTACAAATGGAGCCATCACTACTGGCCTACGTGCGGATACGAAACCGAATCACTTATTCAGTGCTTACTTCATTCAACAAGATTTTACAATCTCTATTAACCGAGATGAGTGCCTCCCGTTTATATTCCACGAAAGAGAGAGTGGTAAACAGATTAGGCTACTATTCTATTTTATTGAATTTATTATTTTAATGAACGTTAATAAAATTTTAAAAAATGTTTCATTATTTTCAAGCGTTTATCACATTAAAATACTGCTAAAATCCGAAGACTCGATTGTATTTACTATATTCCAAACGTTTAACGTTCACGTTATCCATCAATCGAGGTTCCTGATATCCGACGCGAACGCTTGCGCGTCTGCACCTGGGATAATGGAGTTCTTCCTGACGTTGTGAACGGCCAGAACGGGAAGTGACAAAATGAATTGCCTCGCTCGAGCGCAGGTAGCGGCATACGAGCGCCACATGTGCCGCCCGTACCCAGCCGCGCGGGATGCCCCAGTGAGGCCTTGCAAGGATGTGCAGATAAGATAACCAACGGCCCCGATCTGTTAGCTCCGCGACGGCTTTCCGAGAGCTACATCGAAAATAACTCAAACCGTGTACAGGGAAACCTCCCTAAAAGACCTCTCCTGTTAAACCATCGCCCATCTCTCCCCTCTCTTGGAGCGGGCACTGAAACCCATTCCCATTACATGCAAATTACACCCCTGTTAACAGATCGTCCCTCCCTCTGACCGGCACCTAAATATAAATTTTCTTTATGCTTGCTCTTTTAGAAGATCACTTTCAAAAAACCTACGATTACACTTAATTACATTTTAATTAAATGTTCTGTCTTTAAAATGGAAATTGGCGACGTTGTAAGCAACATTGGCGTAACATTGGCGTACGTAGCCCCCGTTTCATTCTCGAGAGGGGGGGGGCGTCCTGGAATCAAGTAACGATAAACCATGGCCACTGTTATGGTATCACAGCTGGTCGTTCCATTTCAGTGTCATTTCTTGTAACATGACGGTGAATATGAAAGAGGCATCCCGTTTAATTCTTTGAATTAACAGAACCTTCTTTATCTTACTGTCTTGGAGAACATCTGATACGGCAGAACATTGATGTCGAAAGTGAGGGTCTTGCCCCCTAACACCCGAGAGTTTGGGTTGCGCTGGGAATCTGCGCCTAGCCCTCACCCACGATCCACCGCTTGATGCTTTTTTGACTGCACGAAAAGCAATTTTTGGGCTCATACAGTGTCATGCATACCCAAATTACTTATAATTGAGTGAGGCACTGGTAAACAACTATTAGTACTAAAACAGGAAATGATTTAAACGTTTATTTTTAACAAATAGAAGGTCATACAACAAATTTTAAATCCACTTAAAAAGATAGTAAAGAAGTCAACATTTATTTACTACGAAATAGACAAAATAAATACAATCAAAATGTTTATTTTTTCAATTATTCGTACAAATATTTTTAAAACCAAAAAATTAATCAAACAAATGTGGTCTAATAGAAATAGAACAATTTTAAATAAAAAAAAGTATTCTCCTATTAAGCACCCACCCCTCTAAAAGACCACTCATTTCAAGGAACCAACAGTGGTCGCTTAATTTCATTGTTTTTCACAAGTGAAATTTCTAACAAACGTCATAATTATTAAAGTAGTAAGACTGATAAAAAAAGGGAACAGTTGCACTTGAAGTTTGTAAATGAAGGCAAAAGGCCAGGTATACAATCAATCGAGGATGCCGGCCGTTAAGAGTGGCTTTTTTTTTCAAATGTTTGGTTGCGTTAAATCGATATAACAGTAGGCATGCAGTATAACGAAAACAATTTTTATGACTTTCAACATGAATCGATTTTTTTTTTTATTTCACTGACGTGGAAAATCACTGATATTTTGTATTGTTTTCTTCGCTAATTATTATGAGACCTATATTTGAATTGGTAATTGCTTCTAAATCCATGACATTCTTTGTAATAGTCCTCGTCTTCATAGTTGCAACCAATGTTTTTAGCGACCAATTCAGCGATTGCCTTGAAATGTTTGCTTCTAAACAGTAAATCTTCCTTTTCGCCTCACATTTCGCCAGCGTTTTGTACCGTTTATCAACATCGATGAGTTTCACGCTAAAGCTAAATTATTCTCTAGTTATATTTTTTCAGTTATGATGAGTATACGATAAAATCACTTTTGAAGTGGGAATGAATTACCCATTTTCTGCAGAGCAGTACATGTACCGTCGCATATATCTTTTATTAGTTACCACAAAATATCTTAAGTTCTAACTGACCAAAAGCGTGATAAACGATTTAAACCTTTTCTACCATGGATGCTGAATGGATTCAATCGATTGGGGTTCAATGTATTGCTGAAACACACTTCCTAAATTTGCTCTTTTACTATCCAAAGGATCTGTTTATAGTATCAGTCAAATTCGTTAACAAGCTTTCACTCTTGAAGATAACATTTCTTGTCGGGCAGATAATCTTTCAAAATACTGAACGAAGGGATAAAAAATCGATCCGTTACTATAATCCATCAAATTTGGTAATGGCTATCGCTTCCCACTATCTTCCTACAATCCATCGAAGTGGCCTTATTTTTGACTAAGAATCACGAGGACCGGCAGATGGCCCGAAGATAATATGTTGGCGATGAGGGATATGATTACAAGCTTACCAAGAAAAGGGAGTCGATTATGCTGAGGCACGATTTGATGCTTCAAAACAAGTAGCAATTCTGATGACGTTTACGATAAATCATGACGAAAGAAAAAGAAAGGAACGTAACGTTCAGTGGCTGGTCCGCATTACCACCCACGAGGAAGTATTCAAAGAGGATACGTCAATAAAAATTATATTTATCCGTTGTATCAAAGAAGAGAATAAAGAATGTAACAAGTAGATACTTGTTACATTCCTCGTAGATACGAGGAAAAGAAAAAAATATGCAGCTAAAATACATTACTGGCGAAAAAATGTTAATATGGGAGAACGAGAACTGAAATTCCATTATTCAAAGCGAATAAAGCTAGAGACGGACAAAGATAAAAGACAAATGAAGTAAAGAACATGTAATCAGAAAATGAAAACGGTTTCTGATTACACAAATAACAAATAAAAAAATCCATTAGAAAAGGTCAGAAAATTACAAATGTTCTTCCTTTAAATTTCACAATATTCGGATGTTTGTTTTTCACTTGTTTCAGGTTTTGTTATTCCAAGTCTGTACCGTTGGCTGCACTCGTGAGCTATCTTTTCATGTACAAGCTCGTACAGTGAAGTGTTCGACTTTTTAATTAACAAATTAAAATTAAGTAAGGCCTCGGCGGCTATTTTCTTTTAAAAAATTGACTTTTTGCAATGGAAGTTCATAACGCAAAGAAATCTTAAACATAATACATTTCCTCGTCCATCACCTGGCGTAGAAAGTTTCTTGAAAACCTACAGATATAAATACATTTTTCAATTTTTATGTTTCACTTCAAAATTGTTTATCTTCAAACTGATGAATCAGGTTGTAACGATTCATGTTGTCCGAAACATTTAGCATAGGAATTCCCAGCGTTTCACCTCAACAGCTGTCTTGAACCATCAAAAACATGTTTTTTCTAGAATTTTTTTAGGGTATTCCAAGAAGGATACGGCCAAAAATCGCACCAATGGATACCTAATGTCTCATCGAGGAATATAATGAACTATTGATCACGTTTTAAGTATTAATTATTACATTAAGCATTCCCCAAATGCGTTTAAGGTGCTTAAAAAGTACAGAAAAAAACTTTTTTACGGGAATTACTTCAGTGTTCTGAAAGAATAGGGGGGATGGTCAGTTTACCTAGTGATTATTAGTGTAATTCGAAGCAGGCAAACCCCACTTTACACTTACACCCCACTTTTCCCGAATAAGAGATCTAACTTTAACGGACGGACTCACAGTCACATAAAGGTTACCCGATTACTGTATGTAAGAAGGAACTTATTCTTCCCCATAGCACGTCATAGGCAGTTTATAACTGTTTTTTTTTTACGTAAAATAAATAAATAAATAAAATAACTGAAAGCTGAATAGTACTAAAAATAAAGTTTTTGAAGAAATATATATTATATATATATATATATATATATATATATATATTTCTTCAAAATTTATTTTTATAATATTATATATTATATATATATATATATATTTATTAATATATATATATATATATATTACTGTGCAATGTTATAATTGACTATGATTGATTATTGGTACTTCGACATCTCGGGTGCATCAACGGCGGTGGTCATTAGTCCAATAAGTGTAGTGTAAATCTCATCACGAGAGATGGTGGTAATCTTGCCGCATTGGATGGTGAGATTCGACACCGGAACACCAGGCCTGGAGAATCACACGTCCGCTTACAGGTTTTCTTCTAACCACCAGTAGGGCACCGCCCCAGCCGGGACAAGCTCTAAGTTCCCGAAATTTATAGTAGTGAAGTGCATGTAGGCGCAAGCGTGTGTAAGTAAGGGGTGAGGATAGGACAGAGAGAGGAAGGAAAGATCGCGCGCGGTCGGTGGCCCATTTGTTAGGGCACTTCTCCGGTATTCGCCTGGTATTGACGGGCGAAACTACCTACCAGAGTAGGATGTGGCTGTGCCCGCTGGTACATTTGGTGTGATATTTTTTTAGATAGACAACAATCAAAATGCGAACCTCCACATATAATAAGAGTCAGGAAAGGGGGCTTACGGTCTCTGGTTACAAATTGTTTCGTGAATTGACCGCCCATTCAAAACCTTCGCACTTGCCAACAAAACCGGAAACTTGAATTGAGAGAAGAAGAAAAAAAAACACTGCAAATTCCTGTCGAGTGAATCACGCAGAATGGACGAAGAAAATAAATAAAAACGAAATTGTCGACGAATGCGCGACCCACAAAAGAAGCACCGACTCAATCAGAGGTCAAAAGAATATCACACAGAAATACTTTTCTTTGCCGCGCGTCTGTTTAGGCCTGGAAAGTCACAAGCCGCATTCATAAGATTTATTTCACGTAAGATGTGACCCAGAGAGCTTGGCAATACCAACCTCCCGTAAACCACCCGCCATACATACTACATTGACTTAGGGACTTTTGATTACCATTTAGGTTGGAGAAAGTGGGTGCCAACCCCAACGTAAATTCCCCACGTAATGGAAGTATAGCTGCCAGGGACTTTTTTTTGGCTGGAGACTGGCATGCATGCGAGCGAAATGAATTTGTACCAACTTCAACGGTTTCAACCAGCAAAGCGTTGTGTGGAGATTGTGAGCTTATGCGAGTGAGCCGCATCCCGCACTTGCGTGCTGAAAAAGCCTTTCTTTTGCGTTTCCAGTGCGGCTGGAGAAATGTCAAGTAATTCCAGAAATAACTCTCAGTGAAGCAGAAGGGAAGTGGATTTTATCGAGTGGTGAAAGGCAGGTCCTTCTTAATGTTTATAAGTACAAGAGCAGAAAATTCTCGTAAAGAAGTGAAACTTCCTGAGAGCAGTGTCATTGCAAAGGTAGCAGTAATTGTGGGGGTAAGCCATCAATGTCACAATAATTATTGATTTTTTATTGCATGCCTCAAGAACGTCTTCACAATGAACATGTGTGTGTGAATCATAATTATTTAATTGAAATATATTCATATATTACAGAGACCTTATACAACTCTGGCAAACGTTATTAGGGATTATAAGGCAGGAAAATCTATTAAAACTCCAACTAAAAAAAGAAAGCGTTCACGACCTGTGAAAGATTCAGCTGATGGATTTGCAAGAGAAGCTATTTGCAGATATATTTACCAGGAAGCTGATAATGGTAAGATATTTTATATTTAGAGGAATGATGAAGTATGTGCTCACTTTTTGAAGACTTTCTAAAGACCTATTCATTTGCAACAGGCAGGAGACTCTCACTTACAGATGTTTGGCAGTACGTGAAGGAAAATTATGATATTTTTTATTCAGAGGGTCACGCACAACATTGTTCAGAATTATTAAGAAATGGGTTTAGCATGGAGGAAAGGAGACCCAAATATTCGTATTTGTGAGTCAAATGAAATAATTGTAAAGAGGTTATATTTTGTGGCAGACTATATGAAAAATAAGAGAAGTCAAAACCCAAAAACTGTAGTGTACCTAGATGAGACATGGATCTATATGAATGGTAAAAGAGACCTTTGAAAATGTATATTACTGAAAATATATATATTAAATGTATATTACTTATGTGTAAAATTATGAGACAAAAATATCATTTTCATTAGGTTCAACTACTTATTCATGGCAACTACCAGGCACCAGTAAAGGAGTAATTAAAAGACCACCAGAGGAAGGAGGCTAGTTGTGGTTCATGCAGGAACAGAGAAGGTTTTGTACCAGGTACAAATGTTTTCAGTTTTAATGGCATTAATTATGAACAAACTGAGGCATGTGTCGAAGCATGACATTTTGTAGGTGCTGGTCTGATATTTGCTACTGACCTAAAAGGGGCAAGATTATCATGGAGCAATGAACAGTTCTACTTTGAATCCTGGGTTAAGAAACAACTGATTCCTGGCATTCGCAATGTAAGACCTTGCACCATTGTCATGGATAATGCTTCATACCATTCAAGGCAGGTAGAGAGGCATCCAACAACAAAGTGGCGAAAGGATCAACTGATCATAAGTATCAGAAATGAAATGAAACTATTGTGCTTAATGAAATAAGTAATGTAACCAGAGAAAATTATTTTTAGGAATGGCTGAACCAGCGAGGAGTACGAGTGCCAGAAGCTGCAAATAAAATCTCACTTGCTGCCCTGGCGAGCCAACATTGTGAAAGGATAAAAAGGTACCACGAGATACATATCAGTGTGTTAAAGAATACATTTCATTAATATTTTGCATCATATTATCTTGTTCTGTTGCATCATTGTAATAAAATATTAAAATATATACTTTAAATATGTACAAATATATACGTCTACACTTGTGATAAATAAATGATATATAAATCTAATAAATAACTGACCTCAGCAATGTATTGGTGAAGGTATGTAGTTGATGACATGCTGGCTGCAGAAGGGCACACAGTTTTGAGGCTGCCACCATATCATTGCAAATTCAATCCTATTGAACATGTGTGGGCATTTCAAAGGGTACTACAACAAAACTGTATGTGAAAGGCCAGGGCAAGGAATGGAGAGAACTAAAGCTGTGTGGAATGAGGCAATAAATCAGGTAAAGTTTTCAATACACCATTATAGAAAAATGGTAAATATATGATAACAGTTATGATTATAATTTTTTTCAAAATTAGTAAAACAAGAAACTATAAAATTATGTTATGGCATTAACAGGTCACACCAGAAATGTGGAAGAATTCAGTGGAACATGCAGAAAAGATTATTGAAGAGTATTATGAAAAGAGGCAGTGGAAGAAGATTATGAAGAAATAGTAGTAAATTTGAGCAGTGCTAGTGGAACTGACACAGCTGAAGAAGGCACAGGAGAGGAAGGAGACACAATTCCATTTGAGCCAATCCCAGGAACATCTTCAATGTGAAACAATTGAAAAAAATTAGAGAATTGGATCGAGTGGGGTTGCAAAAGTGATAAGTAAGTAAGCATTAAAGCGTTTGGAATAAAAGTGATATTCTTGTAAAATATGTAACTCAATATTTCAGATTGCCTCAAATTATAAAACTCCTGCCCCGTAAAGCAACCACCAAGTCAAGGTTAAGAACAAATTTGGTTACACTGTCCACAGAAAAGGTATAGCTAGAATGTACTTGATTATGGAATTGTGGTTATGCAAGTTGTTAATTAATATTATTACATTACAGTCAATTGTTCCCAGTGCTTGAGTTATTCGGTTTGGTTTAAGAACGTTGCAATGTGAAATTAGTGAGTATTCCCAAATAGTGTAGAGTAATTGTCAAACACTAGTGACAAATGAAATTCAATCTTACAGATGTGCCATGTAATTATAAATCTGCTGAAATGATAAATGAAATCCTGAAAGCAACCACAAAAGTCTAGTTTGTGTACAAGTTTTGGTCACACTGTGCTACGGAAAAGGTATTGCTTGAATTTACTTGATTATGGGTTTGTGATAATTGCAGGTTGTAAATTAATATTGTTAAATTACAGTCAATTGTTCCTGCCAGTGCTTCAGTCAGTCTGTTTGGTTTGAGAACAGTTGCAATGAGAAAGAAGTGAGTGTGCATTAATAGTTTTAATGAGTGTGAGATCCTGAGTGAACTCCTGCCTTCTCAATTCAAAGACACTAGTTAAGAGCACCATTTCATTAACATTAATTAACCCCAATGAATTAACAGTTAATCAATTTCCTGTACATTATCCTTGTAATACAATTAATCATTACTGCCAATGCCTCTGAGTTTGTGTTCTGTTTAATCGGATGCTAAGTGATATAAATTAATACACTTCAAAGATTTGACATGTGTAAGAAACATACATTACATTAATAAATGTTTCAGATATGCAATAATGGAGTTCAGAACATACATCATTTTATTTAGATGTTTTGTTCAAATGGTAATCAGTTTTAAGTGAAATAAGTAAGTACTTATTTCATTTATTTGGCATGATATAGAGTAAAATTTAATGTTTACTACTGATGTGCTATATTACTTTTTGGTTATTAACATATCATTTTAAGTTATTTTTCAATGATTTTCTATTTATGTTTGTAAATTTTATTGGTTTTGTAGGTAATTTTTTTTGGTTACATATTATATTGAATACTGTAATGTGAAGCATAAATTCTTGGGCCAACTTTTCTTCTGGACGTTTTCATATGTTGCTGGAGTTTGAAGTAATATATAAGTTAAGTAGCAATTTTTTTTATTTAAATGTGATAATCTCCTTTTTTAATTTTTTTGTTTTTCATTGCAAGAACATAATTTTCTAGGAATAATTTTTGATCTTATAACAATAACATGTCTGTTTATTGAATTTATCATGATTGGACAATAGATACTGCATTGATTGTTCTATGTTGCAGGGTTGCTGTGTTTACAGATTTTTTATTTTCTAAATATGGAATGTTTTATGTATATTATTTTACGTATTGTAAATGTCTCCATTATTTTGACTTATGTTTCTGTATGCATGCTAGAAATCGGTCCTCAGTCGTCATCCTGATCGGGAGGATGGGTATGCTATCAATATATGTAAAATTTTTAAGTAGTTTTTTAATTTGTAAAGTCAGCCAAATTTCTTAATGTTGATTTTTAATAATAATATTTTTACAATACAATTGAGGATTAATTCACTTTTTTATTCAATTTTTTTTATATATATGGTAGCATACTTACTCCTTTGTTTTCCCTGGTTTTCCCCGATCGCTTAAGGTAAATGCCGGGATGTTTTGTAATGTTTGTAAGCCCAGGGGCATTAGGCTTTAAAATTGTTGTAAAAATTCAATAATTTTTGTGAAAATAAATTGCTGTGGACCATCGGCGTTCAAGAAATTTTAATGACTGCTCCTTGCAATTTGTCATTAAAATTGACCACCCATGGTGCATTAGTTTATTCTTTACTGAACCTTCGCATTATATCAAATCATATATCTGATCAATTCAATTTTCATGAAATTTCAAACATTGTCATTTTCATACAGTAGATTTGTTCATTCCTTAGATATGCTTTGATCGTGGTCATGTGTCGATATTACGTGCATAAAACCATTATTATACAAATATTTCTAGTTCAGTAAAGAATAGTTTTATTTCACTTCATTGTGTACTGTTGGAAAATTAAAATTATTTTGAGTCTTGCATTTCATTTCATCTCTATTCTATAAATCCCCTGTTTATACCTTTTTTTCCTGTTGTATAATAAAATAACCTTCTACTATTTCATTTATTCTTCAGTTTAAATAAGATTTTATTAATTCTGAGAGTTCAAATATTTTTAAATTAATAAGTAATTTAAATTATAAATTAAATTATTTTACCATATGCCTGTTACGATTTATAAGTCGTAAAACAATATTAACAAATCATTTCAGCATATCTGGATTTTTGAAGGCCACTACGTACATTTAAGCAAGTCGAGTCGGCGCTTTCGCGTTTTATTTCGATGAGGTTGGCAGTGCCGAAACTCCGCCATCTTGAATTTTTCGGGTCTTTTCTTACGTGGAAACACTTATAACAACGGAGCAGAGGGCGTCATGCCCGTGGCGGGCGGAGTATGATTCATGAGCGCCATTGCAAGAGAGGAATGCGATAGGGCGGAGCGAGGCGAGGAGGGACGGGGCGGGGCGGGTCCTGACGCAGCATCTATTGCTCGGCGCGGGAGCGGATAAAAACTCCTCCTGGACTTTGTTTCCCTCCGCGGCAGCGCACATAGCCCGGAGCACGCCGCCGCGCCTCGCCTCGCTCCCCGCCGCGTTCCTCAAATTCTAAAGAGCAGCCTGCACAGCGTCCCCATGTCATTGCTCTCGACTCCGGCGGACCACCCGAAGCATTTCATCCGCACATGCTGGTAGCGGATTTTCCGTGCAGTGATCGGCGGGTCAACTGGTTTTATCCGCACACTTCTTGAGCTCTCGCTTCGCTAGATGCGAGAGGAGGGGGGGTATTTCGACCCTTCCCCTCCCTTCCGAAGTCCACGCGCTGCTTTGGAACGAAAGGAGCTCGCCCCCATTTGCCTTCTTTGATTGCGGCCCCGTGTCATTGCTCTCGACGCATTTCACCTGCAACCGCAGGCATCGGATTTTCGGTGTAGTGATCGGCGGGGGTATCCGGTACTTCCTGCGTTTTCTTGGGCTGTTATTTTGCTACAAGCGTCAGTATGGGGCGGTTAGTTATTTCGTGAGCAGTTCTATCAACTCAAATTTGTTGTTCGTTTATTGATGCAAAGTTTATTTTAAACTGAAGCGAAAATTTCTTGCTTTCAAATTTCAACACGGCTTGTTAACTTTTTTCGCAATTCAACTATGTTGGTGAAAGACAGGGGAAGGGGAGTCCAGAGCACACAAAACGTTTGCTAAAATACGTACGCGGTTGCGGCAACACAACTGAAGCTTCATACATAGAGAGGTCAAAGGTTCGAGCGACAGAAGCGAATTTCCGACAGCAAATTAGCCGGACCAGTCGATGCCACTACTTGGACGAGAATTCAAGAGTCTGGGTGCTTATATCAATAATTTCTATAGTTACCTCGGAACAATTCAAAGAGGATGCCAGAGCAATACTTTTAAGTAACGGGCCACGGACCGTGTGCGATCACTACTTCCTCATACTGACCAGCCCTCACTCAGTGATATTTCTGATGACCCATTCACTTCATGAAAACTCCATCTTCAGTAAAAACGTAATAAAATTTAAAATATAAAATACATACTTTCGGATTTGTCAAAGAATAACGAATTTTATAAAAATCTCGCCGAAAATAGGATGACTGTGCTGACAACTCGACTACAGACACAATTAAATTTATGTCTCCGCCAAAAACACACTACATTCGTGGCAATCTTTCGAGCTAACGGTGAGAAGCCTCCCTGAGGGAGAAAAAATGACCGATATGCATCTTTCCCAAGCGCTTCATGTCGTAAGTGTCCTCATCACTTGGAGAGTTCCTGCAAGTGTTACCGACGGGGTGAATAATCAGGCAAACGCGCGCCCTGCGCCCTCGCCGGGGACGTCGCTCCGCAAATAGAAGCGCGCGCCTTCACTCGCGCGACGTCAGCCCTTCCGCCGTCGCCGCTACTCGCCCCAAAGCCCTCGTCATTCGCGTCTACAGCTACGCGCGCACTGGGTCGGGACGGCACGGACATGGACATGGACATGGACGGGACGAGGGGACGGACTAGGGGACGGACGAGGGGGACGGGACGAGGGGACGGGACGAGGGGACGGGACGAGGGGACGGGACGAGGGGAGGGACGAGGGGACGGGACGAGGGGAGGGACGAGGGGACGAGACGAGGGGACGAGACGAGGGGACGGGACGAGGGGACGGACGAGGGGACAGGAATAGGCGAACTCGCAAGTATCATGTAAAAGTTACTTTCGTCAACAAGTGCGCTTTTTCATAGAATTGTTTTTTCATGTAAAATTTAAAGAAGTAAATAATTTTATCAACTTTATACTATTTAAAGAATAGATTTGCTCTTTTGCCCCCATTTCAACGCCGAGTGGAGATGAAAATAATGGCATGGCATGAAAGCACTTCGAGTGTCCTAGTAAAAAGTCTCAATTTTTTTAAAACGTCATTTTTTGAATGGGAGATATAAAATTCTCAAGAAGTAAAAATTTAAACTTTCATCCAAATTATTTCAACCACAGAGTAAATACACTTGGTATTTCATTATTCATTCGGATTTACAAGGGTCCCTCATCCTATAACAGCTCACAGGATCGAATAGAACCCGCAATAAAGGGAAAAACAGGATTTAACAAAATAAATGAGATCTTGGCTTATTTACATGCTCAACTTAATTGACCACGTGCGTTACTGTCTTTCGATTTAGTTTTAGGAAAGAGCAAGCCCAACAGAAAGAGGCAGGCGCAGGCATGGTATAATGGGTTTATCGGCCACACTTCAGGAGAGATCTTCTTCTCGTGGAAAACGGCCAAACTTCAGGAGAGATCCTTTTGTTATCCCGAAATTTTGCGAAGTTGAGCCCAATTTTTCTAGATTTACACTCTAAGTCACTAGATTTGCACTCTAATTGTGAGGTCGTGATGAAAGTTATATTCAGTAAAGGGGAATAAACGTGGAAAAGTAAATAAGCAAAAAATTAATAATTTTCTGGAAATTTAAAAGAAAACACTACTTAAAATATATATTTTTCTTCGCTCCTATTTAAGGTCCGACGCCTTCCTATAGTAACTTAGCGACATTAGCATTATTAATAAACCATTAGTTTTATTAAATTTAAATTAAATTGTAAAAATCATAAAAATTTAATTGTTTAAATAAAAGTTTTAACAACGATATTTCTTATAATTCAATTATACTTTTTAATTTGATTTCATTTCTTTCGGCGATTTTTTTTCTTACAACACAAGCAAACACATTAGAAGTTAAAACAAAATTTGAAAATTGCAAAAGGAAATATTTTGATGATCATGATTCTGTAGATAATTTTATAAAAATATTGTAAGAAATGTAAAATAAATATTATAGATAGTGATTTACTACTCCACAAACATTAGTTATCTCTATTCGTCATAAACTAATCGTATTTATAGAAAGCAAATAAAATACTCATCGAGAGATAAAGAGAAATTTTAGATTTCTGACACTAACAAACAAAACAAAAGGATGAATAAAGCAGCATACGTAAGTAGTAGAAGAATACCAGGGATAGGAGTTTACTGTTGAGGCTGAATGGAGAAACAGGCTTTCAGAGACTATTTAATGACAGTACACCTAAGAACAATGTTGATCAGCCCCAATTTCCGGTGACATTGACGTCAGAATTGCGAGTCTGTTGCACAACTTGACTACCAGCATTTGCGATTTCCAGCCAGAGAGCAATCGAAAACGAGCGTCAGTGTCCACGCCATGGAACCAATGCAAACGGAGATGATACTTACAATATGTTTTGATTTAAAAGAAAACTAGTGACTTCAAATGACTGGACTGAAGCTAAAGCGATGCAAGTTATAAACACAAGAAAAGCAGTTAAGCGTGTTTTCATGTACGTTATTACTGGGCATTTGTTTTTACATTTTGAAATAAGGTAATAAGACAGTTAACACATTGTAATTTTAATAAGGCTGCTCTATTAAACAGTATCTTTGCTAGGCGATTTCCGAATTGTCAATAAATCAATATATAAACTGGTATTTTCTTATTCAAGGCAGTTGCAATAAAAAATAGCGTATATACCACTTTAGCTAGTATAGATGGTTAATTGCTAAGTTCAAAACAACTATAACCTAAATTTTGCTTACTTTTTCATATAAACTGCTGCAGCTTCTGCTCCAAGTTTAATTGTTTTCTACAACCTTACAAATAATCTCATAGTGATGGTGTAGAATGTGTATGACAAATGATCGTGCCCACACGCGACGGAGAAACACCTAAAGGAACTATGTTTTGTTTTACAATACCTACACGTCTTAAATTAACTTCTATATCAATTCATTTGGACCCGTATTTTCACACTTTGTCAGTACGCAAGAAAAATGGCTCATCTCAAAATTGTCAATTTGGAATGAGAAGGACTTTAACCTGAGCGGAGCAGTTTAATTTGCAGCTTGTCAACTATATGATATTTTTTCTAGTAAAAATACGCTATTTCCAAACATTTCTTCTCTGAAATGAACATGATTTCTTATCCAGAAAAAGCTTAAACAAAAAGTCATCTGCAATTTTAAGAAGTATATTTTCGTCTTTTACGAGGACTCTGAAGACAATTGCTAGTTCACTATCGCACAGTACCAGACGTTATTAAATCGTGAACAAGGTTCGTGTTTGGCCTGGGTGATAAAGTTGTTTGTTACTGGGCAAAAGTTTCACATCTGTATCCCAAGCAAACAACCTTTTGTCATGCGTTGCCAGGTACATGATGGCGCGTCTTCCCACATCGACTTGAGCCTCATTTTTTGCACCTCCTTCCATCTCTTCCCAACCGACGTCGTCCCCATTGAATTCATTAGTTCGGTGTCTGTTGGGCGATGTTGCATTTCGATATCGTGAGCAGTTTGTGGGTTTTGGTGGGTTCACATGGTTGTGGAGTTGCCCTGTATACTAATAAACAAGTGTCTGTAAATACGTACGCATACATAACCATGCCATGCGCTTGGGAGATCAGTAGTGGTGAAGTCTAACTTATTTTAAATGTCTCACTTCGTATTTTATGTTTATATTGTCCCCAAACAACCTATTTTCTGTCGGAATAAAGCATTCCTTTCATATTTATTGCAGCTGGCCTCTTCGCTCCCACTCATCCTCCCCATCTTCGCCTCATTCTCCGCCTGCTCACCTTGCCGTACGCCGCCACATGCTCCATCCGGGCCCGCCCCGGCGCGTGTCATCTCGAGCCGCCCCGTCGCGCCCCGTTCCGCCTCGTCCTTCTGCCGGCCCGGCCTCGCCTCGTCTCGTCTCGCCCTGTGCCTGCCGCCCTGTGCCTCCTCTCCCGCCCTGTGCCTGCCGCCCCGCGCGTGCTCCCTCACATCATCCCGCCGCCACCGCCGCCGCCGCCGCCGATTCCGTTCCGCGGCGCGCCCGGACGGACAGACACACGCGCGCCCGCCAGCCCGCCGCCTGCGCGACGGCGGCGCTCGTAAAAACGTCGGCGCCTGCTCTCAACCTCCGTGGGGGGGGCGCACCTGCCGGCCACGCGTTCATCCCGACGCGCCGGCGCCGGCGCCGCTCCGTCAACGCGCCGCCAACGAATTCAATCAACACGCGGACCGCATTAGAGCCAAGCCGCGGCTGGTGGTCCAGCAGTCTGCTGAGCGGGAGAAGCAAAGACGCGTGGATTAATGCTCACTAAGCTCTTGGTTGGAGACCGCGCAGACTTGCCACTCCACAATCATCATCAGTTCATTTTCACAAGCATTGTGAGTACGTATCGCACAAGAAAGGTGACCTCAAATAGTACGTCATTTTTTAGTGGAGTGAATTCGGATTTTTTTATTGATAAAAGTCATCATTATAGCTCTCGAGACAACCGGAATATGCAGTACAACACTTTGTCTTCGGCCGCCAAATACAGAACACGTTTCGGCAGTCTCATAGGTAGTCCTGTAGTCATAATTCATAGGATCCCTTACACCTTCCTATGAATCCATCATGCTTGATGATCAAGGTTGGGAGAAAGAAAACCACATGTTGCAGCCATTTTAACAGATCTTCCCCCGAACAGGACGCCTCCACCTTACAAAACTAAACCTACCAATTGCAGTCTGTCGCTTCTTCTGCTCAATAGTTTAATAAAGTAAGTAAATAATCTCAAAATATGGGAGTACTACACGCTGTGAGCATTCTTTGTCTCCGCTTATTTACGTAACGTCATAAACATTAATGAAATGAAAAAATACAGAACTTGTTAAAGAACTTGAGCACCACACGGGTTAACATGCAAATTAATATATGAAGACCGTCCTCCTTGGGTCGTATTTTATGATGGACGGCACTTTCTCCGATACCCCAGTGAAAACGAAACTTAGGCAGCAGAATCAGACCAAAGCCAATAAGATGAGTACTCTGTGGTTAATATGTGGGGCGGAACATGACTGCGAATTCTGTCCTCGAAGGCAATGGATGCCCATGAAAAGCATCCTTTTTAGCATATAATTTCACGATCTTCTCCTGGCGGAACGTAATCCACGTTAAAAAAATGTTCCATTCAAATCGAATATTGTCCTTCGAATGAAAGTTGAATTTGATATGCAAATTTAAATTTCCAATTCCTCGTAACTCTTCACAAAGAGAAAATTATTTATCTTGTAATATTTAAAAAAAAAAATCTTTAAGAAATTGCCTCCAGAAATTATCTGGAATGTTTCAGTTATGAAATTTGTATTTCATTCAGAAGTGCATTTCCTTTCTATCTTATTTTCCCATTTTCTATTTTACTTTCCATTTTATCAAAAAATAGAAAAGAAAGAAACATTTTCAACTTAATATTTTCTCTTAATTCGTACTCTAGTATTCGGTTTTCAAATGCAATACGAAAATAAAAATGTACTCACAAATTACAAATAAAAAAAAAACATCACAAAAGTTGCATTCAACAAACGGTCTAATACATAATAGAAAAAAATATTCCCGTAACAAATATTAAATATTTCAGGTTGAAATTTTCAACTTGAAAGACCAAAGCTTAAACAGTTTCACCTAGTTAAAGGAGGAAAGTGTCGCGTCGGGCAAAACTGAAATCGCAACCAAAACCCACTGACAACAGGCAAAGAACATATGGACACCCACGCAAAAGTGAGCTTTACGTGAAGATGGAACAGGCACTTGTGTTGAACTGTAAACTAAAGTAAAAAAAAGAAGAAAGAAAGAAAAAAACTGAAGAAAATAGAAAGAACAAAGGAAGGACAACAAAGAAGAAAAAGATGAAGGCAAAAAAAAGAAAATTACGAAAGAAATAAAAGAGAAGCGAGAAAAGTTCGCGAACGAGTGCGGGCGGGTGGAGCGCGGGAACTGCGATGCGGGACCCCGCTGCCAAACTTTTCGCGCGGCGCTGCGCGGTGGGCCAGTGGAGCGGGAGAGGGGGAGGGGGCGGGGCACCACTTGCTACGAAAATCACGCAGCAGCGCACACATCTCCCGCTTCCGGCGGGGCGGGGCGGGGCGGGGCGGGGCGGCGGATGGCAGGCACTTCCTCGCGATGATTCAGCGGCGGAGACCGCCACGCGCGCAGGACAATCGACGCAAGGGTGAATCAACGTAATCGCAGACTCAGCACGTGCCTAGGACCCCAGCTGAATTTGCGCCCCGAAATTATTTTTTGTCAAAATTTCACATTCGTTGTTAAATATGGAAAAATATTTGAATGTGAAACTTTCAAAGCATAATGGTTAGGTGAATTCCTTTACACTTCAATATTATTAGGGGGCTATCGTGATTTTGGTCATTTAGGCCTCTGTGGAGATATTTCTCTGGTCTTTGCTACGGACACCACCTGCCTAAACACGAAATTCACCGTAGTTTGAATTTCACGATTCTACAATATTTTCAATTCATTTCTAAAATTACACTTTGCTATTTCGTTATCAGACAACCGTTCAAAACCTATGTTTATTGTATTATTTACGACAAATCACCAAGTAATCGTTTTAACCCCCCCCCCCTCCGCTTTACAAACAACGTTTAACAGAAACATCCCTCCCTGGTATAAATGTTCCGTTGTGACCAGCCACAATCTCTCCCTTTTCCACTTACACATGCATACACACGCATTTCTGCTTCAAAGTTAATAATGCACTAATTATCATGTTGCAAGAATGTTCAAACTTCAACAACTCTCGTTTGCTTGCGGCACAGTTGTAGGCCGTACCTCCCCCCTTAAATGCGAAAGTATTTTTTGAAAGACTCCTTGTTATTTCCACGACAATTTTCTATTCCTTTCTAATATTTGACATTCTGAACTGAGGAAAAATATTCGTAACCGGTATTCCGCTATGTTAACAGTATTATTTACACATCACCATTATCAATTCCTTCATTTAGGTAAGGTACACAATGACACAAACATTCTAAACTGAATTCGAGGAATTGCGAGATTTTTTGACAATTTTCAACGCTCCAATTAACCTGTTTTCCTAGTATCAACTGCCCTGGAACCGTCGGGGCGCATGGACGTACCTGGGGAGGGCGCCGGCGGCCGGGCCGCGGCCGGCGGCTACATCGGAGGCGGCAGGCGGAGGCGGCGGCGGAGGGTATCCACAACGATGCACGGTCATATCACGCGAGCGACTGGCCGGCGGCGGCGGCGGCGGTGCGGCCGGGGCGGCCAGAGCGGGGCGGCGCGCGGGAAGGCGCAGGTGGCGCCGCGGGGCGAGCGGCTCGGGCCGTGACGCGACGATGGGGCGGCCCTCGGGGCCGCGCGGGCGGGGTCGGGGGGAGGGGGGCGGCGCCGCGGCCGACACCGCCGCTGCCGCAGCGGGCCTACCCTTCTTCCTTCGCTCAGTTCCCCGAGGCGGCGGGAGCGACAGCGGCCCGTGGAGCCACGCAGGTGGGAGACGGGGGTGATCTACAAGGTGGAGTCCTACGCATTGGGGAAGTTAATGCGTCTTTGGTCAAAAAGCAGAAAGGATCGGACGACATAGAAAAGAAGAGCAGACCAATTCAAGGGAGAATTGGAAAAAGAAAAGAACTGGAATAGAAGGACACGAGGAAGCGAACAAGAAAAACAACAATGGGAAGGCACTGAGAGAAACTAATGTATTAATTAATGAATATGGGTCAATGATACAACTAGTAGATAACCATGTCCCTGCACCCAGGTAAGTAGATTAGGAGAAAGCGGAAGGCAAGGAAAGAGGAAAGTGAAAAGAACTAGAGAACAAAAAAAGGGAGAATGACCGAGGAAGTGAACAAGAAAAATGAGCATATCCACTGGAAAGAGGCGGAGGGAAACATACATAGTAGTTAATGAACACTGGGTCAATGATAGGAGTAAGAGATGAAGTGATGCCAGGATAAGTGGATTAAGAGACAGCGGGGGCGGAGGAGGATCCGACGTCCGTGAGGCGACGGAGGCAGAGGAGGAGGAGGAGGAGGTCCCGGCGCGGCCGGAAAAGGCGCGCGGAACAAGCACAAAAAGAGTTTGTTTAAAAACAGTCCGGCGCGCGGGGCGTGGAGGGGGCGTGGGGGAGGGCTCTTCGCCTAACTGCCGCATTAAAAGATGCGATGGCAGCGCGAGCGCCGCGCCGCGACGGCGCCAGCGGCGGCGAAGGCGGAGGCGACGGCTCGGGAGGAGGCGGCTCGCGGCCTCCGTTGCAATTGGAAGGGTTTCGTTCCACGCCCCCCCTCCTGGTTCACTGTTTAACCTCCCCGTTCATTATCGATACAAGCTCATTACTCCTAAATAAATATTTTCATGTGAAAGGAAACTTGATTGTGCGGATCGGCAAAGATGGCTCAGAGCGGCAACTACAAAGTCTCTGACCGGGAAGTCCTAGGGTTCGATTACACTCACATCCACACATGTCGCGAGACCGGTCGGGAACTGAGAGCTTGGGCGGTGCCCCGCTGGTGGGAGATACCTGGTTGGGTTCTCTCGCTATCCAGCGGGGGAAGATCACCGCCACCTCCCACGATAAAAGGATGTACTACACTTACGGGTCTTAGCAGTTGACTAAATGGAATCACTAATCACTCAATTGATTTGCGTGACGAGCCGCGTCTCCATCGTGGTGGTTGATGTTTCGGCCATTGTCACCGCAACACTGCTCTGAAGAAGGCTGCAAGATGTTGGTTGAAAGGTCAGCCACCTCGACGCAGATGCGGTGCGTCCCGGACAGTCAAGATTCGATTAACGTCAGCCGCGGATGCCTACGCATTTTTATTTCCATTGAATACTGGCTGTACGTAAACGCCCAATGAAGATTGGAACTCTTCATGTCGGTCTAATAAGCCATGATTTACCTTGAAGTCACAGAATCATGTCGGTTTAATACATAAGGATTAATCTTCATAATCTAGACAAGACCTGTTGGTCCAAGAGTTTATTACGAATATCAAGTCTCATGAGAACGCATGTTCATGCAAATGCGCAACGGTCATTCAAAGGGACCTTTCGTACACACTTCGATCACAACGTACACTCAGTCAACCACCCTTTCGCTCCTGATCTAGTCAACTATCGTGATGGGCCATACATAATTCCTTCTGCAGTGAGAGGGAATGATGTGTGGCACATCACAAGTGGTGAGAAAGAATGAATAATTCTTCATTCTCCAATCCCCAGTACTACACTTATGGGACTGATAACCTTCGCAGGTGTGCCTGGAGTCACTAATTAATTCATCAATCAATCCAATTCCCGGTATCCTTCCCTGTTGGCAGCTCAACCACGTCGTTTCGTTACAGTCGCCCAGTCGATCATCCTATTATTGCCTGCTGAGGTAGGTCTCTGTTTAGCGTCGATCTGCCCACTCTTCGCCTCTCGCTAGCAGTTGTCTACTATTTCCAATTATTATTGCTTGGGGTGCAGTGAGAGTGTGTCACCACGTGTGATAAAAGCAGATGTATGCTGCTGATCAATTTTCTCAGAGAGCGGAAAAATGATAAATATAATATTATGCAAGTAAGTTATTCTTTCTGAGACTAGCAAAATCACTAAGAGAGAATACAGTACGATAGGATTATAGATCGTGTTCAAGCGAATGAATAAACAGGAAGTAAAAGAAAGAGTGACTAATTAGAGCCGTGAAATTAAAGCGTGTCACCGCCCCCACGAAAAAAAAACCCTGCCTGATACTTGCATTTCCGTGTGAAAGGATGTGGCTATTAACGCTATTAAAATAGCCAGCTATTATATTAAGAATCATATTTACTCGTTCCATGAAAAATTGCTTTTATTTAAAATGTCCATTCATAATTCCGTCCAATTAACACGACATAACAGGAGTAAGATACATTTTTGCTGCCAGAAGCGTTGGAAAGATCGTAAACAGGATATTCGAAGCAGTAGGTTTCACTTTGAATTCAGCACTAAGGAGAAGAAAAGATTGCTATGTCGATTTTTTCCGGCCCCTACAAGAATAAAATGGGCAAAGAATCGCATCTCGGTTAATAGTAATCGATGAAAGTTAAGATAAATCAAGAGTTTTTCCTTTTTGCTGCTATCGAAAAATTGAGAATTATTCTACAACTTAGGAATCATCATTCTCTCTTTTCGAAGCAAGTTGCGAATCCCGTACGTCTTTCCCTGGATGAATAATCGTATGACGCATATCACAACTTGCAATGCAGCACGCTTTCTAATATCACATCGTAGTAATACTGTTCCAATACTATTTAGCGCCACGTTCCTTTTTCAGAAGTATTGTATTGCGCCCCTCTCGACGATGGAGTGTCAAATTTCGTTCATAAAAACCCTTTTACCATTATTGCGCTGACCAAGACTTCCAGGCTATTAATGCCAGACGGGAGAAAGGGTTCTACGTCAGAAGTCCGCTGACGTCACTGTACTGACACTCTTTGCTATGCCCTCTCCCTCTCACATCTGCCAAAGCTCAACTGAGCAGTCTATCAATCTACAATCCTTTATCGAAACACGTATTAAATGGATTAATTCGCTGCAGTATCGGTACTGCCATGACATATATTTTATGTAATGACGCTCATTCGACTTAGACGGGAAAACTTCCTCGCCGGTCTTAGGAAAGACCTGAATAAATTAAGTGTATTTCAGTTGTATCAAATCGTAAATGAAATAAATTTCGTTTTAAAACAGTGATCACTTTTTTTACAATACTTGAAAATGCACTATTACAAAATACAGCAGGCTTCTCTTGCTTAAAAATCGCTTGCATTAACTCTTTCCTTTATGCCAGACAACAAAAGGAAATTAATTTCAAATTTTTCATTAACTGTTGGCCTTGAGTTCCAAATGTAGTTCTAAAAATATTATTATAACAATATACAATTAAACATATTATTATTTGACGTTGTTTGCACGTGCCAATAACTAACAGGAACTTTTAATAATTGACTATACGTCCCACGTACGTACTTTATCAGAAACTTTTAACACAGGCTGGAACGCAGTATCTGGCGACTCTGTGCTTCACTGTAGAAGAACACACAGAACCTTCAAGGAGAGCAAATCGCATTTCCAAGTGCTAACAATCTGGAATAGAGTACCGTAGGTTGAACCCGAAGCAAGCAAAGCACCCGGAAAAGTAGAAACGCAAACTTGGTAGCTGCGGTGATGTAGCAACTTTGAACACTTTCAAATGCGCGCCTGAGTACTAATAAGTTCATATTATCGTTGTATCCATTTCTCCCTTTCCTAATTTTCTTACAGAAATCATTCAACCCACGAATTTCCAAACAACTGAAACATTAAGAATTCCTGTTCAGATATCCTGTCATCAATTTTGCACTAATTATTCAATTGGCCCTGTCAGTATTAACGTGTTTACCTGATATATAAGACATGTTAAAGAGATTGAAAATCCCAAGGAATACAGTGATATGATTTTAATTAGTTTATTTAAAGGAGTAAATGGGTCGAAAAATGTTTTGATGAGCTGTTGATGTACAGTATGCCGAAGTGCCAAAAAAGACAGCCTCAAGACTTTCCTAACTGAAGAATCACTGACGCAATCGAAAAACAACTCAAGGTTCTGCAAATCACCTTCAGTATCTCGAAGCTTTGCTGAGTGCGATCACAATGCATCTGAACTCTTCTTCCGCCTGACTCATCACTACAATCTATTTGTGCGTAATTCTGTTTACAAAATGAGAGCTCCAAGCGGATGGTGAAAAATATGCTATCAGAATGTTTAAATTAAAAAAATAAGGAAACAACGAAACGCAAATTCAACGATAATTCTAAGAAATAAATTACTGACCTGGGATTTCTGATTTCAAATGTGTCACAATTGGATTCAGAAAAATCGACACCAAGACGACAGCCTTCATTTCTAAGAGGAGGTTTGTGATGAACAGAGGTAGAGGAACGATTGGGTTGGCGAAGGCGAAACTACATCAAGCAAGCCCCTTCACACAACTTCAACTTGATCTCCGCGGAACCTAGAAAATTCTGTTACTCGAACAACGGAGAAAAAAGTAACTTCTCAAATTTAGCCTTTACTTTAAACAGTTGTGTAATAAGGAAAGTAAAAACTTTTTTGGCGAATCCAATAGCAATTTCAATTATCACTTTGTGATTTCACCACTGACAATTCTGTGCCGACATTTTTAAAGTCGATTATCCCAATGCCGCCTATTTACCCTCATTTTAAACTCACTCGTGTGAGCCTACTTCACAACTTTTCTAATACAAACCCACATTCATCTTATAAAATTACGATCGTTATGTGAAATTAGGAATTTCACAGAATGTATAAAAATGCTCAGAGCCTTAGTTTAATTTTTTTTATGTGAACAAATAGGGTTTGAAATTCTTGTCACCCTAAAAATACCTTTAACTCGTACATTTCAAGTACAGTCAACGCAATGACTCGGTGCCTGAATGGTTTGTGTGCTGGCTTCACATAATACTGGATGAAGAGTGAAACACGTAAGCCCTACGAGTTTAGGAAGAGGGATGTAGACCCCTTTCGAATTTCACCTTTCCCTCGTCGTTCTCTTCCTCCTCCTGCTGTTGTTATTGTTGTTAGCTCCGACAGGAAACGAGGTTTCCTTCTCATTCTACGTCACCTCATTAATAGCGCCGGATTTATCGTAATGAAGACTATTTTGGGCAATCTGTCGGCGCAGAGATATACGGCTCGTTCCAAGAAGGCGATGAGGAGAGGAGAGAGTCTTATCAATTAACCAAAAACAGAGGAAGGGGGACGGAAGGAGGTAATATATGGACGCCTTCAAATTGACCGCGAAGCCGTAACAAGATGCAGGCCTATCGAGCTGATACATGGCACAATCCATTACGAGCCCCTCACAAATCATACAACGAAACAGAACAAGTCTGAGATGTTTATGCATTTTATTGCGCCTCTACTATGACAAAGTTAATTCACTTTCAAATAACAATACTTTTTATTTTTTATAACGTCAACAAGCAGTGAAAACTGCATGACGTTTCGGGGGAGAAAAAGTTACGATTGGTGTTTAGAAGCAATGCGAAGTACAATTAAAACTCTTGTTTAATAGATCACGAGAAACTGAAAAACTAGATCGGTAAAACGGTCAATGACCCGGAATTGCAGCCCATCGATGTGATACATACAATGAAAACGAAAGTTAAATAATGTCGAAATAACAAAATACATATCGCAAAGTAACTCTCAGTAATAAATATAACACATGTATCTTTACTTTTTATAGGCATTAAACCCAATCGAAGTATTTGCAATACTTCTGATAAAAGTATTATGAGTATTGTTCTCTATACTGATACATTTTATGAATAGTTATGTCATTCATTAATGGTTCACGGATATTGTGCTGAACTGAAGACATCCGTGAATCAGTGAGTTTTATTAAATAGCAGAATTAATTACAGCGGTTCAAAATTATTTTTTAAAATATATCACACCCTTATTCGATTGAATCACAAGGCTTTCTAGCAATTAATTTTATATAAGATGCTTTAGCGTGATATTCTTTCACTTTTTGCATAGTGCACATTACATTTTCACAAAATGCTTTCAAAACCCACCAAACTAATATTTGTGATTGTCGTTCTGGAACTTTAATGTCGATATTTCCCGAGAAAAAATATCACGAAATCGCTTTCGTTATTGGAATGTGCATTAATCATCTCTCATCATGAGCGAGGGTACAGGGCTGGTTCTTAAATTAAGACAGACAGCTTATTTTAAATCTCCATCAATACAGACAGCTAATTTTAAATCTCCATGTATTTAGACAGCTTATTTTCGTAGTTTCATCGCGTCATAATAAATAGTGAACATTCCTCTCTGCCAGGAGTCTAATTTGAGAATTTGTTTTTTCAAATTCTTACCATTAACTTATTTTCTAGGAAATATTTTCGAGGGAGATGTGTAGGTTATTCGTATAATAGTTGTATTTTCAAGGCGCTACCAAAAGAATTTTACATTATTATATCAGATCTCAAATTAAATTCCATTGTAAAGTGGCACACAAAAAACAGTGATTAAAACTTACTTTACAAATAAAAACAAAAATAATTATCATAATAGCAATAACCTATCATTACATGCCCTAAAAAATATTATGACGTAACGACATTAAGAGTTTGTTTCCAAAACAACAATGCAGATTCACTTTTATCTTACCTTCACAGACTTCCAAAAGCTAAGCGATTGTCTTGCATCAAACAACACAAACATACACTGTGTCGCAATATGTTTAACCTATTCCAATCCATGAGAAGGTGAAAACCGCCGCCTTTTCTTCAACTGTTAAACCTGTAGCAATGTTGCCAACCAAATTATGATATATTCCTCGCCGACTTGTCGGCTTTAATGAGACATTTCTCCTTATTCATATTCGTTTGTAATTTGTACTTATGTAATCAATTTTTGTTTGTGAATTGTTAGTAGACACGTACAATAGATTAAAAAAAATTAAACATTTGAAGTTAACTTCACGCATTAGTGTTTTTAACTTCCAACGACTACTTCAATAATGATTGAAGTTTAAGAAATACAAACGAATTAAAAAAGAATCTGAATATGTGAATTACAAAATTAACACTTGAACACAAACTATGCAAACACCAGTTTTACCAACTTTACCCTCATTTCGTCGAGAATAAAGCGGAACAATAATATCGATAGTTCATGATTCCTTCTACCTTTTACAGTAAATTATTTTTTAATACCGAAATTGTAATTTTAATGTTACGATAATTATTTTAAAAAAACTGAAAGAAAAAAAGCTTACATTTATTCTTTTGCAATAAGAAAATTCAGTAAAAACTAACATTTAGGTAAAATTTCATAAATGGATGCCACGCCAGCATTCATCTTCAATGAATAATTCTCTCAAAATTAATAAACACTTTACAAAATGTCGTACATAAAACATTACGCATCTGGAACCGAATTGTTTGCGTAACCTACGTCGGCATAGCAACTCAAGTCTTATTTACCAGCTCTCTAATGTCTTATCTATGTGTAGCGTACAACTTAAGTTTACAGCAGTTTTCGGAATTAATTTAGGTCGCGTGTTGTAGGACGTCATTACCACGCCTTCTTAAGAATGTAACCTACAGAAAAGTAAACCAATTAACGAATAATTTAGATTCTACAAATCGAATAAACACCCAATGAGAGTATACTCATAATAAGAATGTAATTTGAGTATTTTGATGTTGTGGAATATAAGCAATCGAAAAGCATTATAAAATTTCGCTGCTACTTATAAATCCTGAAATATTGCTTTTAACAATTCATTCCAAATATTTCAAATAAAGAGCATGCAACAATGCATCGGTAACAAACTATTTTGTTGTTCAGAGTGAAACAGAATGTCACACACAACAGAGGTGAATAACATTAAAAACCGTCCCAACTTCCGTAGGATTTGCTTGGAAGAATTCCCTGAATTCTATCAGTGAAAAATGCATACTGACGTGAAAAGTCGATTTTGAAATCGGCCCATGGAGACAGGGGTCTTTTGATAATACAACGAAAATATGTCATATTTTTTTCAGTTTTAACTTTGCAACCATGCTACCTGTGTACCTTACTTTGGTATCTTTTGTTTTATTGATAATATTTTTATGTATTTACTAGATATAAATCGATGCTCATCTCATAACTTTCGTATAGAAATCCGCCCCACTAAAAAAAAAAAAACTAGTGGTGCTAAAATAACACCTACTTTCTCGCCATTAGTAACGTAAATTAAATAGTTTCAAGCGAAAATTTAATAGAATCAAGCAATAGATTTTTTATTCAAACCTTCAAATGAAAATATATTTTTGGCATTGAATTCATCCTATAAGTACGCAGTGTATTCACGAACATATGGGATGAATTTTTTAGTCTTACAATATTCTTCGTAAACAGTATGCGAGGAAGTAAAATAATTGAAAGTTAATAAATAATACGATACTAATAGCCTTGGCAAACAAATGCAAATAGATCGAAAAATATATAATAGTAATTATTAAACACTATGGTAAGGTAATAATCTACAAATATATAAATGTATTATTATTACCACAAACGAAAGGTAGCCGCGATTATCGCCTTCTGTTATCACTGCGGCGTTACAACAATGGATTACAATAACTAATAATGACCGCTCATCAATTCGTTTTCACATTTAACACAATTTAAGGACGCAATTTCAAATGAAATTATATAAATCTAATAAAAATATAATTAATAATAAAAAATGAAATAAATAATATACAAATTCTTACTTACGTAGCATCAACAGCGTAAATTGGGAGCGGGCGACTGATGGCTAGCAATCATTATTTCATATTTACTTCAAATAGGTTTTAAATAATTTCTAGAAGATTCATTTGCAAACGTATAACAAATCTCCAATGTAAGAAACGAACAAAGAAATGTGAAATAATGTACACACAACGAATATTGATTTTTTTCAATTTTCGAAAAATCAGGGTTTTTAACCAACATGAGACCTGCGCCATTCGCTTAAACGTTCTTCAGACTATCCAACAACAAAATATAAGCAAAATAGATGGAAAATCAATGGATGGAGGAATATCAATTTTGGAGAAAATCGGCTGAAGGGTTTATGGGGTAGCGTTGTCACAGACAAACGGACGAACAGACAAACGTTTTACCGTCAATGGTATTAAGAACCCATAAAACATGGATTATGGCTACACCACGTGTTAGAGGACTTTTTTCTAAGCATTTCATAACTTTCCCTTCTTAAGAAGTTTCTTAAGTGTGAGAAATTAAAAAATAGATCCATCAATGTGCCTAAGCTTGAGTAGCACAACGCTGAAAGAAGTATCTTAGAACGTTAGAGAGTTCTTTTACGTCGTAATGGTATGGACGGACCATAGAGCTGGGAATACAGGGCGATGGCATGACGTTACAAATGTGAAGCAACGATCCACCATATTGTTGTGCCCAAAACGCTTGTAGGTGTCCTCCAGTTGAAGTGTGTAATTTGTAATACCTTGCAATATTTAAAACCTTGGTCAGATTAACAAGCTTTCGTAACAGTTCGTCATGTTTACTTGTGTGTATTTCTGCTGTAAAAATCATTCATGGAAGGCGTGAATTACTTTTCTCATGTAAGTAGTTATTTTATACGCTTTGGAGAACATTGTAAAATTTGAAGATGGTTGTTAATTTTCATGATTTTTCTCTTCATAGAAAAAGGGGAGCACTGTGATTCGAGTAGTGCGAAAAGACAACTGGCAGTTTAGAATATACAGCAAGTTCTGCTCTGTTTATTTTCAAGAAGAAGATTTTGATGGAACGTCTTTATGATACGTACATTTGTGGAAACTCGCAGTTCCATCGATTTTAGCAGCGTTTCTACATCATTTAAGGGAAGTAAATAGTGTAGGAATAATTATTCACTGAATATGTCTTCAAAGGTAACTACCATTATCTTTGACGTCTTCTACAAATAAACCAGAAAGTTTTGCACAATATTGACATCAATTGTATTGCTGGTCCAACTTCAAACTCCAAACTTTAGGACCTGCTCTTTTAACTTCAGGTGATAGATCTTAATGTTTATACAAGGAAATGATTAAATAAAAAAGTAATAGTACAGTAAGACAATGTGCTTTTCTTAAATTATTTAGTTGATATGGTAGACAGATTTCGACTATTGTGACAGCACTAAATTCGAAGAATATTTCGTAATAATTTGTGCTTCACGTGATCTTTCTTAATGTTAGGAGTGTTAAGTTTTTATTTATTTACATACTTTTTGTGAGTGATCATGTGAGAAACCTCAAAAACAGAAAAAGCACATTTAGTAAGTATTATTGACGTTTTAAATTTGATGTTATTTAGGTTTTCACGCACTGAAAATACTTTGCAGTGACTCTACATTTTGTAATGAAGCATTTCCGTTTTAGTTCTTATTCTCTTCAATATTGCGAGGATTATGTAATTTCATGAAAAAATGGGAACTACCCATTTATTATCGCGTTTGACAGACGTGTTTTGGGTACACCAATATAGTGGACTGGCTTCACTTGCGGAACATGACAGAAGTGGGTAACGCCCCTTTCACATATTCATGCTTCATGATAGGGACATTTCGATTCTGCCAATGCGATTCCTGAGTCGATTCTTTTCTTTCCATTCCATTCATTTCGATTAATGTTGGAATCGATTCCACGAGGCCGGAATCGAATCAAAGAATATCTTCGAGTTTTTTAGTAATGCATTATTGACTGATAAAATACGAACACATTGTAATTTCAATTCTCTTTATGAATCAATTTTACATTTAAAAATTATGATCTGAAGAAATGATGATTATGAACTTCATTAAGAGAAAAATATAGACCCTTATTTTATGGGAATGATATTGCAGAAATAATTGTCGACATAAGTATTTTAAATACAAAACACTATGGCTTTGACTTTAGCACCTTTGCAAGCTTCAGCAGTTACTCATAATTATCCTAAACTCCGTTCCTAGTCAAAAATTATTAAGAAGGGCTCTTTACTTTCCAACATGCGAGAGCTACTTTAAATTCAATTCTGGTACAGATACATTCATTGGATAAGTTTTTTCGTGTTTTTTCTTATTATTTATCTTATTATTATTGTTATTGTTATTATTATTATTATTATTATTTATCTTTATCTTATTAACAATTAAAAGACTAAAATCGATACAAGAGTTTGTCCCAAGTGAAATATGTTCTGTAGCTTAGCAGTTTCTTTACAATTAGACTAGAACGAGCATCAAAAAGGAAATTAATATTAATTTCAACGATAATATTTAATGTATTATTCACCCTTTGGACTGTATTATTCGAAACAACCTGTAACAAGTATTGTACTTCAGCTTCAGGGTCAATGACCCTCCAACTCGATGACTTTTTCGTCGTTTCCCTGATTGAAGATTTCGCTAGTTTTTAAATCAAGAAATCACACTTAATAATTATGAGTTAAGGAGTAAGAATTGCCAAAAGACTTCATACAGGTTTAGTTAAAAATAATAATAATAATAATAATAATAATAATAATAATAATAATAATAATAATAATAATAAAAAATTACAATAATGATCATAATTCAAAATTCTTATTTTTCCGAGTTCTATCAATGTGACAGACCAAGAACGACCATCTATAATCTCACTGCGAAGCACATACGCACTGACTCTGTTCCGGAATCCGTTTCATTCGCAGCTACCTTTCACGCGTGTGGCAGCAGTTGCGGAGCGATGACGTTTTGCCCTACACTAAGATGAGTTTCAGTACAACGAATGTTATGAAAATGTGAAAATGTTATAAGCTTCCGACTGGTCTCCCAGAAAGTGTGGTAGTATAGTGCATTTAATTGTAATTGTGTGTGTGTATTATGTGTTTAATTGCAAGGGAGGCGGATAGAGGAAAGAAAAATCGCGCCCGGTCCGTGGTAAGTTTGTTACGGTCCTGCTCCGGTATTCGCGTGGTATTGTTCGGAGAAACCACGAAAAACCGCCGATCAGAGCACCCGGTCGCTAGAATTCGCCTCCAGACAGCGGCTGAATATGACCTAGCTATCGAGTCGAAAATCCTGTCACCGTGAGTCCCCCAAGGACCCAAGGACTAGCCGGTCAGACCACTGCAATGACATCAGTTTATATCCTGACCTACCTAACTCTGTTTTACGTTTCGAAACATCGATGTTTTGCATCCCTGCGAGCAAGCAATTGCTGTTGTCGGACGGAGGCAGAGGTGAAAAGTCCCTCTGAGCTGGGAGGGGGCCGGTGGGCGATTAGCAGGGGCCGCGCAACGCCTCTACCGCGGGCGTGGACGGTGGCGGGGGTGGGGGCGGCCCCTGAGCGCCTACGTGAGTGGCGGCACGCGAACGCGAACGCAAGGCCGCCAGCTATCGCAATTTTTTTCGTGATAACTGTGACGCCATATCAGCGCGAATCGAAGGCGTATCGGGTCCTACTGCATCTACGGACTACTCGTACCCATCGAGCGTTTTTACATACACCGCGTTTTCGTCTTTGAGAGGGACCCTGAGTGCTAATTGTTTCCAATTAGACACAGAGATGGAGAACAAGAGTTCCAGACTTTTTTGTGGAGTTTCTTTTAATACGAATACTAAGAAGCCCCTTGTTTTAGTCCTGGGCATTACAGCGACAGTGGCAAGATGGTCGACTCTAGCTTGTCAGATAGGTCGAATTCAGTCGCTGTCTGGAGGAGAATTCTAGAGGTCGGCTGCTCTGATCGGTAGTTGTCCATGGTTTCTCCGATAAACACCGGGCGATTGCTGCAGAAGTACCCTAGCAAACGGGCCACGGACCGCGCTCGATCTTCCTCTTCCTTGTCCTATCCTCACCCCTTACACACGCTTACAATATCATGCACTACACCACCACATATTCCGGGAGCTAAGAGCTTGTTCCGGCTGGGGCGGGGTCCCTCTAGTGGAAGATACCTGGTTAAGGGAAACCCCGCTAGTCGACGGAGGGTCGGCGCCGGATCTCGCCATCCAGCGGGAGAAGAACCTCACGAGGAAAATGCATGCACTACACTTACAGCACTAATGACCTCAGGAGTTGATGTGTCCGGAATCACTAACAACAAACCAACCAAAATTACAGCTTGGAGGAAAAAAGTCATAATAGCTAAAAGTATGTGTGTTCACAGATAAACCGAGATTTATGCAAATATAAGGCTGATGTTTAAACCTCGGAATACAGGATTTAAATTCGCTCATAAGTGAACAAGATAACGTACGAATAGAGTATAATGGTATTATATTGCTGAGACATACTCAGAAGATTTGTAGGGCACTTCGAGGTAAATAGTGCTTGGTATTCGTAATACAATCCTGAATGAGTCTCGGTGTCAATCACTTTGCTAATATGTTGTTTCCAATACGAAATTCAGAGTCACATGGAGATAAACTAATCTGTGACACGTAATTTCTTTTAGAGATAAACACATCACCATTCAATTGACATGTAAATAATTGCTTAGTTAATCATATGGACGTGAATATGTAAACATTTTAAATAAAAAACAATTTCACATACACACGTATTTCATTTTTCAAAAGAGTCGAGATATTTTTATCACGGATCAAAATCCATGACTTCCTTTGAAGCTGAGATTCTTCCTGTAAGTTAATCATTTTCCCACTTAACGATCAGATCTCCGTCTATACGTGATGTTCAGCGCGTTTAAAATACGATGTGAAATTCAAATCACTCCAAGAAGCAAGATTTTCCGATTTCATGAAATGTTTCTAAAATTTATTTTTACAATCATATCCAAATGTAATGAGTTAATTAATGAGTAATAATTACATGAATCAAATTGTACATGCCATCATTACAGTGCTTTATCAATGGACATTGAAAACAAACTGTTTCAACAAGTAAAACAAGTTCTGGCAGCAAAACTGATTCTATACCACTAGAAACAGAAAATACTGAGCAAAAGTAAAAATTGTCCGTTGATATGGTAATTCTTTGAACTAACAATTTTACTGCATTTCGTCTACGTTTCCTCTGTAACAAATATAATTAACAACTTTTGAGTCAATGATCACCATTTCGTTCCAGTGGATTCCCTTGATCCATAGGGCAAATGCTGAGATGAATCTTTGCGTTCCTTCCAGACAGTCATAGATCCCTGTTAAATGCCAAAGATATATGCTTTTTTAAAACTTAAAAAAAATCTTCCAAATAGCGGATTTCTTCATAAAACCAATATTTAAACATTTTAAAACTTTAATACGTCATTATATTATTATTATTACCATTATTATCATTATTATTATTATTATTATTATTATTATTATTATTATTCCCAAAGCGCCAATATTCCTCTAAAATTCTTATAACACACACAAAAAAGAGAAACTGTCACAGGGTCATTGACTCTCTTCTTTTGCTTTCATGTCTGTATTGTCCATATTTTTATAGGATTTTTATTTTCATTACACCTACTCTTTGAAAAGTTCTTACTGCCCTTACGTTTCCTTCACATTTCTATAACCGTTATGGATCTGATTAGTTGGTATATCTGCTCATCAGATGCACAACAACAGAAATGATCTACGACACGCGAATACAACTAGTTGCATCAACATTGAAAAAGAAAGAACTCAGTAGCGGGGTCTTCCCACTGATTAAAAGTCAAGAACTTCAAATAAAAAACGCTTGTCGGAGAAACATCAAAGAACGTCAGCAGATGTGTATCATTTCTGGAGATCGCTATCTTTTGAATCACGAAAGAGCCCTAAATGAGATTTTTGTTGAATCAATACAAAAGAAAAAGACGTTGCGGGATATTAATTATAGTTACTAATGTTTTCAAAAAGAAATGATTTTAATAAACATAAAAGATCATATCTCCCTTGTTCATGACTCTCCATTTTTCTCTTTCAGAATTATTAAAATATCAAATATTTTCTAGTAGTTCAGCACTTTTACCTTTTAAATTTTTTAATAACAAAGATCATATCTCCCTTGTTCATGACTCTCCATTTTTCTCTTTCGGAATTATTAAAATATCAAATATTTTCTAGTAGTTCAGCACTTTTACCATAAAATGACTTTTATAAACCAGTGCAATAGTTTGTGTGTACATAACGACCCAAGTAGGTTCTCGAACGAATACGATTTTGTTCAAATAAAAGGTTTGTAGATGGATGTCATCAACACATCCACTTCTCGGATATTATCTCCTCAAATTTATCTGGATCACAAAAATGCCCTCCTAAAAGCTGCCTGACCCAGTTCAGAATTAAGTTTGGCAAATAAAGGTATCTGCAACGGGAAACATCAATAACTTGTTCTGATCATGAACTCGCAGAAGGGACGTTGCGAAGAAATGTAGTACGCTGATCAGGGTCAAATGTCATTTCACTACTGAATGGGAATACATCTAAACAAAAGATGTAATAGTGACTCTGCAATAACTCGCCAGCGTTAATTATGCTTTGCATACGCGTTACGTTCTAATGTTCAGCATAGGATATCTTTTAGAGCAAGCGACTCCAGAAACATCACGCTTTCCTCCAGAAAATTAATTTGTAACATGACCTGAAAAATTTTGTACAATATTTGTCAATAAACTGTTGAGAAATAAAATCTAAAACTCATATCGAAAATTAGCACTAATGAACCAAAATATTCAGAGGAGTCAAAAGCCAAATGGATTCTCCACGCACAGTAGTACATGTGCAGATTCAGCATCTGAAGAGACATTTACCCAGGTACTTTTCTACTTTTAATGTGTTTGAGATTAGTTGAAGTTAAAAATAAAAATTGAAAAAGCACCTGGGACAGACCACATCAACAATGAACTCTTCAAATATGCATCTGAAAGATTTTCCCTAGAGCTACTGGACTTTCTTAATACTTGCTGGGTATTTGGTCACATTCCAGAAGAATAGAGGACTGCTATAGTCGTCCCCTTATTTAAAAAGTGTAATAGGAAGAACTGCTCTAATTACAGAGGGATAAGCCTTTTGAATTCTGGATACAAAATATACGCCAAAATTGTAAATCACAGACTAGCGCCTATTTCAGAGGTGCACTTATTAGAGGAGCAAAATAGGTTTACGAAAGGCGGGTCTTGTATTGATTGCATATTTACAGTTTCACAGATAATAGAAAAGCATAGAGAGTATAATGTTCCCACGTTATATTGTATAGAGAGCATAATGTTCCCATAGTAGAGCATAAAAGCATAGAGAGTATAATGTTCCCACGTTATATTGTATAGAGAGCATAATGTTCCCATAGTAGAGCATAAAAGCATAGAGAGTATAATGTTCCCATAGTAGATTTAGAAAAGGCATTCGACACTGTTAATCGAACAAAATTATGGGAGGTGTTGCTAAGAGGAGGAATTCCACAACATCTAGTAATAGCCATTCGTAGTATGTGTGTGAATACTACTTTAAGAGTAAATACAGGAGATGGACCAAGTAATGAATACAGAATAATAAATCAAGGCGTAAGACAGGGGTGTCCCATGTCACCCATTCTTTTTAATTTATATTTTGATGACGTGATTAGGCGATGGGAAAGCCAATTGAAAACAAATTTTATCGGAAAAATTGCCTTGAATACATTACTATTTGCAGATTATCCCAGCAGACTCGGAAGAAAATCTAAAAAGACCCCTTTTTAGTCTTTTTAATATCGCTAAAAATTTTAATTTAAAATTATCCTCATTCAAAACCAAAGTCATGGGTTTTAAAGGAGTCTTTCCGTCTTTCGAGCAAAGATTGAAATAAATAATGACGTAATTGAATAAGTCTCAAATTTTAATTAATTAACTTTGGATATAATATAGCCTATGATCATTCTAAAGACCTAGAACAAAAACTCTCTAAATCCCTGCAGCTACTTGGTATAATGAAGCAACATCTGCTAAAGAAAGTAAGAAAAGACACTGTTTTTAAATTCTATAGAACTATGGTGGTTCCAGCCCTCTTGCATGGTTCAGAGGCATGGACAATAAAAACTCAACAGAGAAAAAAGATTGAAGCAGCAGAAATGAGGTTGCTGAGACCACTAGCTGGATACTCTTTAAGGGACCACAAGAAAAATTTATTAGGTGAGAACTTCAAGTTTGCAATATAGGTCAAATATTAGATTCACATAGATCCCAATGGTACAACCATCTTCAGAGAATGGATAGTTCGCGCATCCCTCTTCAAAGTTTTGGATACAGACCGCAAAGCAGAAGAAATGTAGGACGTCCACAACTGCGATAACTTCTGGAGACGGAACAGGCCTAATCCATGCTGTATATGATGAAGAGACATTTACAGCGACGATATGACTATCCGAACCTGTCACGTTTATCATGGCTTTGGAACTTCTAGAGGACGCACTTTACACTGCCCTACCCCTTACCGACGAGTCTTTCTGGATTCAGAGGATTTTCAGCATTGTCACTTGGACTTAGAAGCGCCCAACACAAGAAAGAACATTTATACGAAGAGACCGATTTTACATTTTGTACACATTCTTCTCGGGCAACTCATGGACAGCTTTCGGAAAGGTGGTCCCGGGTTTGATTCTCGAACAGGATAAAAATGAAGTTGTAGCTTTCTAATACACTTCGTCTCAGTTTGGGGTGATAAAAGAAAGCCCAGGCAGGCCAAGTAAGCTACAGGTGCAGTAATGGAAAACATACTTGCCACACGCCTCTCTTAATCCTAGGTGTGGATAACAAAAAAAAATGGGCCCGGTTTGGGAAAACTGCTAGCAGAAATGATTTGATTAATCCCGCTCTGAAATGCCACATACATAAATTCACATACATTCCGCCCTCGTTAAGAATAATATGATTTTGAATAAATATTTTTATTGCGCTACGAATGATTATCTTTATATATTTTATTCATTACTCTTGTACAATATTTAAACATGTTTGTGAGGTAAAGAAGAGTTGCGGTTTAGGAGATAGCTCGCCCTTCAATAATTTACACAAAAATTTTGAACTTTGATTAATCAAAATAACCATCTCAATTGTCATGAGAGAAATGAACAAATTTCCAAGCAAAGAGAATTTTACGTTTCACACCTATCCTTCTTTTCTGCCTTTCTTTAAACGTGGGAATAAATATATTGTAAATTTTAGGTCCTCGTTTTTGTCTAATTAAAAAAGGGTGCCTGAAACTTCCAGCGATACTACTACAGTGAAAACAAAAACGTAAATGGTCCACTATCTTACATGATTACTGACTCAACGCCCTTCAAAATGCCGCTTAAGTTTGAATACCCATTTTATATACACTTTTTATGCAACATCTCCAAAAGTCATGAGTGATATCATGAGCCAAACGTATTTAAAAATATACGTCTCTGCTTTCGTCAATCTAAGTTAACACTTCACCCAGAGCTGAGCCAAGCAGTTACAAACGTTGCGTGTCTGTAGGGTCGAATCTTAAAGAGACCCAAAAAATGCACCAAAAAGCACCTGACTAGTCAAGTCATTTATGAATCATTTAATAATTCACCAGCCCATCAAATTTAACGACACTCACAACATTAATAACACTTTCTATGTAGCAACTTCATTTTTATTATAAAATTTGTCATCGGTACTGGAACAGAAAGTTCTAATTTAAATTTGCAGGCAATGTTTCAGGGAATTGCAATTATTTCTCCCTTTCATTAGGCATAGGAAATGTTACTCACTGCAAACAACTCATCAAATATATTAAATATATTGCAAAACTGGACATTGTACTTGTCAACAGGCCTAAGATACTCAGGATTCTCGACATTGCAGGAGATAACGGACTCAATAACCGAAAACTACTATTAATCCACCCCTCTATGCCTGCTATGAAGGGACGAGGGCTTCACCTGCGAAGCGAGCGTGGCAGAAGGTCCCGATCCCACTCGCTCACTTCCGCGAGCCAGGCAGATCGCAAAGCTGCAGAGATCTCAAATCGGGAGAGCTCGAAACGAGGTCATCTTATCTCCGCGATCGCCGCTATGGAACGAGCAGCCGTCGCGAGCCGCCGCCAAGGCGTGCGTCCTGCACAGAGCGCACGCGACACGTGTTGACAGAGTGACGGGTGCAGGCAAGGGCGCTTTCACCCAGAAGGCCGTCGGCCCCGCCCCCTCCCTCACCCACACCAAGCCCGAGCATCAAGCTGTTTGCTCCTCCGCGCGCCCTACTCTCGCCTTCACCGCACACTCTCGTTCTCGTTATCACATTTGCGGAAGAAGACAAAGCCCCGCAAACGCGGTCGCGGCTCTGAGACTGCGTGGCCTCATGGAGACGACAGAAGTGAGGGAAATAATGGTCAGGGTGGAAAAAATGAAGATGTTCATACATGTGCTCACGTTGTATAAATTAGGCAGAACGTTTCTGTGAGGCAATCGTAAGCTTTCCACCACCGGAAAATTTGATTTTGTATTAAGTCACAATTCTCGTAATACAAAAGGCAGATACGGCCTGTTTTTTCGGTACAAGAGAACCTTTCTCTGAATCCTACGTTGAATGATGACATGGATAAAGTGCATTTTTAATTATAATTTGAAATAAATTATCCGTGGCAAATTCACGTAATTAACACAAATGAAGATAAATAAATCAAAAACACAAATGTATACATAGAAAAAATGTAATAAAACTTTAGAGACACGCTACTTTTGTAAATGCGGCAGGTATATACAATGTGACAAGAGTTTTTAGGTAAGAAATTCTTTTATTTTTCCCCCCTTTCTTCATTGTTTTGAAGTTTTGGTATTCTAACTTTCGGCCTTTGCTGAATCGAGAATCAAATCTAATTGATGCTTTCATAATGTATCTTTCTAAGATTGACTTTATTCAAACGCAAAACATGTTTATGTCAAGGAATCGACAATATATTTGCCTAATGAAGTGATTTCGTCTGTCAAGTAACAAAATCCCGACCAGAACAGATTTAAGATGTACGCTGCCTAGACACACATTTAGAATCCATGATTTTGTAGAGCTCGTGAATTTTCCAGAGTTACTGAAAATTAAGGCAATACACTAACAATATTCGTTAAAAAAATATAATTGGTATTTTCTTTCTTCGCAATAGTATTGAAGATTTTCTTTTATTTCATGACGATAATTTTCAGGTGAATTTTGAAATTATTTATCCATTAATTCGTTAATAGATAAGTCTGACAACTGCTGCTTCGCAGATTTAAATTAGCATCCTTTAATCATCAAATCTTAATAACTGAAAGGCAAAATTTCGTTCAATTTACATAAAATCATGTATGAGTGTCTCTTGATTAGCCATTTCACAACGCACACTTAATCCTTAGATTTTTACGTAGAACACCAGAGTTTGAAAGGTAGCAGAATAAAAGTCGGAATTTCTTTATTCTTTCTTTTATTATTAGTCTTTATTCGAAATTCGGTAAAAACTGAGACTCCACTTTTGTCGTCTGATGTACACACCACCGGTAAGCCTGCTTTGACTGCAACTCACGTCATTGTAAACCCATAATGACGCACCCACAAGCAAGACTGACTGGATGGTGTTATTCACTTGGCAAGCAAAAATCGCTGAGCACAACACGGTTCGTTATCTCTTATCTTGACAGCCAGATAAGGGGACGATTGCTCGAGATTAGGCAAGGACGAACGAAGAGAGAAGTCGTTGCCGTCCTTGCCGAGCTTAACGACTTATCCTCAAAATACACTTCACTTCATTCCACATAGAAAGATACCGAACCACGAGACGCGATCCAGTCTTTTGAAAAAGCCTCCTGAGAAAAGAGGCTAAAGGATAATTTGTTCGCGTGAGGGAAACCCATAATTCAATCTCTGCCTTTATCCATTTGTGCGGAAGGGGGAAGACTTTCTCGCCGTGTATTCCCGAAGTGTCACCTGTTATATCCATTTATTTTTTATTTATTTATTTTACGTTAAAAACTGTTTTATTTGCTATGGGGAGAAGTGAATTCTGTCCATTAAACCAACCAACAGTTTCTGATGTCTGCTGAAATTGAGAGATTGGTACCTCTAGGGATCGGATTTGCATGTAATTACATATTTTTACAGGAACTTCCCTGCATTTAATAATGTTTTTTATAGTTTACAAGACATTTGTATGATTTAGAACCATTTTTATTTTAAATATTTTGGAATAACTACTTATTTTACTTTATGTTACATATTTTGTTACATTTTAAGATATTTATACGTCGACACGGAACATTTCAATTACGAGTTCCGAAAATATGTTACTGGAATAATTTTTCTTACAAAGCAATGTAATGCGCTTCTATGACAATAGGACCTTCTTCATGAATTGTCAAACTTATTCTCCCTCCTCGTGCTTCTTAAAAAAACGAGCATTCTGGATCAATTGATTGATTTTTTCGTGTTTCCGGGAGCGTCAACTGCGGTCATTAGTCCCGTTAGTGTAGTGCATGTTTTTTCTCGGGAGATGGCAGTGATCTTCCGCCGCTGGATGGCGAGATCCGGCGCCGACCTACCGTCCGCTAGTGGGGTTTCCCCCTAATCAGGAGTCTCCCACCAGCGGGGCACCGCCCCAGCCGGGACAAGCTCTAAGCTCCCGACCGGTCTGCCGGGATATGTGGTAGTGTAGTGCATGTTGGTGTAAGTGTGTGTGTAAGGGGAGAGGATAGGACAAGTAAGAGGAAGGACAGATCGCGCGCGGTCCGTGGCCCGTTTGTTAGGGTACTGCTCCAGCATTCGCCTGGTGTTGGTCGGAGTAACCACGGAAAACTACCGATCAGAGCAACCGGCCACTAGAATTCTCCTCCTGAAAGCGACTGAATTCGACCTAGCTGAAAAGCTAGTGTCGAAAATCCTGCCGCCGTCAGGACTCGAACCTAGGACCTCCCGGTCAGATCAGCTGTCTACAGCTCTGGATCAAAGATGAGCGGATGTATGTGAAGCAATTTCAACCACATGCTTGCTCATATTTCAGAGACCGCATGCGTAATTCGATCAAAACCTAACAAATATTTTTACAGGTCATTGCCTCATAGCTTTGTTGGAGGTGCGCATGTGTGTATTTCTTTCACCCTCTCTCTGGAATCCATCACTGACTACACGGTGCACTTGACTTGAGCACCTCGAAAGAAACATGGTATATTCTTCGAACGTATTTTATATCTCTAATGAAACTAGAGTGCAATAACCTCTGTAGAGGTGTACAACTTTTTTCAACCACTCCGAACCCATGTTAAGGTCTGATCGGCGACGTTCTGTGCTTAGAAAAGGAATTAGAGAAATTTTAAAAACTAAAATGAATTTTTTATCTTAGATATTTTGGAGAGAAATATATAAATATATAAAACAACAAACTCCGTTCCCTAGATATCATTCAGTCAACACAGAAGGAATTGATACTCTGACATCTTATTTATTTTTAATTAATTAAAAAAAATTTATTGAAGTCCCTGGGACACACCTAAATGAACGCGTGGCACCGTCAAATCGACAGGTGCTCATGGCTCAGGGAATGGCTTCGGAGGGCGGCCCCTTTGCACAACTCTCGAGATACGGCAGCTCTCGATGGGCCGGCCGCCGCTGATACACATCGCCCGACACCCAAAAGGAGCCGCCACGTCTGCGGAATTCCCGATCGTTGCCGGTTACATCGCCGGAGGCCGTTCTCTGCAATCTCTTTGATAAGCATCGTCCTGCCAACGAATCTTGCCATTCGGTCCTAGAGGGCTGACAGTTCATCACATCACCCGTTCACACAACCTCAAATCTTATTGGAACGGAAGTATACGAAACTTATTCAGATTGGGACGATCTTTCGTTGTCAGACCAAAGGCCTTTCGAATGAAAACAAAAACTCTACAATTCCACCATTTCAACAATACTCACAGGAAGTGTACAACAACTCTTCCTGCTATTCGAAGTCAACAAAAAAATTTTCAAATGTCTGTTTTTAACTGTTGATATGTTAACTTGTTTAGCTGTTTATTTCGTTCTCACATAGAATTGAGTATTCTGTATGGCTTTGATTCGGATTCCATTTCTAACGTATAATTACAAATCAGTCCGTCACTCTTACTCTCTTTGTCAACCCTTTTAGTAAATCTTAACACACTTCACGAACTATGACAGAAAGCAGGAACCAAATAGACAATCAGAACTCAAATTAAACAAAGATGTCCTGTTGGGTCAGGATACCTGAGCGAGATCAATCTGATATGCGAGTAATGTAAATGAATTTTAAAAGAGGAAACTCCGACAGTATGTAGCTAATACCATTCTCTACCCGCAGTGCAGTGCTTTTTAATAATGGTGAAATGAATTAACTCTCCTGAACTTCCATAAATTGTTGCAGATTATCCTTATGCTGATTTAGTAACAGTGTATTTACAATCCATTGTTATCATATTTACATTTATACTTCTCTAGCTTTTGCGTTATGCCAGTTCTAAAGTATACATTTCTGAATTTGCTTTCAATGAAGATTGAACCCGACCATACTGTTAAGAAGACCGTCGATAACTCATTGAGCTGTTATCTGGTGCGTGGATTGCGAACTGTGTAAGCTCTGATCATTTCAATTTGACGCTTGCGACAAGATAAATCAGACAGGTGGCATTGATGCAGAATATTAAAGTAGGCAGCTTTAGATTTTTTTTTCACTTTTTTTATTTACTTTCTAATCTTTTCTTTGACGCATAGCCAATTTTTCTTTAATTTTTTTCCTTGTTCTAATAAGGTTTTTATATTCGCATTGTCAACCCATTTCGCAAAATTACGAAAAAAATTAATATTATGACAATTAATGAGAATCTGAAGTAGAAAACAGCACTTGAAGCTAAGGAGAAAATTGAATAAAAAATGAGGAAGAGAGAAAATAAATGGAAAAGGAGAACAAAAGAGAAGAGAAAGAAGTAGAAATAATATAAAAAGAGGAAGAAAAAAA
Source organism: Teleogryllus oceanicus (assembly GCA_964035755.1). Taxonomy (NCBI): domain Eukaryota; kingdom Metazoa; phylum Arthropoda; class Insecta; order Orthoptera; family Gryllidae; genus Teleogryllus; species Teleogryllus oceanicus. The sequence goes on from CAXIVR010000007.1 coordinate 67,342,063, forward strand.
AACGAAACCATCGCAATAAGTAGTTGATGTAAGAATTTAAGATAAGCGAGACAGCTTTATTCTTCCAGGAGATTCAATATTGGTGCTATTTTTTACAAATTAATCGAACTATGAGTTTGGATGTCAAATACCTTTTAATGTACTATATTATATTCAAATTATAGCTATATATTAATTTCTCTCTGTAATCCCTAATCTTCATCAGAAGTACGTTGCACCATTTTTTTTATCTGTGTAAGGGGTTTCCTGATACAGCGTTTTCTCAGCATCTACGGTGGGGGTGAGGGTGGGGCTCAATACCAGGCAGATGAGAAGCTGTACGGCCCTTTCTAACCCAGCCGACGATGAGATAGGCACTTAAGTGTGAAAAATAAAACGCCCTATCTGAATGCGTAAAACGTTGCGTTCCATCTTCTGGGAAGTGCGAGGGCCGCTGCGTGCACTCACCCGTCTGCGCGGTCGAGGGCGCGCCGCACGGCGCTGAGGGCGGCCGGGCGGCCGGAGCACAGCAGCGCCACGCAGCCCGCGGGGTCGGCGGCGGCGCGCTCGTCCTGCATCCTCTGGCTGCCGCCGCCCCCGCGCTCCCGCCGCCCCGAGCGCCGGCCCGCGCGCTGCGCCGCCTGCACCCACAGCTCGTGCGACCCCATCGCGCTCAGCGCTGCAACACACACACACGGCCACGCCCACGTTACCAACGGGCGGAGAACGATTGAAGGAGCAGACAAAGGGAGGGAGGAAGGGAAGGACTATCGCAGAGAGTGAGGGAGGGAGGGAGGGGTGTATGGGAGGAAGGGAACGTGGAAAGGACAAACGAACAGGGGGAGCGAAGAAGGAGCAAATTTACTGAGGAACCGATTGAAGGAACTGAGAAAGGAAGGGATGGAAGGGCAAACGGGGAAAACAACCGCAGAAAGTGAGTGACTGGAGGGGGGGAAGAAACAAACAGAGAGAGCAAGAAGCGACAAACTGAGGGAGAGCACGGAGGGAGGAAAAAGGGAACAAACAGCGAGAAAAAGGAAGCGAAGGAGGACCAAGTAGAGATAGACAACGACCGAGGAGCAAACGGAGAAAAGAAGCGAGGGAAGGCCAAACGGAGGGAACGAAACGGAAACCCGGTATCGGAAGGAAGGACGAACGGAGTCGGCAATAGGGGCAAACGGGCGAAAGAACCAGGAGGTTAATGAGACACATTTTTACACAGTTTGAGTAGAAAATCAACCATGATATACAATTGCTCGTAAAAAGGCACTGTACACCGAGCAAATGGTCACAACTGTTCACATCGTACTTGACCTAATGCTCGCTTCTTAAAAATTAAAAATATTTAACATAGGCGTGTGAAGAGGGGGCAGGGAGGCCATGCCCCCCCCCCCATGATAAATTTTTAAGGAGTCCTATAATCAAACGTCAAACACTTTATTTCCGTCAATATGTTCAAACCCCTATTTTCCGCTTTTTAACCTCACAATTTGGGGATGAAGCTACTGGCTAACGTATATAATGTATTATAAATTTAATTGTATCACAATACTTCTCATTTCATTATATTTGTACATGTCCTTTCTTTTCCAATAAAATATAACATATGTAAATAAAAACGTTTAATGAAAAGGGGGCCCTAAAAATATGTAGTCCCCCCCCTTCTTCTCTAAGACTGCGCACGTCTATGATGCTGATACTATGAGACATCTTACCTTCCTGAAAAATTGTATATAAACAAATGCCTTCAGCAGGTTGGATCGTTACGCTTTATTTTTTGTTTAAAAATTATTTCATTATTCAGACATCTACAAACACGATTTACCAAAAATACCTCAACTGCTTCAGAATCACTTTTGAATACTTTTAGCGCTCCCACCAATTCATAATTACTCTTCTTTTCTCGCGAATCTTCATATAAAATAAGAATATACACAATCAATCAGTTCACGTGCACATGAATTACACAACAAATTTATGAGCCATTTTGAATATTGAATTCTGAAAGGCCATTGTTCACCTTGGCATAATGTGGAAGCGTTTGTATTTGAAGTGCATGCACAAAGAAGTATCGGGTAAACATACTGCACAATCTTGCAAGTAACACAATTGTACGATATGGTATTGTAGTCTCGAGTGCATTACGTGATTCCAATCGAGAGGTTCATCAGAAAAGAGAAGTCACAGCGATAATATTAAAGCAATTACACACTTCAAGGCTAAACACTGTGCATTTCGTATTGTTCATCACATTTCACAGATTGCAGGGATGCGCTAGCAGTGGTGCGAACAGTAGATTGAGCAATTCTATAATGACATCAGATAATATAAATTTTGTTAAATGTCCTGATGTTTTTTTGGCATTGTTTTGTCAGTTAAATCTCAATTAAACATTCATTTACCGTACCATTTTCAAGTTAAATACCCCCACGTGACCTTCAATGGTTATTAATCCAGTTGTAAGAACATGGATGTTCAATAACCTGGATGGTTTGGGGTCGATGTTTAGAAACATCCTTGTCTTTAGGCGATGTCGCATCGTTAAGCACTTTACATAAAAGCCCTCGTAATCTCGTTTTTTTTAAATCCACATTATTTAAAGCTCCATTGTTGTGCCTTAAAGTGCGTAATTTTAAAAATCATTATTTGTAGTTATCAGTATTCGAAATAAGATAATATCAATAATTAAAACATTTTGGACTCCCTTTGATTCCGTTAAGTTAGGGGGTGCGTGCGGAGAGGCATGCTTCGTGCAGTGCAGGGGGTCGTGCGGGGCGAGCGCCTTACCTCTGCGCTCCTCGACGCCAGCGCCCGCGGCGCTGGGCGGCCGGGTCGTCAGCTCGGGCGCGGAGGCGGGAGGCGCGCGGGGGCGGCGCGGGCGTTGTGGGCGTGGCGGGCGGGCGGGGCCCCACGGGCGTGGCGGGCGAAGCGGGGATCGCTGGCGACGAGGGCGAGGGGACAGCGGAGGGGGCCGGAGAGAGGTTGAACGCCCTGTGCCCTTCGCTGGCGTCCCTCACTCGCCGCCTCCCTACGGTGACACATGCATCGTCAGCAGGTGCTCGCTACATACAGCGTGCTACATACAGCGTGCTTGGAATCGTACAGCAAGCATACATGATACGTACCGATTTTTTTACTTCGTATTGGAGGAGGGAAAGCTTAAATAAAAATCTGAGCGTTTCTTGATGAATTAAAAAAGTAAAGTATCGATTGTACACCGGAGTCAAAACTAATCAGTTCTTTAGTTTTAGCCTTTTCTCCAGTCCATCTTCAGTTATATAGTAAAGCTTTAATGTACTAGCTAACATATTTCTCACGACAAGCATTTTTTTAGTAGAAAATGAAACGTACTGTGCATTTTATACAAAGCTACTACTAAGACACAATGTTCCTAACAAAAGAGCTCCCTTGAACAAGTTTCAGTATTAGTGGTGTACGTGCAGTGTCAGAGAAGACTGTGTCACCCAGGTGAGTTTGAATTTACATAATTAGATCGTCGAAGACTGCCAAAATGAGCACGAACTGTTCCTCCACGAACCAATAGCCTCGAACATAAAATTGGGAAGGGATTTGTTATCTGCAATAAACCAACAGTCAGACTATCATTTCCTTGCAACTCTTTAAAGAGACAAGTCCATTCCCATTCATCTTTTAGTTTGGTTGTTTCCTGTTTTAGAACTGGACAGGGACTGCAACATTGCATTTTTTTTATATCAAAATTCTTTTTACAGGATTCATGTAAAAGTAACAGAATACGGTCGAATTGAAGGGGGCTCTTTTGGAACATGCTGTATATGTAAAATAAGAAAAAAATATGTTCTGAAGTTTGCATTCAATTAAATAACAATCAAATGTAACATTATCAAGCAAAATGGCAATAAAATATAGTCTAGATGCATGCAATATTACACTTCCTTGGCGGCTAGATATAATTTAGAATTGTCTCGTCAATATACTTATATCGGGCTATTTATTTAAATATTGAAAATACATTATCAACAATAATGTTTTTTGACACTTGTAACGTTAATTCGGTAGCCTAGCATTCTCATACTCTAAAACTATCAGGAAATGGCGAAAATCGAAGTTACAAGTATTTATTTTTCTCTAACATGAATTTATTTTTAAAATGTATGAATAAAATATGAAGTGTATGAATAAAATATGAAATGAACGTCGGATGGTGCTTGGAGACTTCAAAGAAGCAAGCAGTGTTAAAATGTACTTCGGAAACCAGTTTCTCAGACCAACAGTGTCCACGTAAGTTTCTGTGTGTTGAGTGGGTTGCCTAATCTTCAGGACGCATGCCCTTCGCTAGGGTATAGCTAGATATTTTATACATAATTATACAGGAATATTTTAACATATTTTCAGACGAATTTAAGTACGTCTAATGCAATAAAATATTCGTTGTAACGTATACACTCCAATAAAGGACAACATTAAAAAGTTCAAATTGTCATATTTTTGGATGTATGGAGGTACGAGATTTCCGAGAAAAAATCATATATACGAGTTATAGAGAGACGACATTGACAGAAGAAATCCCTCCTTTCCGTTCATTGTCATATGATAATTCAAAAATTATAATTGTATTGTTCATATTTTACGGGAATATTTTCTTCAGGGTCATTTGAATCAATTACTGGGGAAAATAGTACGATATAGACTCCCTTACTTAATAGCTTATACGTTTATCAAAATCTTCAAAATTTACTCGTGTATTAGAAGTTGTGAGACCAACACAACAGAAAATCAAATATTTCTGTGGCATTCGACTCGTTTTACATCTGGGCCTGCTTCTGGAGATTAAATCTTAACCCCTCAAAATGTGAGGCAAAGATTTTCACTTTATCGCAAATCAAAAATCTTCAAAATATTTCTGTAAACAATTCAATCATCCGCTAGACCCCAACAAATAAACAAATCAGATACCTCAAGGTTTTTCTTGATACGCGTACTGCCTTGGAAATCTCCATAGAAATAACAAAACCAAAAAAGCAGAAGCAGCCCTGACCAAATTATATCCCCCCCATTTACAGAAAATCCGCCCTCATGGCCGATCTTACACTGCTTTTATATACGTCTACCCTCCACCCACTTCTAACCTATGGTTAGTAATTTGGGGAGGGGCTGCCTCTTATGCAGTAAAACTACTTCAAACTTTTCAAAACAAAATTCGGCTCACTGCACAAAGGCACATTGGTTTGTTTCTAATAATCAATTGTATAAAGAATTTGATCTATCTACAACAGCCCAATTCGTTTCCAAACTTTCCAATACATTTTTCCAAACCTTACCGGCCTCTCTAGCAGCAAGTAATTTCCGACATGGAAAATCCTACACCCAAAGGAGAATTTAATTCCGATTCCCCAAGGATAAATTCAGACTCATTTCCTCTTCTAACCTAATGGTATTAATTCCTAATCCTCTACCATTCCTCCAAAATCATCCTAAATAACATAATAAGTAAATTGAAATGAAGGACTCCATAGGCAGTGGCCTCGCTCTCATTAAGGCTAATGCTAAGATCTTTATATATAATTAAAATCAAAACACTCTTGTAAAGCGCTAATCTGCTATGTAAGAAAATCGTTAAAAAATATGTCGCGAAATTATATTCGAAAAATTCTGGAAACCCCAGTATTTTCATATTTTCATATTGAAGATCACTGTCGTGTGTCCATAATATTCACGGCCACTCACTGGCTCTGACGCACACAATTAATTACCCGACTTTCGCGTTTCTAAAGAACTACTTGTGCTAATCAAGCTGCTGTGGACATAGATTACAATGCGCAACATGGTGAAGATTATCTGCCTCCCAACGAGATAACAGCTACAAATCTCAGCAGACAGAGAACAAAGGACGAGGAAAACGTTTAGTTGTTTTAGAGGGCGTCGTGAAAACTATTCAATCATCATTATGACAATATCATTCAATTTCGTTACCGAATTAATCAAATGTTCAAAATACATTAATCAAGAATGTGACAAAATGCTTGGTAATTTAGTACGTCAAGAATACATTTCTGTGGTTTAGGAAATATATCTTACAAGTATTTTTCAGAAATAAAGTTTTTTAAAAATGTTAATAAGAACGCTGAATTCTTGTAAATTCTATGCAAGAAATAAAAATAAATTAGTCGGGATATATAGGGCCGTAATTTCATTTTAATCTTAGAAGATATTGGTGCGTTTTCCGTCATAAATTTGTGAAAGGCGCTAACAATAAACTGAGAGATGTTTGCCTGAAATACTTTTAATTGCAGAGTATGTTGTGGGAGCAATAAAGGAATATATGGACACAATTTGCGTCAGTAATGTCAATATTGCAGGGATATATTTTCCCAAAAAGGAGGTAATTGGTAGGCATCTTGGTTTTGGATTCATAAATTGAGAAAAATTATTCATCGGGTTTCACACATTTCATTTGTGGGGAATCCTCCGTGGTTCGCGACCTTTCATTGTTTTACTTGTCTTTCGTTACATGATCTTACACTGCGATTTTTACCTTTCTTACTTTGTGCCTTTGTACTTACTGCCACTTTTACTTTTTAAATTACTTGACCATACGTTACAATATGTTACGTTACTATTTGCGACCTGCCATTACACGTTAAGCCATATTGCTTTACATTACGTTTCGTAGGTTCAGTTAGATACACGGCATAGTATCATATTGCCATGCCTTTCTTACTACAATTTCCATTTCGTTACATTACATTTCAAAACTATATATACAAAGTTATATCAGACTAAGTCCTACACACACACGCACGCGCACGCGCACACGCTCACACGCGCACACGCGCACACGCGCACACGCTCACACGCGCACACGCGCACACGCACGCGCACACGACACACACGCACGCACACACGCACGCACACACGCGCACGCACACACACACACACACACACTTACACTAACATGCACTACACTACTACATATTTCGGGAGACCGGTCGGGAGCTTAAAGCTTGTCCCGGCTATGGCGGTGTCCCGCTGGTGGGAGAGTCCTGGTTAGGGGGAAAGCCCACTAGCCGATGGTAGGTCGGCGCCGGATCTTGCCATCCAGCGGGGAAAGATCACCGCCATCTCTCGAGAAAAAACATGCACTACACTAACGGGACTAATGACCGAAGCAGTTGACGCGCCCCGAAACACGAAAAAAATCAGTCAATCAATCAATCGTAGGTTCAGTTAGATACCCGGCATAGTATCATATTGCCATGCCTTTCTTACCACAATTTCCATGTTGTTACATTACATTTCAAGACTGTATATACAAAGTTATATCAGAGGTTTCTAACTTTGGGTACGCGAGGCCCTAGTGGTACGCAAGGGGTACGGCGGGGGTAAGCAAAAAAATATCGGTAATGGTGGCAATGAATATTTTCATTGCTCCACAACAATGCAATTCGCTGCTTTCGAGTCTCCCACCTATCCAGGGTTATTAGAAACGAAATATACAGATCAACATCATCAATATCCCATTCAATCATTGTTAACAAGACTAAAACTGTTAACTAATTTTTATCTTGGTGGTGTGTGTATGGTGGGCCGTGGGGGGGGGGGAGGAGAAGGGGGACCTGTCAATAAAAAGTCTGGCAGTAGAAATGCATCAGAGAAGGTGGTTGGGAATCGATGCTTTACATTAAAAATAAAATTTACTTGGAACCTATACTGCGATTTATTCAGAGCTGCGCCGGACAGGTCATCAGCTGTTACGGTGACATTCAATCGGGAGCTTACACGTCACTACAGTGACGTCACTACGGCGGCGTTCAACCTTCCGATTGCATGACACCGCAACAGCTGACGTTTCATTTATTTCATTTCATTTATTTTACGTCGAAAAAAAAACAGTTGAAACTGCATATGACGTGCTATGGGGAGAAGAGAATTATGTGCACATTTTCAAAATTCTGTGATCCCCACACTAAGTCATATACTACAGGAATTTTGAAAAAAAGCTCTCATGTAATAAAATCTATTTTCAAGGATAAATAAGCAATAAATTTTGGGCTCTTATCCATGCAGGAATAATACTTCCTGCCGCAACAACACGGAAAATTTGGTCAACTGCTTTGGTCATTAGTCCCGTTAGTGTAGTGCATGTTCTTCTCTCAGGCGATGGCGGTGACCTTCCCCCGCTGGATGGCGAGATCCGGCGCCGACTTACCGTCGGCCTGTGGGGTTTCCCCCTAACTAGGACTCTCCCACCAGCGGGGCTCCCACCATTGGAATAATTTGAATAACTATATTTCCCTATAAATTCTAGAAGACGTGCACAGATAATGAAGTTACACGATGACTTGTCAGACGCAGCTCTGAATGAATCGCAGTGTGGGGAGGAACGCGGAATGAATACGTGCGCCCAGCCGGCGTCCGCCTGCCCGGGAGCTGCGCGCGTGATCGCTGGCGGGCGCCTGCACTTCCACGAACTCCATCCAGGCGACCGGCGAGGTAGCGTAATGTGCTCGCGCTGGGTTATCTCGGCGCCAGCGCAGTCGCCCTCGCCCGCCCACCTGTCTGTCTGACGCCCCGTACCTCTAACCTCTATCTAAACTCTTGGAGAAGGGGGAATCCGATGGACTTTCGTTTCGGGTCAGCCGCTCGTGGGAAGACTTCTTTCGCAAAAGCCATAAGAAAACACCTGTCGGCGATTTAGCTTCATCAGGAGATTATCAAACAGCAATAAGTGAGGCTTAACATGCATCTCTTGTGTCGTAATCTGCGAAAATGATAAAAAATATTATGTGAAAAGTGTTTCGAATAATATACGGCGCTTGTAATAAATAAAGGAACAACTTTTAATTAGCTACAGTTTTTTCCCAATACTTCAACTGATATCGACTATATTAACTCAGCTGAACTAATAAAAATACACAATTATTTACGTTTATACAGTTGACTGTTGGCGATTAAAAGTTTTCTAATAAAATAGTTGTCAACGTTTCGGCCGTAGTTGTGTTAGAAATTTTGTGTATGTATCAATGTAATTCTAATTAACAAGCAACTCTTCATCTGCAAATAACTATGTATTTTTACTATGTAAGAGCAGTTGAATTAATATGGTCGATGTAAATTGCATGTATAATGAATAATATGCAGATGTACTAAAACATACTAACTTTCAAAATGTTTTCATAATACCCTTTCTTAATAATTACTACGTATGTGTCGCAAATTTAAAAATTATTTTCAAAAAACTCAAAAAAGGGCCTTTCAGTTGCATCTGTCTTTGGATGCATTTCTGATTTACACAAATGCAAACTGAAGTTTGTGATAGCGAAAGCGTAGGATTTTGATAGCACCCAAAACAATTATGATGTAGTGCCATTCTGAGAAAGTGCTCGGACAATTCCCCTGTAATAACTGAAAACTTTCTTGACGATTTGCATATCTGGCGTCCTTGGCTCACGGTAGTCAATCTGAGATATCTCATGATTGATTACAACTTCTCAGAAAAGAAAATATTTTTATTGCATTGCTAGAACGAACAGATGGAGAAAATTGATAGCAAATGCATAAGTTGGCGTCTGTAGTCCAAGTTGACCATCTCGTAAATGCAAAGTCAAAGTTGACCATCTGGTAAATTTATTCTCTTTCATTCCATATTCTACACATGGCTTCTCTTCTTATTTTGTAGCTAGTTGATGTGTCCCGCGTATTCTGTAACTAGCTGACAGGTATTTATCATAAGTAATACCACAAATGCTTTAGAAATTGCAGATAATACCCGGATCGTGAAGCGCGGAGAGTTCTAAATACGCCAAATAATATCATTCATTATATTCATGTACTTTATTCATCTTTCAGATTTCGCTATTTCGTATAACTACGCTCATCTGTTCACTAATAAAAAAAACATTTCCCTAAAAACTTCATCCATCGGTCACAGTTTCGGCGTAACGCGTAAATCACTCATAATAAGTTCGTGCAACTCGCAAACACATAATAATCATGCTTAATTTTTTCTCCAATCCTACAGAAACGCATTTCGGTGCATTGATGAATTCAAATATTGCATCTCGGGCATCTTCTGGTGGCACGCAACCGAACTATTGCATAATTGATGCACTCTTGAATCTGTGATGCAATGCTAGGTGAAAAAGCCCACAAAGTAATTATTTTGCTTTGAAAATAATACGTTAAGGTTCATGGATGTAAATCCTAACCTATAGTACTCCTGATTTTCAAAGGAAGCTAGCACAAAAGTTTCACTGATATTGGTTCAGTATATTCAGAGATAAGCGATCGCGCTCTAAGTCAACGCTCTTGTCTCTTTATGTATTATTATAGAAGTAGATATATCTTTTTTAATTTATTTCTTCCCGTTCGACTTTCGTCTTTCGTGAATTTTGACGGGTACAATGTTACACACAATGAATTTACTTGGCCATCCTCAGGCAAATGTGGGTCTCTGTATTACCCTTCACTATTTTTAAAATTTCATATTTGTATAACTTGACTAAGGGAAGTTTGCATTTATTGTTTAGAAGTGGAGGGGTATGTTTTGTGGGAAATTGTGGCGAATGATTTTTATGAATTAGGGAGGACGAAAGAGGTCTTTGGGCAATCTGGGGATATATCATAATCACATATAAATATAGTCAATATAATAATAGATATATCATAGTCACATTACATAATAGTTTTAATCAATCACACTATTCGGGGATACCAATATGATTATTGATACGAACATGCACATGTTTTTGTTCAATATTTGATGTGTGTTTCAAGTTTGAACCACAACCAAACGCTAGTGATCTTTTATAATTGGGTGCTTTATTGAATGTGTAGTATTCTAAGATTTATGATAAAAATGTGTCTGGCATATAATAACTATAATTAAGAGTACTATAGATTATGACAGATGACTGTTATATTTAGCAGACTTTATTGTCTCAATAGTAAAATTATAATAATAAAACATTATTCGATGACTATATTGTGGGAGATTTCAAAAGCAAAACTAAGGTTGTTTCTTATATTTAATAAAAAACATTTTTCTACAAAATATATTTTCTAGGTTCATTACGCAATAGATTTTTTATGACACAAATCATGAATATTAATTGTTCAGAAAAATGACTATTGTCAGTTCTCTGAAATTACACAAAAAACAGAACTCATCTTACACCATCTGAGATTAGATTCAATCGCGAGGTATTCTGAATATGTAGATTCACAAGATTTCCTCCGAAAATCTACCGGCTTTGCTTGTTTTGTCGGCATATAAGTGTTCGCTCCACTTGATCATTGACCTCGACCACAGTCGGGATTAGTGACGCAACCACAAGTAATCACTAGCGAACCGGCACAATAGCGAAGAGGCGGACGGGAATCCTCCCAGCGTCATCGTTCATGCGCCCAGCGCGTTCTACTCGACGCGACATCACGAAAAACGTCACGGCCGCGGGCCATGGGGCCGAGTGCCACAGGGCCGAGAACCAAAGAGCCGGAAGCAATAGAGCCGAGAGCCATAGATCCGAGAGCCATGCGGCCGAGATCCACAGTGCCGAGAGCCACAGGGCCGAGAGCCAAGGGCCCCGGCAAGGGCCGGGACCATAGAGCCGAGTGCCACAAGGCCGAGAGCCACAGGGCCGCGGGCCATAGGGCCGAGAGCCGTAGAGCCGAGTGCCACAGGGTCGCGGGCCATGGGGCCGAGTGCCACAGGGCCGAGAATCAAAGAGCCGGAATCAATAGAGCCAAGAGCTATAGGGCCGAGAGCCACAGAGCCGAGAACCACAGAGCCGAGAGCCACAGGGCCGCGGGCCATAGGGCCGAGTGCCACAGGGCCGAGTGCCACAGGGCCGAGAGCCATAGGGCCGAGAGCCGTAGGGCCGAGAGCCACAGGGCCGGGCCATAGGGCCGAGTGCCACAGGGCCGAGAGCCGCAGGGCCGTGGCCCCCTTGAGAATTTTGAAATGGGGTCTCATAACCTTACAAATTAAAACATTTTATAGCTCTAAATATGTCCAAACACTGATTTTCCTTTTTTCCAACCTGATAATTTAGGAAATTTTTATACTCTCTCAAAGAAACGTCCCAACAGTGAATGGTTCAACAAATCTATTATATTTATTAATTGTATCTTTATAATTTCAATTTCATTCTCCTTGTAAAACGTTTTATTTATTTACTGGTAAAGTTGCATGTGAAGGCAATAGGATTTAATGGAAAAGGACGCCCAGTGATATGGTGTAGTTAGCTTCATTTTGTTTTAGGCTGCGCACGCCTAAGGTCTCTCAAGACATCTGGGTTACTGAAAGGGGTACTGAAAATCGAGTAATTCAATTGAACAGTTTCTAGAAGTGTAAGTTAAAATAATAATTAATCGCAGTCGAATTAAATAACCTATTTGGATCTGGTTGCTAGAGATTCACCGACAGGATATATTCATGCTAGACTTATTTTTAATATCCCATCACAATGCGAGTATCGAACAAGAAGCATAAAGATTGGAATTGTTCGTATTGCTTCCTTCCACTGCATGGAAATAACTTTCGTACAAAATTGTGGTTTCAAATTTCCCTATTCCTCTCTCGCTGCCATTTTCTCTACTCTTTCTTGGTGTTCCTTTCTGTACATTTTTTCTTGTACATATATTCATCAATGTTAATCTTTAAAAAAATATTTTTTGTATTTTGCAATAAAGAAAGACGGAATTTTAACTGAATTTAAAATCAAACACGTTCCGATATTCTAAACTGATGTTATTGAATTGGAAAAATTTAACGGTAGAGTCTGAAAGAACGATTGTATGGTATGACAATGAATAACTATCAGGGCATAATTCTTTTCACATATATTACATTTTTTTACATCTCTGCTGGTTCGGACTGTGCGCAACATTGAGAGGCGTTGCATAGGCTCCGGCCGCTGTTGAATTGTCGGCTTTCGCTTTCTTCTTCAGGCTTTGATCGTGACATTTGAGTAAATGTAGTATCACTTCATCTCTTTAATGATCTTTCAGGATTCAGCTTTGCTTTTGGATTGTTGTCCCTTAAAATTCAATATATTTCACAATAATTTATTCTGACATTCAAGACTGATTCCAGTTTTCCCAGCTGCAGTTTGCATTGTTTCCTTACGCGGTTATTCCTATAATGGAACCTTTTTGCCAAGACAAATATTTTACTCAATAGTTTTAGTTCCCATTGAATCCGCGGTTTTTATATCCGTCATGTATCGCCCAAAAAACTTACCACCACATTTAAGTACCATTTAATTATTCATTTACTGGAACTCTACTACATAAAACATCTCCCATTATTTGCACACAAGACCATCAATAACACGTTAATTATGACTCAATTAATTGAGACGTATATTTTTAATCTGGACAGAACTCACACCCTCTAGCATGCCATCATCACACTGAATGACAATATTATTTGATGAGCTTTTATCATGTATAGGCTATGCGGGAGGCTATGTTGCAAGTTCTCCAGATAAAAAGTAAAAAGATGCCGAAAATATAATAAACCGAGATGTGTGAGAAATTTGCACAGTCAAAATCGAAAGTCATTCCTAATTATTCCGATGTTACCCACTATGTGAGTTTATTGCGAGTTAATATCAATGAGAAGAAAGAGAAAACGGAAAAAAAATAATGTATTCTGTTAATTGATAGGAAAATAAAAAACAATTCATTTGAGCCACCCCAAAGGATTGAAAGGTACATTTGTTATATTCTCGTTTGTTTTGTTCTCGTTCTATAGTTCGAGAAAATTTGGGATGAAAACCAATAAAAAATACCATTTCAAATCAATGAACTTTCATTCACACCCCAATAAACATATTAGACCAGGGGCAAATTCAAGACGCCATTTCAAAGTTGAAGTCTCGTCACGAACGAAAACTAACACAATGGTAAACAGCTGTCTTCAATCACAAAAAACAACAAACCGGCAAACTTCGTCACAAGTTTTCACTTAGGAATGGAAAGAATAGTGAGAGAAAATAGTATTTTATGTTTTGATATCACTTTGAAAAAAAATGTTTGTGAAATATCGGTCTTACATCCTATACCAACTACAGTTTATAGACATTAATTCCATTTTATTCAAAACATTAGATACTGAAATTCAAGGAGTAAAACTGAGTGATGACTGTGAGCACCTCGAAATGGAGTACTGCTCTTACTACAGATGGTGAATCGTCAGAGCCTCCAGAGGGTAGTGCAGCAGGAGTACGTTTCCTCAGACCCGTTTAAATAGAATTCCGAAAATTATACAAAATGTATATTCATCAATAATTCTTTAAGAAATAATATTTAACTGTGGAAATAAATCATTTAAATACATTTATAACAATGATAATAATAATAATAATAATAATAATAATAATAATAATAATAATAATAATAATAATAATAATAATAATAATAATAACAATAATAATAATGAGGAAAACGTTTATTTGAAATTCGGGGCTTCCATGGAGCCCCCCAACTTGCCGGATTTCTTGTTTACTATAGGCGCCTTGTGAATCGTTCGACAGAAATAGCAACATATCAGCAGAGAAAATCGTTTAGTTCTATCAGGTGGTGTAAGGCTAAGTGATGCACGTAGCTGAGTACAGAATGATAACACAGATCCTGATTCACGGCTCCGAACAAGTGACGTGCGTGTTGTAAGTTGTGGTAGTTCGCCATATACTCTCGGGGAGCGTTAACGGCTGAGGAGCTCTCCGCACTCTGTCGTACGATTGTCAAACTAAACCAGAAAATACCGCGCATTTCAAAGGAACGCGAAATTCACGGTACTCCATTGATGACATATCGCGAGAATAGAAAGTATTGTTCTATTCATTTCTATATAATAAATATGGAAATGGAATATAATAAATATAAAAAATACAAAAATGGAATATAATAAAAAAATACGACCAAATCAACCAGAAACCTTGTAGAGAATGTTGTTTTAAAATATAACGATATAAATGTGAACGATCCGGCAGCAGTGGCTAGTCTCTTTAACCAATACTCTTAGAGAATTGCTGCTGATCTCACCAAGGGTCTACAGCCACAAAATTCAATAATAGACAGTTCACCCAAAAGTTTAGGCACTGTGTTCGTTTCCGAAACTTCTTCCTAAGAAATTCTCAAAATAATTGGTAAACTAAAAAATAAATATTCTTCCGGTTTACACGAATTCCCGGATTCTTTGTTAAAGACCTGTGCGTATGCCATTCTCCACCCGTTAACTCACATATTTCATGCATCCTTATGCACTGGAACGTTTCCAGATATTTTCAAAACAGCTAAAGTGAAGCCGCTCTTCAAAAAAGGCAACAAAAATGAAATTCAAAATTATCAGCCCATTTCTCTTCTATCAGTTTTTTTCAAAAATATTAGAGAGACTTTTTTTTTTTACGTACGAATGGAAACCTTTCTCAGTAAACACGATATCATCTCCCAAAGGCAATTGCACACCGCATTAAACATCAAACCAATTCGTTGTCACGTAGCCTACCTAATGACTTATTCAAACCTCCACATTATCAATTAATGCAACATCTCCAACTGGGTAAACATACAGAACGCCAACCTCCAATAAGAAATAGTTATCGTATCAGAGCCAGATCACCAAACAGGCTGAGTGGGCTGCAGCTTGTGGCGCGCAATTTTTGGAGGCGAACGAATTTTAGCGGATACAAAATTTCATAGCGCGAAATTTTGAATTTTTTTATAGAAATATTTCCTTCCATATTTGTAAGAAAAGAAGGAGTTATTTAATCAAATATATTCATTAACATATACAGGTAAAATGAATACAAAAATTTCGTATATTCATTAAATCGATATCGTGGTGAGAATTATTCACACGTTTATGTATAATCAATTGTTTATATGTACACAATATTTGCGTCGGTTACAAATATCTTACAACATTTTTTATTCAAAATATTATAAATAGCTTTAATGTTAAAAAAAAAAGCAGATGAAAAGGGCGCTAAAACTTCGCCAGCCTAAGGCACACACAAGTCGGAGTCAGGCCCTGTATCCTAAACATACATTCTTGATCATTTTCTGCTAGGTGGAATAAACTAATGCGAGTCCCCTCATCAAAAGTAGTTTAGTGTTAGCGGTGAGTTAGATGAAGTTAGATTGTAAGCCTATAACTACAAATGTAAAGTTATATTTTAAATGAACTTTGTAAATCCACCCCAATATGATTTTTAACATGTGTAATAATCTATGTGGTATTGTATATAACAATCGTTAAAATTGTGCCAAATGTAATATTGAGCCCCATAAAACCCAGCCGGTTAGAGCGTCTGACTGGGTAACCGAAGATCCCGCTGGAATCAAATATTGCACTTCGTGACACATCGCTTTCTGCATTGGCCTTCGCTCGGATGGTCAAGGTGATGGTGAGGCGAGGAGCATTGATTCGCGTCGCGGAGACCTTCCATGGCGAAGAAGCGGCCACAGAGGCGCCATCTCGCACGTGATTCCATCGACCGCCCCCCGCCACCCCACCCATCGTTTCCCGCGCTCAGCACGCGAGCGCACTCCCGGGGCGGCGCGGCGAAAAGGGAAAACGCCAAGGCAACTCTCAAAACATGGAAATTCTTATAGAAACATAGCGTTTTTTAAACATATTACAGCCAATAGTTTATAACATCCATGTTTTGTGCTGTATGTTTTTAAGTTTTCGATTATTTCTTTATGAATTGAAAATTCGTATAATAACAATTTTGTGGAAGTTAAAATATAAAATAACAACTGATGGTACTCTTTGTCAGTTTCTGCGATCGAACCAAACGAACACCGTTTGTAGCACCTCCATCGAGCAGTTTATCTCTCGTCCGATAGGACCCTGATGCTTTGGTATTTCATTAGTCTTTCCCAGTAATTCGTACGTAGAGAGGCCTTTTTTAACACTGTTTTCAGTTAAATTTTAATTATAAATTATAATACACGAGCACTGTCAAATTCAATTTTGTTGCCATGCATTTTAATGTTAGAGCTTACTAAACCAGCTTTGTTTAAAAAATATATAAAGGTAAATTCCAATTTTATACTTTCAGAATATCAAATATTTGAAATTTTGAATATCAAATATTTGATTTAAACAAATGTTCAATAAAGTATTCATTATTATAAGCTGGTTTTGGAACATTTCACAACACTTCCTTAAAAATAACATTTCAAGTAATTATACAATCTTTCTTGATAGTTTGCTTTTCGCTTTCCTTAATAGTCACAAAAATATTAGAAAAGCTTTTTACTCTTGAGAAAGGTATGTAAAGTTTTCCCAATCGAAAATAGTTCATAGGGTAGTTCAAATCCCACTCTTCGTAATGTTTGAGAATAAAAGTGCAATGCAATTAAGTATCGAGGAGCGCCGAACCAGCAAAAATTTAATAGAATGTCTAAGATCTCATCCTGTAGATTACGGTATGACGGACTTTTCTTTGAGGCCAAAGGCCTCAATATTCCTTCCTCTTAAGACCCTAGAACGCTTATTTTTGAAGTTGTATATCAATATAGATTTTTATCACTGCTGCACGAGCGTTGCGGATTGCATTTGGCATTAATATTTTGTCACTTTTTTCTCTCTCAACAATTCCTTCATATTTTTAAAGTTAAAGCGCAATTCGTCAAGTCTCCGTGAAATAATATTTCGTTAGAGACCTCATTTATTAGTATTAGTTGCGTGCGAGAACCACAAAACTCGTCTACACTACTGAAATAATATAGGAGAGGATAATCTCTAGATTATTGGGCAATCTGTTGTTAATGGTTATTTTCAATGGCAGCTACGAATGTTCAATAAACTAACTTGTCATACAGTCTAAATGAATTTCGTAAATAATCAATAATATCCCTATCTTTTCTGGCCCTTATAATCTAAAAGTTTCGCGAAATTGCGCGTGAAAAAATCCATCTTCATGTGAGAAGCCTCTCAGAAGGAAATCTGGCTTTTGCAATGTGGGAGGCATTAGTTGGAATCGCGATTTGGAAAACAACTTTTTCAGTTTGCATTGAAGTTTCTTTCACCTTGCTTGCAAAGAGTTCTTTTGGCAGTGCGCCAAACGACACAAGAGCCATGCATTGCTTTATTTTCATCAGCACTTCTCTTAATAAAAGAAGTTACATCATACAGAATAACTAACTACGACGTTATATATTTAAGGCTACATAGAAACCATAACATCTTATCAAAATAGCTATGCATACGGTATTTACGAAGGTCCAGGTAGTACATATGACCAAATAACCGAACTAAGCTCTAGCATGGGCAGCATGAATGCACAAAATTATTGTGCTGGCGAATTCGAAAAGTAATAAGATTTAATGATTACGATACACTATTCAAACATATACACACAAAATTCCTTAGAGTTGCTTAAACTAACTCAGAAACAGCGTAAGATGCGAGTGTAATTTGTCTGTACTGTACTCCCCCCACTAAATTGTTGAAGATGAAGATGCAAAGACCACAAACATTTTACTGATTACGTATAATTTGGGCGAATTTGGTAGCACAATACAAGTTTTATGTAAGTTTAAAAAGTTCTGGTGAGAAAACTACTATCCGTTTAATGAAAAAAGGTCAGTTGTTTACTTCTAACAGTTTCATTCAGAGTCAAGGTCTTTCTTACAGAACAGGTCCTTTCGTCCACCGCAAGTATTTCATAATGCGAAACCACAAACTAGTAAGAAATGCCCCACGCCAACCTCCAGTCGCTAACTCAGCGAAGTGAAGTACGAAATTGTTTAATTCCATGTCTTTCTGACATTTCTGAATGATACAAAATACGTTATACTTTTTTATCTTCAGACTTCAAGACACATGCAGAGCCATCTTTTTGCGATATTTCTCGTTCCAGTAATGCTCACTAGTAAGTATGAGCTTTGTTATGTGATGTGCACGACGCTAAATTTGAATCGTTACACGTGCTTTGCTAATCCGTTCAGTACATCGCTTATCATCTCAGATTCAACATTGACGTCAATATGAGATCTGTCGTAAACCACACAATCTGTAACGTGAGATTGTGTGATAATCTACCGATACGTCGAAAACAATGGTCATTGAATTTTCTAGGAATGGTGTTGCCTCTTAACGTTATGCTATGTTTAACGTTATGTTTTAACTACAGGCAGTTCTGTTAAAAACACAAAACTCGCACCCGCAAGGGTGGTACAGGGTATCAACTGATGTCATTGCAGTGCTTTTGACCGGGAAGACCTAGGTTCGCGTCTCAACGGAGGTAGGATTTTCGGAATAGGTAGACAGCTAGGTTGAAATCAGCCGCTGACTGGAGGAGAATTCTAGCGGTCGGCAGCTCTAATCGGTAGTTTTCCGTGTTTTTTGTGTCCAACACCAAGCAATACCGGAGCAGTACCCTAACAAACGGACCACGGACCGCTCGCGAACTTTGCTTCCTCTTGTCGAATCCTCACCTTTTACACTTTTATTAAAATGAACTACACTACCATACTTTTCGGAAGACCAGATTAGAGCTAGTCCCGGCTGGGTCGGTGTCCCGCTGGTGGGAGATTGCTATTTGACGATAATCCCCGTATGCCGGCGTAGGTCGGTCTCGGTTCTTGCCAGCTAGCGGGAGATCACCTCCAGCTCCCACGATAAAAACATGCACGATACTTACGGGAAGCATGATCTTAGTAGATGCCGTACCCGGAATCCCTAATCAATCAGTCAATCAGTAAATAAAGCTCACAGAACAAACCAGAGCGCTTGTAGTACATTCCCAGTAATACATCCAATGTTTTACTAGTATGTATGTGAACTATTAATCGCTTGTATGATTCCTTAACCCGGAATTCCGTCTTGAAATATATAGATTGCTGCTAAATTAAAGACGTGGCCTGAACTAAACAGAACAGGATATTACGGGAGTCTTCTTTGACTGCAGAATAAAATAGCTTGTTTGTTTTACATAAATCTATGCTAAAATCATTGTTGAATTATTACACATTCAAATGATTTTACTGGAAATCACATCTTCTTATACGAACAATCATGTTTATTCTTAAAAACAATTGTTTGGTAGTAGATAACTGATTTTACCAAAAATAATAATAAAGTGAAAATTTACTATGGAACAATAATAAACTCGATTTTTTTTTAATTTTCCTCTTCAGTCCAGACGTTTTGAGACTTCCTGTAGAAGCGATTGAGGAGGATAGGGCTATTAAAATATTTAAGGGCTCTAAGCACCACCAAACTGTTAGGTTCTCGTACAAAGCAGTATTAAATATTGACGGCGAACAAAGTGATGTCTTAAAATTGTCATTTGGAGAAGTACTGTTTTATCCTCAGCGGAGAACGTTACTAAGCATCTAAAGACGAGGTGTTTTATTGTATGAACTTGCCGGCCTTTGAACTATCTTTATGAAACGTTTGCTAATTAAAAATAATTTTGAAATGCATCCCTTTTCTTCTGTACCGACAGTATGCAATTCCAATGAATTTGAAAACAAAGCATGTTCTTTGGAATTAAAAAAATGATATTACATTTTTAAGGCAGCCCCTAGTAAAAACAGATTTTAGGGGCATGCAAAGCATGCTTAAAGTTCAATTTTTAGCGCTAATGTTAAAAGTGAGACGATTATCAAATGTTCACTTAAGACTGTGAATTCAACAAAGAAAACAAAATACTTTAGTCTGCTCGCATCTGATTTTAACGTAACGTACTGATTTGCATGCTTAAATTAAAATTAAAATAATGTCAATAACGCTGACTTAAAAGATTGTATGCCACACGTGGTAAGAGTGATTTTATTTTGCTCGTAGCATTGCGCTACTCAGCCTATTGGTCTCGTACCGCAACATTTCCTACTCTTATACTTTTTCCTATTCTGTTACCACTCGTACCATCAAAACTATTATATTTTATCAACAATAATGAAGACACGGCCTGAATCTCATTTAAAATTAGCTAGAGGCTCATATTGAGCGGGAGTTCTAAACACACGCTTCATCTGCTGATACATTAATGTACATACACTAATGTAAGGTAAATACATTCATGTTGGCATCAGCTCTAACGAAAAAAAAAAAAAATACCCCATGATGTGGTCGATGTGAAACTTTCGTGATTGTGTGTCATGAGTCACATTCCTCAAAATAAACAATTTCGACAAACCTGTGTTCGAAAACATTACTCTGCAAAACAGAACGTAAAGCCGAATTAATGCAATGTATCAAGGCCCCATAATATTATTGAAATATTGAACACGTGTTCCCAAACTGAATATGAAAAATAAACTAAAACCTCTGAAATCTACTACTTATATATAAAATATTTATCACACTTATGATCTAATATATGATTTTTGTTAAATTATCGTGGGTTGCTATCCACATCGGCACATGCTTGGTTTCGCATTAATCCACCCCTGAGAGGAATAATCTGTTCGCCATGGTGCAGTTGCAGAACATGGTGACATTTCCTTAGCCGTTGCAAGTGGGATTCCAGTGTCCGGCAAACGGAGGTCAGAGCCGAGGTGGGAAAAGCGGCGTGCGGTAGAATTTTACGAGTGGCCCGTCCGGTCGCATTCAAATCTCCCCGCCATAAAGTCCCGTGCGGCCGTAAAAATCCATCGCAATGACCTCGCGCATGCCCTGAGCCACCGGCTGGTCAGCCAGTTCCTGTTTTTCGTTATTCCCGAGGTAGAGTTTATCTAACAGCAATTGTTTTGTGTTTTTAGATCGTATTCGTAGTTTAATGCGTCGAATTATTTTATTTTTTCAATCCCATCACTTTTGTATGCATTATAAACGGTTCATTCAATATGTTTTGTTTAAAACTGCATTCATATTGTCGGAAATAAAAAATAAAGTCGTAATTGTAATACTAATGGCTAAACTCAAACTGAAAGATGGGTTGAGAGGCTGGAATGCAAGTTCATATCGAGGAGAGGAGTAATAATAATAATAATAATAATAATAATAATAATAATAAAATAAAAATAAAAAATAATAATAATAAAATAATAGTAATAATAAAATAATAGTAATAATATGTTAGGAGGTATTGAAAGTGTTACGTGATGTTACAAACGACTTGGAAGGAGATTACAAAAAAAAAAAAAAAAAAATTAATGAAAATATTTTTTGTAAGGACTCATACTGGCGAGGCATTTTTAGATCAGTATGGAAATGGGAGATTGATGCTGACTTTACCAGTGCCGGCATAAGCCATTTGAATACCTGGCCAGGCGGAATGACCGAGGGAGCCAGGTCGGTAGAACTGTGGGATCGTCTCGAAAAAACAGTAGGTATGTCCCTTGTGGTTGTGAAGACCATGTGATGTAAGCACAAAGAAAGACTAGCGACAATGAATTCTGGTAGGACAGAAGGAAAACAAATTCAGATGAAAGGACCCCGCTTTATGGTTCACCTGCAATGTTCCGCGAAGCGTAGTCTTTAGAAAAGCAATGGACTCTGGATATTGAACTCCTGTTGGTTCACAGGGCCCATTCCCAGCCGGTGGCTTTCTTCCAAACACATGTCTTCATTCAGCTTTCGAAGACTTAGTGATATCCACTACATCTGATACATGCTGCAATACACGTAACCGCAGTTAGAGTAATCAACCAAGATTTTAAAACGCGAAATCAAATAAAGACCGGTAGGAAAATAGAATTGAAATAAAAATGTATATAATGTCTTCCAGGACCCAGAACGACTTCGGTACTGCTGCAAGTATGAGTATGTCGGGACTCAAATTGGGGTGCACCATTATAGGAAGAACAAATCATCCGATAAAATTCAACAAATCGTCATTTTAGCAGAATGAAGAAGTATGATTAGAAAATAAGAAATTTGTACCAATAAAAATGTACATTTAATTCACAAGACGAGTTAAATACCGTTATTGTCTGTGAAATAAACAGCTCAGCTCGTAATAGGTTAAAATCATTCTCCTACTAAATAACATTTTCTTAGCTGCGTCACATTTCCTGAACGGTGACAAAATACGCTCGCGTGACATGAAATACGAAATATCGCACTACACATTTTTCAATTTTTGTTCTGTTAACTATACCTCGATGTAATACACCATTCAAGCACGTCGACGTATGAAAGCACAAGTGTCTCGAAAAATTGTTCTTAAATTGAATACTTCCCCAAGCACAGAGGTTGGAAAGCAAAATAGATTTCTAGAGTAAAATTACAAAATGTTACATTATGTATGTAATAACTCTCGATAAATAAAGCTCGTAGAAAGAGATTATAAAGAGAAAATACGGTATTACGTTTTAAAAAATACAAATGGCATTATCGATATACAAATACTTCTTATGATAATGAATTTCGATTTTCTACTGATGCAATAAAACCGATTCACACTGGAAAAGTTTCGACGTTATCGTCTCGATCCACGCATTGTCAGTTAAGAAAATTATCAACTGATAATAGGTATTTGAATTAGATTATAAAATATGGAATGCTATTTACGGAAAAGTATAAAGAAATTGCGTAAAAATTTCAATCAAACTCGTCGAAATGATACTAACAGTTTAACAGAAAAAGAAAACGAAAACAAATTGAGAAGTTCTCATAGAGACACACAGTTCATCCTAATGTTCAACAAAGTTCAGTTTTGTGACGATTTTTCTGCACAAATCGTCTGTGAACGACACGATCTAATGTTAGGCGCCATATTCACCAGCTGCATTATTTGTACCTTCTTTGAAGATGAAACAAAAAATGTGAAAATATTTTCAACGTCACATTACGCAACCCAGTTTCCTCTTATAACATAGGCAACGTCGATGGTCATCGAAACGTCGAAGAGAGAGCACAAAATGTCGACTTGAATAAAGATCAAAACAGACTTATGTTCACACGAGAGAATCTTTGGAGAATAAAACAAATTGCTTCCAGAAAGATATTTCAATCAACCCATCGTTACACTAACAAACAGTTATAATTGGTCTCAATAAATATATGTAGTAGAATACAAACTCTATATTAGGTAAACATCAACTTCGATATATTATGCTGAACGTGTGAGCCTATTAGACGATTTCTCTGGGTGAACCATGGGAGAAGTTGTGTTCTTACTCATACCCCGCGTGAATCGGCCCTATTCAACCAGCGCCAGCAGCTGCAAGTCAGCGAATGAGGTCGACGCCTTACTCCAGCACCACCACCCATTTCGCCATACCACGAGGCAATGTATCCTGGCAACATCAGACAGTGCTCGAACCTATCGGTTAAGATACATTGTACTCTATTCAGTTTGAATCATTGCGGGCGGTAAAACAAACACCAACTTCTTGAACACGACATATTAAACAAACGCATGTTTTCATGTCATTTTGCTGAGAAACCCTTCATATCTGCACGGCAGTTTCTTGACGATTTAGTTTCTTCTTCAATGTCTAGAAGATTCCGCTTAAAGTGAATCGAAATGCTGAAGATACTGTTAGTATTGTTGGAGTTCATATCTAGTTCAAATCCTTTTTCTGATACCAACGACGAAAAACGAAAATTTATGAATTGATAGAATTGGGGACGGGGGAAATATAACGTTAACCTAACCAGGAGACGTGGCTTGGGCATCAACTGATGTTACTACCTCTGCCCGGGAGGTCATAGATTTGAGCCCCGACGATGGTAGGATTTTCGACGTCAGCTTGTAAGCTAGGTCTAATTCAGTCGCTGTCAGGAGGAGAATTCTAGCGGCCGGCTCGGCTGATCAGCAATTTTTCCCGTGGTTTCAACGATCAATACCAGGCGAATACCAGAGCAGATCAATACCCTAACAAACGAGCCACGGGCCACGCGCGATCTATCCTTCCCCTTCCTAGTTCTATCCTTAACCCTCACTTACACACATCCACTACACTACCACATAAGTTGAGAGACCGGTCGGGAGCTTAGAGCTTGTTACGGCTGGGGCGGTGCCCGCTGGTGGGAGGTGCTTGATCGGGGATAACTCCCTAACCGACGGTTAGGTCGGCGCAGGATCTCACCATTCAGCGGGGGAAGACCACCGTCACCTCCCAAGCAAAAAAACATACAATACGCTTACTGGACTAATGACCTTAGCAGTTGACGCGCGGAATAACTAGCAATCAATCAATTACGTTAGCCTGCCAGCCAGCCGGCAGTCAGAACTGCAGTGAACTTACCATTTCCAAATGACCTCACAAGTCATCAACCCTTCGAATCTTGGAAATGCGCACTAAATTCTGTTGACAAGCAGGCTGCCACGAAATTTGACAATTCCAAAAAAGTATTTGTACAAAAATCATGCTGCTTAGGCCAAAATAGTAAAGGAATTATTAATTGATGACATGACAATGGGGACGCTGGTATGTTTTTTTTATCGCATCAAATAACTCACCTTATACACAAAGCGCAAATGACAGTTTCTTACAATTTATAAGAAACCATCGGCACTAAACTAAGTGACTAAATTCTGACTGTTGCTGTATGGGAATTATTTCTCAGTCCTGCACTGTGACGAAGAAAAATAGAAGTTATCAGAATACGGCGTAGAGGACAGGTTACTGCAATTACACGTTAAAGGCGGAAACGATGTGTCCTAGGCCATTAATACCAGGTTTGCTACCAGGGGACACGAGTTTTCTGAGGATAGGTGAGTTTGGTGATGGGGGCAGGTGGGGATATGAACTTGCGAAAGAAAGTGGGAACCGAGGTAGGCTTCTTAAGCTGTATTCTACCAAATGAGAACTTTCTGATACTTTTATTACATTTTTGGAGACCAACCTCTTCAGGAGGCCCTCTATCACGTGTAGTCAGATACGAATGTGAAATTATGTTAAAGGAAAAGAGAGAGAAATAATATTCCACGAAAAAATAAAGTTAATTTTATGTGAAATTTAATGTTAACGCTTAGCGACATGAAGTGAATTAGTCGCGCACAATACCGGACTTATAATGCAGTCCTACTCAGTTAAGGAATTGGACATTGGATGTTAGGATCCAGTATGACGCCAACTGGAATCACTTTTAAATAAGAACGGAATATACGCACAGGGCCTGCTAATAGTCCTAATTCGCTGAAGTATTTCCACGTTGACCGGGTAATATTTATCAATTAGACACGAAAAATAATTCTATCAACAGTGTCACTGGAAGATTTTATTACATGTCTATGCCTGTAAGAAATAAACAATTACGGCATCATCTCTTCAAAAACTCCGCTTAACAAATTTTTAACTTCCGTCTTCCAGCAGTCGCGTGTGTAGTGAGGCACCCGGGAGTGAGAAAATCCGCTCTACGTTCTGCCAACTGTGCAACTGGAGTCACGTGTGCGAGAGTGCGTGAGCACGTGCCCTTGGCAACCCACGCTCCTCCACCTCCTCGGCCGCCGAATCCGCATTTGGATCGGGACACGAGAAGAAGGGGAATGACCCCACGAATACTGCCACATTGTTCGCTCTCGTCGAAACGGGCCTGCCGTTGGTTAAGAAACTAGCATTAATCATTCTCTCATTAATGCAGATAAAAATTATATTGAGATTTATCACCACATTCAGACCAAGACTACAATTTATTCGGGATTTACCGACTTCAGTATTTTTTTTAAATCCGTATTTCCCTACCATAGAATTCTTGGCGACGTCTTTTCGTAACAAAACTGCAACTAAATCGTTTCGTAACATAACCAACTTATAAACGACACTTTAACTAAGCACTATTCATTATTTTTGTTTCTTTCTAAACATTTACCATCATTAATATCATTTATCATCATAACATCATTAATCGTGCTCTCTATCATCTTAGTTAAATGGTTATATTAGAATGTGTTTAAATCTTGGTATGATTTAAATAGTTGATTGAATGAAATGAATGATAGTGTGCTGTTCTATGTTCTTGAACCAATGTTAATTTTTAATTCAAATTGGATTTATGGAAAATGCCGAAAAAATTCAGTGTACAAATTCAGTGCATTAATTAGACCTGGAACTGTTTAAAAATGTTTCTTGTAAGGACACTTCGGTTTAACTATGAGTAATGTTCAGATTCTTACATCGTTGTTACAATAAAACGAAAAGTAGTAATAATCTGATAATTGCCAGAATTCTCCAAGAACTATTTCAAAACAATTGTTGCCTTGGAAATATAATTAATATAAAACTATTATAACAAACACCTAATTTACTTTTTCGTTCACACACCTGGTTAAAGCATCTCCTGGGGTCACTGAAACTCACACTGCGTAGTTAAAGTTGTTCACGAAAACACACTAAGATGTTTTGCAGTGACCAGGGTCGTTCAGTATTTTTTCCTTTTTTATCAAACAAATGAACCTTTCCTGGCGTTTGATGATTCGTGCGTTTACATTACCTTGTTGCTCAAAGATAAATAAGCACTGAATCATCTGCAAACAGGATTTTCTGTACTCCTTGTTTCGAACGCTTCCGCGATTACTATTTGTTAAAATTATCTTTTATCACGAGTTGCTTGACCTTTTTGAACCAAAAGTTGCGAAAATAAATGTATTATATGAACATTCCCATTGATAGATAATATTTATGTCATTTTTCTGACTAGTGTATAAGATTTCGTTGACACGATTTTTCACTTTGCAACTATAAATAGTAATGAGTAAAACGTTACATTGTTCAGAGAATCGCCATGTGTGTGTGTGTGTGTGTGTGTGTGTGTGTCATCGATGCACAAAAGGGGCATCTGAAATATCATCATATTTTAATAAAACGAAGAAATGAGCTTAGAAAATACTGTATTTTACCAAAACGTTTTTCATACAGATGTTTTACAAGGCAGCGGGCATATATTACTCGACGAGCTTCCAGGTGGCGAAGCCACCCATCATGTGTTCGGTAGGTTCCATCGCAATGTTCTGGCGCAACCAATTATTGGCCAGTCAGAGTCCTGAACCGAACGGGGGGGGGGAGTGAGACTATGACTAAACTGTAGGTAAGACACCTTGGAGGCCCGACCTCCCCGCCCCTAGTACTTATCAGGTACATGATCGATCGATTATTTCGTGTTTCCGTGCGCAGTAACTGCTACGGTCATTAGTCCCGTAAGTGTAGTGCTTGCTCATATCAGGGGAGGTGGTGGTGTTCTTCCCCCGGCCGGTTGGTGAAATCCGGCAACGACCTTCACTTCGGCTTGTGGTGTTTTCATCATCCAGGTATCTCTCACCAGCGTGGCACCGCCACAACGGGGGCAAGCTGTACGCTTCGGTCTCGTCTCCCGATATGTGTGATACTATAGGGCATGTAAGTGTCGGCGAGGATAGGACAAGGAAAGATCGCGCGCGTTCCGTGGCACGTTTGGTAAGGTACTTTGCGGCATTCGCCTGGAGTTGATCGGAGAAACCACAAACAACCGTTCAAAGCAGCTGGTCGCTACAATTCTACCCCAGATAGCAGCTGAATTCGACCTAGTTATCTTTGTTGTGCCGAAAAACCTGCCGCCGTCGGATCTCAAACCCTAGGACCTCCCGGTCAGAGGCATCGCAGTAACAGCACTGAATGCCCTGAGCCACCTCATTCGGTAGGTAGCTAATAGACAGTCGGCTCATTAAAGCGACACTGCCCTATTCAATTCGATCCGAGCGCCTGCACGAAGCAAACCTCCCGGTTGTCGTCTTGCGCTTCGTCGCGCAGTCGCGTCGCGTCGCGACCGGGAAGCGCCTGGGCGCGCCGCGGCGCCGGTCGTTCACACGTGCCCCGCGCGAGGTGTCGCAACGCTTCGCGGCCGGTGGAACAGACGAAACCGTGTCGCGGGCGGAGGCGCGCCCAACCCGCACGCCCGCCCGCGCGATGCTGGCGCGCCAAACGCGCCGCCCGCCCCGGACGCGTTATGGCGGCGCTCGCAATCAAACGGGCAACTCGCCATATCAATCCAGATAGCTTGCGACGAAATGGTAATAAAGCAGATTTATATATTTATATTTAAACGTGATTAAAGTGCGGCTTTAATCCCACTTTTTCTGAAGTGAAAATGTTTCTGTATTCCTCTCGGGATTAAAGTGGCACTTCAATCCTTCCAGTAACCACAGAGCGGGTAACCTAGACATAATAGATAAGCATAATTTCGTTCGTCCATCCTCGGGAACAGAAAATTACATGACAAACGGTCGACAGAAGAACATTTTTTATGTTTCATTCCAAAATTAGTTCTAGTGTTAAAGTAGTTTGTTCACGAATTCTCTTAGAATGTTCTGGAAAGATCCGAAAAAAAGGTAATTTCCCCTCCTGTAGTTCGAATCGCGTCGAGTGACATTTCACTTGCCCCGCATGGTCTATTACTATATGTAGGATATGGAAGTCTAGTCATCGGGAAACACGTGCCAGTGCCTTTTGAGAGTAGCCTTCCTCCAATGCCTACAGTCAACGTTGGGCAACATATTCGGGGTGTCCGCGTACATAACTCAAGCGGAAAAAACCCGTTCCAGGGAGTTGCAGAAACGGAAAGAAGTAAGAAAGCTTCTGACTCATCGCTAAACAACGAAGTAAAAGATAATTTGCGTCAAATAAATATTTCAAACTGTTCGGGGGGAAAATATCAAAAACATAAAGCAACCTCGACCTGCTCAGATATTCGGCCTCGCAGATCTATAACTCATAATTTATGTGTTTCAACAAAGCAGTGTAATATTTGCCCAAGATAATTCACTACTAATAAGTGAAAGGGGGAATCAACTACATTGTTAATATGACTACACAATTCAGAAATGACTGTATGTTATTCTTGATATCACAAATCCAAGCAATGTAACAGGTCGTTGTTTAGTTACAGCCGATATTTAATGGCAAAACTATTACATACAAATATACAGCACCAACTCTTGCTTCAGTTTTAAAATGCCTTATAGTATTGTAAGGCATAAAACAATATATAAATACGTGAAAGATTCCATTCCCTCTTGCAAATAAAGTGCCCAGTTGGACTTCTTCCTTATGCTTAACAGTTTTTAAACGTTAATTAGACGCTTAATAAATAAAGTTCGATACCCTTTAAAACTGTAACTCAACTGCACAGGCACTAATATATTTAAAAATGAATAAATAAAAAGCATCAGTAATGACAAAGATTATTACAGGGTGTTTAACTTCTCTTGCGTGGAGATATGGGTAATTAAAATTAAGGTCATCCTTCATTTTTGATCTAAGTTTAATTAATGAGGAGTTAATATGATGGAATTTACAATATACCGTCTACACACGTTTCCAGGATACCACCACCGAAAATTAGTATCATACGATGTACCTGGGATGGAAAAAATACTTATTTTAAAAAGGAATTGAATGTTGTAGATAAGCTAAAACCGTCAAAAGCTTTTAGGAAGAATAGAATTTTTAACAAAAGAATTAATGTTAATATGCGAGTAATACTTCGCGTGAACTATGTAATAACAATTATTATTATTTTATTATTATTATTATTATTATCATTATTATTATTATTATTATTATTTTACACATTAATATAAATAAACTCATTATGAGACTATATACGGACACAATTAAAATTTATTTCTTCTCTTCATGTGTAATACCAGAATTGCCTTCTTACAAAATCTGTATTGGAAATCAGGACTATTGAGCAATTCTATTCATTACAATGCTGAGAAATCTCAACCTATACGTCTGGCATGCTGCTTATTACCTTGGGAAAATAATTTTAATGTATGAGAAATCTGAGCAATAAAACCATACAGAATCTGAAATATGAAACGCGTCAAAGATGACACAATCTCCTTTGCCTCATAGTATCGTGTTGATAGCACACGTACATGTTACATGGATTATTCTCTGAGATATTAAGCAATTTACATGTGACCGACCAATGAGAAAAAAATCTGAATGGTTTCATCCTATTTTCTTAGAAGAGGACTCTCTGGTAAATAAAGCAAATATTTCGTTCCTAAACATTATTAACCACAATACGCAACAATATGAATACCTGGATATCCCTTTAATTATATTTCACGTTTAGTATTTTTCCGAAATACGAAATGAAATATTTTTATTTTTGGGAGGTTGGAAAAATTGGTCGCCTAGCAGTCTGAAAAAGTATGTTTTCAACCATTTTCGCAGCACGACACAAACGTGCAAGCCAACTCTGGTAATAATAACAATACAATCGAAAAGTGCTCGATTTAATAAACTAATAGACAACTCTGATCACTTTATATTACTATTCAGGTAAGTTACACATATTTAATTGTCACCACCTTACCACCTTTCTGGTTATGTTTACGGTCGGAAATATGTTCCGCAGACATAAAGAGAACCAAGTTACCACTGAGTAACAAATTTATTTAATTATTAAATTTGTTCAAAGAATTGTCTCCCTGACCGGGATTCGAACCCGAACTTCGTGGATTACGTCCAGTTGCTCTAACCACTAAACTAACGAGACAACCAATTCGAACCATGAGATCCGGGTTCGAATCGCAGTCGGGTGACGATTCTTTGAACAACTTTAATTAGTTAAAAATATTATTTTAGTACTGATTTGCAATACTTCAAGTAAGCGCTTTGCATAAATTTAAATTACTTGTAAAAATTCAAACTTCAAACAAAATAAATCCTTTTTAGTCAAACGATTTTACGTTTTGCGTTTACGTTTACGTTTTACGTTTTTAGTTAAATATTGTTTCTTCGTATTCTGAAGCTTGCATCACAACTGCACCGTCCTCGCCTCAACGTACTGTCAGTGAACTCTCAAGCGAGCCTTAGGTAGTACGTGCCATGTCTGACGAAAACTCATCTCTGCGCATCTACCTTTGAAACAGGTCATTACCCCGCTCTGCACAACATGAAACTCGTTGTATCCTCTTGCATCTCCCCTCCGTTTATCCCCTTTAAGCCGCCTCCACCCTCGCCTCTGTCCCTGCCACCACCGCCAACTTCGTCACCTCGTCCTACACCCCCCTTGCTTCAACCATAGAGGAAAGAATTATACCTCTTTAGTCTAAGCTTCAACCGCGGCCGCCGCTTCTTCCTCCTCCCCCTCCCCCTCCTCCTCGCGCGCTCCTTGTCCTTGACCCCTCGCCCCCCCCCTTTCTTACCGCCCTGCTGCCAGCGCAATCGCCTCCGCCTCCGCCCCCGCGCGTCCATTCGCGCTCTCACCCGTCCGCCTGCCCGCGTGGTTTGACCATAGACTAAAGAAGCTACATCTTTACTCCATGGTTTCACGATGCCCCAGCATTGCCGCTGCCTCTGCAGCGACTCCGACCGGGAGGTCCTCAAGTTTGGAGTCGCGACAGAGGCGGATTTTCGACACTAGCAACACAGCTATAGGTCGAGGACCGCCCACTGTCTGGAGGAGAATTCCAGCGGCCGGCTGCTTCTATCATCGGTAGTTTTCCCTGGTTTCTCCAGTCATTGCCAGGCGAATGGCAAAGCAATACTCTAACAAAAGGGCTTTTTTTTCTTCCTCATCCTTGTTCCCTCCGCCCATCACAAACACATACACTTAGATATACTATCCTACCACACGTTGAACGCGTAAAACTTGTCCTGACTGAGGCGATATTCCGCTGGGGGAAATGCCTGGGGAGGAATTCGCACTGGCGCAGCAGCGAATAATGACGTCATCAAATTGTAAAATTAAAGATGAAAAAGTTATTCTATTCCAATTATTTCAGAACTTGATGGTTCCTTCAAAATTGTTTCGTCTTGGCGGTTTTCCATTAATACGGTTCTCGAAATATTGTATTATTCATTACATCATCGGTGTGCAAGAAAAGTATCAAAAATTTCCATTTATTATGATAACAGTATTATCCTGAACGAACCTATTACTTGGCACTAACATGCAGTGTTTTACTCTAAATGCCGGCTGTCTTGTGAACTATCTTTACAACTTCTTTCCAAGCAAACATGAACCATGTCCTAAAGATATTTTTTCACTTATCTAAAAAATTTGTGATTATTTTTTCGATGATATTCATTTTAGATAATTCGAAAGATTCAAAGAATTCTCAAATCTTTAAGAATTTGTTTCAGATGCAGAAAAAAATAAAATTCAATCCATCTCTGATATTAATCGGCGAAATATTTTTGAACCACGAAAGCGTGCATTAAAGGAACACCCGCACGCCCACTGCCATCGCCATGTCTGCCCCCTGCCGCCGCCACCGTCTCAATCAGCCTCTTTGTGAGCGCCACCCCCGCTTTCGGGCGCTTCCTGCGAGGATTTTCCTGCTCCTATCAGGCATCGCAGCCGGCTGGTCACGCGCCGCGCCCGCCGCGCCGCCCCGGCTGCGCCCACGCTGCCGATCGCCGCCGCGGGGCGCTACAAGCTCTCTTGGAAACGCGAGTCCGCAGGTCTGGGAGCTCGCCCTTTGGCGGACGTTGCCCCTGTCAGGCAACAGGTTGAGGCTGCCAATGGCAAGGGAAAATACTGCCTCGAGGAGCCGACATTCGATTCTAGAACTACGATTCGTCTTTTCTATTTAGCATTCTAGCTTGCTTCAAGTATTCTGGTTTTGTTGGTTTCATTTTTATTCAGTGATGTGTTACATGGGCAATTTTCAGTACACGAAAACACATTACAGAAGACAATAAACTACTTAACACATTCACCATTGCAGTCACGTAGCATCCCCGTGATATGAACCTTCCAAAAGAGCAAACTGCATAAACTAGGAACATCTTCCATTTGGATTCAATTATTTTGTGATTTTCTTATCATAATATTAGGTGGTAATTTATTGGCAATTGACCAAACACTACCGACTGGAGATTTACAGTACATACCTAGCTGTTTTTATTGTTCATGTATATAAGTTTCTACCTGCAGATTCACAATTGTGTACATCATTTTTTAAAGTGAATGAACTCTTATTCTGTTAATAAAACAAAGCAGCTTCAGAATCAAAAGTCGGATCAATCCGACCCTAAAATGCCAAGTATTGTGCATGCATAGAAAACAAAATTAATGTATGAAATGATGGCAAGGAATTTACGACATACAGTAGCAATGGTTTACGACATGATAGATGAACATAAAACAAACTGAAGAATGTTCAATGACATATGCAGTTAGTAGAGAGACGCCACAAAAATATCGTACAAAGTTCCACATTAAAGTACGTGGTTGAAAGCTGCAACGGTATTGCCGCCAGTGTACAGCAAACGTACTGTGTGTCCCCAACTTCAATTACAAGCAATGGCCGCTTGTACGACGGCGGCACAAGGCGCTGTGGGGCGCCGACCAGCCACAGAGCGTGCAGCGCAATTTAGAAGATGGAATAATGGGGCGCCTTGTGCGCTGTGGCTCGTGCATCAGAGACTACTACGGAGAGCATGTGCAAGCAGGAGAGGCCTCGAGATTCGTCAAAGAAACTAGTGGTGCTAAAACAAGAACTACTTTCTCTCCCGTACTTTCACGCAAAATTACGCGAAAAGTAATCAAATTTTCGAAAAATTGTACATGACTTTATTTCAAAATCTATCTTTAAGGAACAGATTTTATTAAGGGAAAAATCTCTATCTTCATAATTGTAATTGTAGGAAGACGCCGAAATAGTTTTGATTTTTTGCAGTTTTCGAAAAAGCAAGGTTCTTATCGAAAATGAGACCTGGACCATTCTCTTAAACATCCTTCACACCATCCAACAACAAAATTATATTATAAACAATGGAACCATTTTCTTGAAAATTTTGAAAATGTCCCAGTGGCTGTATGTACCTAGCAAAATTAAAATATGTTTCAAAATCAAGGGTCATCAGTCAGAACGATCATCAGTCAGTCAGATCGGTCATCGGTCAGTCAAATTCATCAGACAGATGGATTGGGGAATATCAATTTTGGAGGAAATCGGCAAAACAGTTTAGCCGCAAGGTTTGTTGACAGACAAGCATGGACGGACGGACGTTTTGCCATCATTCAATATTTTGGTATCAAGGACCCACAAAACATGAATTCTGGCTACACCATGTGTGGAGGATTTTTTTCTATATTTAGCAACTGGATTTATCCACATTTTCATTACCGGGGCTCTGTAATAAGAGTTTTTTTTTGTAGAAAATTAGCATTTTTTCGGGCATTACATAACTTTCTCTCTACTCCGTAGCAAGAAAGTGAAATGAACGAATATCGGATTGCAGGATGGGCCCCAAAGCGTCCGTTAATAACAGTACTATCGGTGGGTGAATCTTAATTAGATTTTTTCGGACAACTTCCATTTTCAACGTCACAAAAACATTATCAATAAGAAAACAGAGCAATGAGAGAGAAGAGCTATAAATTATGAATGTGTTTAAAATATGAACACAAAATGTCTTAAACTGGTCATAATTGTGGCGCAAAGCTAAGAAAACTGCAATATAGTTTTTCTTTCCACGATTTATGGGAATGATCTCGTAACACAATCTGAAGGAGATGATTTTCATGTTCCCGAAGTTTTCCTTTCTTTAGCATGATATCAGTTGCCTCTAGGTCCGGTTTTGAAAGCATTTGTGGTAGGAGGCATAGCGGTGAGCCAGCTCATCTGACCAATTTAAACTCGCATGAAATGTTGTGTACATCTAACATCGGGACTTTTAGGGTAGTTTATTCTTATCTTGAGCTCGAAGTCACAGAACTGTTAAACGAAATCGGAGCACCTTTCAAGTATTCGGGAATGCGCCCTTTCACCAGAGAAAGCAGGCGTTTCCTGCGAGCCAAAGAACTTGGAGTCATCAAGTGAAATATTTGTGGTCGAATTAGATTCCAACCTTCCTCCCCTTTGACTGTCAGTCGTATATTTCCAATTTCATTTAAATATTCTAACTTTATAAAAATCTTTTTAATGCTCTACTCTCTGATTTTTCGTGTTTTAGATTTCTTTTGCTTTATACATTTATAAAGCAATCATAACCTAATACAACGTTATTTACTTCATTTCTACCTATAAACCAAAAGGTAAATTATCAGATGTAATTGCAATGATACGGGTACATATCCTGAATTGAACTATTCCTTTAAATTATCAAATCGTGTTATGTGTATGTCCTCCTTATATTCTGTTGTTTACGTATAAAATTATTAACTTCAACGTTTGAAAGATTCAAAACTTTATGATTCTTAACATTTTAAAACATCTTAGTGTACTCATTTGAACAGAAAAAGGGTTTTGTCTCTAACAAATATAGAAAGTGTTCATACATCTCGCGAAAATATGTTCAAGTGTTTTTCACTTAAATTTAATTCTGTAATAATTGTTCAAATCAATTTTAATGCTCCAATTTATTTAATGAATAATCAACTGTTTTCTAAGACATGGCATTCTGTGCCGATTCAATAGGTTATCAGTTAATAAATAAGCCAAAAATATCAGCTTGTCTAGCGTAATTTATTTGAACCTCCGTTCACAATATTGCTTTTTGTTAGAACAGTAAAACATAGTAAAGTAAACCCTCGTTAGCACGAACTCGCTTCATACAAATTTCGCCGTAACACTAATACTTCGGTCCCGGTGAGGGATTACGGTAAACTGACATTTAAAATACTCTGATGAACGAATTTTTATAACACGAAATCCGATAATTTTGGTCCCTTGGAATTCGTGTTAATGAGCATTTACTGTAATTCAATAGACGCTCAACTTTCGATATGTGCTTATATTTCTTTACCTGGTGTCTGGCATACTGAAGGCTAAATCCTTATACAACGTACAAAGCAAGCATACCAAGAAGAAACCTATTTCTTTAATTTCTGTATTCGATCATAATAAGGTTTTAACCAAGTTTCCTGAACTATATTTACAGCCAAGTTAACACTATACAATATGCTATGTAGAGTTATGATAAAATTGCATGAACCGCAGTACCTTTCAACAAAAGGACACGTTTAATGTACAAAACTTTGAACCCTGAAAAATTCCGAAGCATATTATAAGCTTCGTATTTTGGAATGAAATCTCCTATTCCTGAAGTGTAGTCTGTGGTCCGGACCGGAGTGTCTCGCGGGACCGAACGTTGCACAACGCCGCACGAACTTCGACAAGATCTGGGAAGCGGCGCGCGGAAACGGCGGAAACGCCCACGCCGCCTTCTGGGAGATGGCGGAGGCCGCGGCCGCTGACGAGCACGGCAGACCAGGCTCCGGCTCTGGCCCTGGCTGCAGAAACCCTCGCCAGGAGCCCCTTAAGCCTTTGCCTAATTAGAAAAGAAGATAAGACAATCATCGCTTCGAAGCATCACCGTCTTCAGAAGGCCAAGCCTTGTTTCTGTATCCACAGTCTTCTATTCTTTGTACTTCTTTTCGATGAAAATCAGTAAAGTACTTCCATTCGGGCATCCTGGGTGGAATTGGACACCATGTCTCCCCAATACAACTATTTTTTTATAATTCTGCTCAATTTAATCAAATTAGTTACCACATATTTGTCACATCAGATTAAAAAGCAGTTTTCCCATTAAGCCCGGGCTGACGGCGTTTCAAAAACAAATTCATCTTCTAAAGAACACTTTGTTTAAAAGTAGCGATATTCAAATTTGAAAGTAATAATGTTTTATGTCAGAAAATCGGTACGTGAGGAAATGAAATGTTTACTAAAAAACCATTTGAAACATTTTTTAAAATTGAAAATAACCATTTTTTATGTTATTTCAAAAATAAAATCTATATAGAGAGGATCTCCAAATTAAAATTGCCACCCTTCCGAAATACTTTCTGGTTCCATTCCACTTATCCCGCTTTTCACGTGCGATGCCTTCTACTCTCCCCATGGGATGTCCACTACCCAGAGGGAAGAATATTCAGTACAGTGTTTAAAATACTTATAATTCAAAATACACGTAATTCAAGTCTCTACAATTCTTCAATAAATTATGAAATGCTCTTTTTTTATGGAAAATGACAAGAAAATAACTAGCTTCTTTTTCCAGAAAACTTCAACAAATATTTCAACGCTCTCATGGTATTAAACAATCCAAATAACGCCAAATTTATGTAACGCTAGAAATACACGTTCAGGTTGCACAAGATTTCGTAGGAAAAAAACACACACACACGAAATTCCCCTATCAGGTGAGAAACCGTGAGCTCTTACATCCGTTCTGTTCTTCCATGAAAAACCGTATGCTCAAAACGCATGCGCAATTGGATGTGTACAATTATTTCCTGATTCAAATACAGTGGTTTGTGACAAATCTTCAGCTCTGTCACGGATATGAAATTGGAAGCTTAAATGCAATCGAAATGAGGTTTAAACGAAGCTCCCGATTGGATAAACGCGTTCAGCTGATGATTTGCCACAAATAACTTTTTTTAAAAATATGTTGCATTTTAATCATCAATCCATTAATCGACGCAACGCATCTCTGAGCCCCTTCTCGAGCACTGAGCGCTTTGAGAGTAATCCTCCATTAACATTCATTATGTGTCTCGTCAGTCAGGTGGACTGCCATGTAGCCTCTCCGCGTTTGCGCCTGGTCGGTCTAGTCCAGTACCAAAGTCGCAATATTTAAATCGGACAATAAACGAAATGACATATCATTTGAACGCAAGCTAAGATCAATTACAAGCAGACACCGGAGTGGTACCTTCAACTGAGGGGCAAGCATCGCACAAGAAAACAAAAGAAAATGTATATATTGAACGTATATATTGTACTGCTTCCCCCTCTGCGTCACATGCTTTTAACTACTTTTTTTTAAAGTTAAATAAGTAAATAAATTCTCAAATGTTCTGTTTCCATTCCCATCTTTAACGTTGCATTCCCCATGCCCTGAAATAATCCCACTCTATATGCGAGTTTTTGTAGGTAGTATCTTGTGAGTGTGTGAGCGAACGGAATGCTCTCATATCGTCTGTTACCTCATCAAACCGCCTATCTGCCGCCAAAGGAACCTTTTCCTCTCGGGATGATGCGGAGCCTAACAAAGAGCAGCCGATCTAAATGACCCATTCGCAAGAAACTACCAAGTCACCGCTCAAATCTCACAGCACCGGCAATGTTGCCACATTCTCGAAACACGTAAACACGCAAGAGTTGTTTGTCAACCAACGGCGTCCAGAAGTGTGTGTAGGGGGGACAGGTGGGGCAACTTGCCCCAGGCTCAGACTTATTGCTCCCACCCTTTGAACTTTTTTCATTCAAAAAGAATTTAAAATATATTGTCCTCAAATCCAAATTTAACATCATAAGTTATTTCTGATGCATGAAGAAATGAATTCGGTTAATTAATTGAAGAGGGAATTTTATCTATGAAATAAGGGGCCCCTTGGAACAAATCCACTGAGCCTCTAGTGTTCTCTGGGCACATCGTGACACTGGAAAGCAAAATAGATTACGAATATAACTGATATTTCACTCGAAGGTTGGAATTTCTGAATTGAAAATATTAAACATTACTGAAAACATTTTCATTTGATAGTAATATTCATGATATAAGTTCCCCCAACCGAATATAAAAATGTTCATTAAATAAATTCGATTTCTGTGTGAATTAAAAACCACCAAGTGAAGTTCGTGTACTTGGTGAGTTACTATTTGTATTATTTGCGCACTTTTTCTTGAGCTCCGAAAATCTATCTCCATTCCATTACTAATAGTTGAATTCCGAATAAATGATAGCGACGAGCGTTTCTGACAAAATCTGATTACCAGGAGCGTTCGTACTCATATAATAGAAATTATTTTGCGTCATTAGCCAGATCGATGGGGGAATATCAGTTCTGGTGAAAATCTTATGCCCTTACTTCGTAAGAAGAGATTGTATTGTGCACTCTTTGTGCAACCGTGGATTTTCACGTAAACTGATATTCCTCATTCGATCTGGATGATCATATTTTTTTGGAATCTTTTTTCGATATTTAATCACTAGCATGCGTGCACCACATTATCTTCGGCATCGGAAACGAGTAGTTAAAAAACACATTTTTCTTCGCCTTCAGGGAAAGAGCTCCCCTGGCGAGCGGCGCGGGTCGTCTTCCGCTTTAATGCGCGCAAGTGGCAGGGCGCCCACGCCCCGGCTGCGACCACGCCCACCCCGCAAGGCCGACCGCGGAAACGCATTCGACAGCGCAAGCATCGCACCGCGGCGGTTCGGCGCCGACAGCTGCACTAGCCCCGATGCCCGCAGTCGAATCCGGAAAAGATAACGAACAATAAAGATAACTTTTAAATCATTCAAAACAAACCCTGCATATTTAAAACAAATAGCCCAAAGAGGCTTTGTATAGTTTTAAGTTAGACTAAGATTAGTTATAGTTCGTTTTTTTTTAAGATACAGCCCTCCCTAAGCTCCACAAACCGAAAGGTTGGAGCGTAAAAATGTAACCACTAACTTGAATAAATTCG
Organism: Teleogryllus oceanicus; assembly: GCA_964035755.1. Lineage (NCBI taxonomy): Eukaryota > Metazoa > Arthropoda > Insecta > Orthoptera > Gryllidae > Teleogryllus > Teleogryllus oceanicus. The sequence continues at coordinate 67,382,304 of CAXIVR010000007.1, forward strand.
CGCCTCGCCAGGGCTACTGGCGATGGGAAAAAAAAAAACGCACACGCGACACCCTACCATTGTGGCACATGGAACCCTTCAATATCACTTGGCTTTTCTCGGCAAAATAAACGATATGTTCACCACCGCATTCAAATAAACAAGTAAATGAAACAATCATAAATTCAAACTAGATATCTAACACCCGAAAAAAAATTGAAAATTATATTCAATTTAATCGTTATTTCTCTGGCACTTATCACGATCACAAGCTTATAATATATTTTCTTAAATTTATTTATTTCTAAGTACAACGAAAGTTTGAGGACATATATAACTGCGACGACGATTATTGATATGTGATTTATAACCGAGGAGAAAATATACTTTCACACAAACTACGAAAAACTCTTTTTTTTTTACTTGAATTTATGAATTGGAGTACATAGATTTCATGAAGCAAATGAAACACTGCACCGGTAAGACCCAAATCTCTGGAACGGGCTATTTGCGTACATCTATGTCTGCCCGTCTGTCTATGAACAACATTATCTCAATATCCTCCAATTAACAGTGCAAACTATGTTATGGTGGGAGAGGGGTATCGCTCTCTCAACCTCTCATCGAACGTAGTTGAAATAGATTTTGAAATTATATTGTATAATGGAAATTTATTATTTTTCATCTTCCATTTTAGAACTGTATTTTCCCACAAAATCTAATACCGTTGTATAAAAATAAATTTTATTTCTGTTAAAATATAGAAAATCCAGCTCCGTCGATATTAATACTGCACATTTTAGTCATTTTATGCCTTTGATTACGTTCAAATCACATAAAAATTGAAATTCAAGCTACTAAAGTAGGAGTTTAAAGAATATAAAAACAGTATGTTGTATGTAGTACTTTTGTAAGACATTCAATAAGGTTTAAAATTTGTTAATTAAACCCGACCATGAAAAACAATTTTATCCAAACTATCAATGGATGTCAATAACTATCACACACCCTCACACATCAATTTTACATCAAGTAGCAATCATCTTAATTCAAAGACAACTTGGAGTTACGAATGAACATCATTCATACCTGTAGCGCCAAATGTAGTGTGAAACAATTCAAAACACCCATTTCCAGAAGATTATTGTATTTCTCAAAACACAGGAAGTATTTTTACAGGACACATTTCTCAAACAAGGGAAGTAGATTTTGAGAAGAATGTATTAAACATCGAGTAATTATGAAAGACGAAACAAACAAAATACATTGGAAGAAACAAATGCATCAAATCTTATTACTTTTCCAGATTGCAGAAATAATTATTCAAACTCAATAATTACTCAAATACATTTCTAATAACTTTCTTGGACTAGAAACATTTTAATATTATTTACGTTCATATTCATAATTTCATGTAAATATACGTATTTATACGTCCCAATTACTAAGGAATGATACCTGAGAAATAATCCAAGTTTGCAATGATGTGAAAACACTAAAACCTATGTTTACTATACAAATGACGTAATATGTATAATCAAGTGGCAACATCACAGCAAACTGTTAAGGAGAGAAATAGAAATACGTACCGTCATTCTAAACATTCCAGTTCTGATTATCAACAATCAGTGAATCACTTCATGCTATCTCGTAGCACCAGGGAAAAAGGCGAGTAAACACAACAATCCAGTGAAAATACTGAGCAACTTTTCTCTGACTTGAGTTATCGATACAATGCGTGAGAACGTCTAATAAAAATAGCCTAGGCATAGCCAGAGATTGTGCCAACCAACAAGCACTATCAACACTACCACAAATCCACTCATAAGATATCTAGGTCATTTAACGCCACTTTAAAACTGTCAGTTCACAAGTTCAAATGACTTTTTTTATATTTAACACATCCCTGCTGTATTTAATGTTTTTTGAATAATTAGTGACTCTAATGACGATTAAAAACTAACACATCGAGTCTCGAGGACTTAGTATAAGTTTATATTAAAGCTTATATATATATATATATATATATATATATATATATATATATATATATAAGAAGATATTCGTGGCCAATGAACTTCTTCATGATCGCCATTTTTGTCCAGTTTCTCTTGATTTGTTGAGAAAAAGATGAATGTTTCCATGTCATGCTTCTGGTCTTTAAATGTACATTTAATCCTTTCCGGAACGTTATTTTTCGATATTTCTCGTTAAATAAATCCAACTACTGATGCGGTGATAAAGTTCACCAAATAATAAATAATTTGCAATCGAATAACATTTTCAAAACTTAAACGTGTCAATTGGAAGAGTGGAATGTACTGACGATACAAATTAGTATTGTGCCAAGGTCGGCCTTACCCACCACCGTGTACCTATTAGGACAAGAGACCGGGATATTTTGTGATACAAAGTGATATTTCTCTTTACCCACCAAATACACACCTGTTCATCTTTTTAATTTGTTTATATTTTAGTTAATTTTTAAATATATTTAATCATTATTTAGATAAGTAAACTTTAATGTTTTTTGTACAAAAGTACATTATATTTTGATTTGAATTAAATGTATTATGCTGAAATGATAACTAGCGCTAGTTTCGAAAAAGAAACTAAACTTACGAAAAATGACAATCAACAAGCCATTATAACAAAAAAATTTCCGTTTTTTCAGGCTGAGTCAAGTGTTGGAATAATGTGTTATAGGGTAATTATAACCTTTCTTTACTTTTCAACCCACTCCATCCTTATAACAAAATCATGTGTAACACAAGATGATGTTAGGTAGCAGATATGAATCTCCAGCAACAAGGAGCTGTTGCAGAATGAGGAAAAATGAGTGAATATATAACACCTAAAAGATGAGATACGTGCACATAACCATAGCATAGTGTGTCAAAACAAAAGAAAAGTAATGAGGGATTCCCAACCAACTCAAGGAGTAGACACAAAAATCTTTGAATAATGTTAATAACAAACCACTTGAGTTACCAGACAAAGTGCCGACGTGTCTTATAGATCTTAAATTAAACTAGAATTACGTTATTTTTAAAAGTCCATTTCCTGGCCTCGTACGAGATGCTAGGCGCACGGGTCGTAGCTCCCAGGCGACAAATTGCCACCTTACCATGAGAAACCAGAAGAAAAAAACAAACACAAACGCCACCTCACCAGGCGTCCAGGTTGAGACTTGTTTTATGGGCGATGCTGTTCCGAAAACTGTCTCCGGGAATAATTGCTATCTCCCTTCTTGGCTGATCGGTAGTTTTCCGTGGTTTCTCCGATCAACAGGCGAATGCCGGAGCAGTACCCTACCAAACGGGCCACGGACCGCGCGCGATCTGTCCTTCCCATTCCTTGTCCTATCCTCTCCCCTAACACACACACTTACACTAACATGCACTACACTACCACACATTGCGGGAGACCGGTCGGGAGCTTAGAGCTTGTCCCGGCTGGGGCGGTGCCCCGCTGGTGGGAGAGTCCTGGTTAGGGGGTAACCCCACTAGCCGACGGTAGGTCGGTGCCGGATCTCGCCATCCAGCGAGGGGAAAATCACCGCCATCTCCCGAGAAAAAACATGCACACTAACGGGACTAATAACCAAAGCAGTTGACGCGCCCGGAAACACGAAAAAATCAATCAATCAATCAATCCCTTCTGCGCCATCTCTGAAAGCGGCGCGGGCGTTGTGTGTACGTGTGTGTGTTTTGTGACCACAAAGCAGAAGCGTCATGCAAGACGGAATGACACGTCCACAACAGGTATCACAGCAACTACTTTGCCAAAATACTCGGCAGCATTGCTCTCACATTGAAAATTCCTTGCGTTGACATCTCTCTTCTGCGTTAATGATTTCTTCACGCTGATCACTCAATCTTATGCGCGGATGTGTAATATGTGCTAATCATTATGCATGGAAACCGTATTGAAATAATTTTTTAGTACATCAAAGTATCAAACCTCGTACATCTCATCGAATCCACAGCATAAGAAACCGTACTTCTTCAAATACCGAACATCGAAGTCGATCTTCGTGTCATAAAATCTTTATAAAAGCGTCATAAAATCTGATAATAAACAAAGATTTTCTAATAAGTGATGAATGAAAGTCAAGAATGGGGAATCGTAAATTATAAGGACTGCTCATTTTATTAACAAGGTTTTATTTTAAGAATTATTTTAAGAGAGACTCAAATTTTAAAGTATTTTCCTGGCTAGCCTGAAGTATCCTTATAGGATTTCTTTGTCAAAAAGTTCTCGTCTAACTTTCTCTCATATAATCATCCAAACACAAAAAATTAAAATCTAAGGAAATATTCAGTCGAACAGTTTTCTGAAACCTATGTTCATGTACCCTGAACAAGCTACATTTCTTCGATAAAAACGCAATCATTTTCTTTAAATCAATTTTTTCAACAATCCAAACACTTGGAAACAGTTTGTGCATTCTTAGGCAGCACGCGAACACTTTTTAAAACTTAACGAACGCTATCTAAGTAAATTATTCTGCTCTTGTGCATATATTGTCGCAATTACTTAGATATTGGGAGGATATTCTACATTCTTCAGTTCGTTTCTTCTCAAAAGGGAGCACAACATAAATGGGTCATTAAGAACACACGTTCACAATTCGCGGAAGTATTCACGCACGAAACGATTTAAAAAATACTCCAGAATACGGGATAAATATTCATTTTAAAATACTAGCCTTTAAAGTCCCCGTTACAAAATCGCGATTTGTAAATAAGTGGCGTAAGGTAAAAAAGAAACAACAACACAAGTGAAAACGCCATCCATTTAGAACCTTGTCCTCTACGAAATAAAGCATTAGCCCCAACATATCTGCGCAATTATAATGCGATACAACCTGAAACGTATTTGGAAGTAACAATCTACTGACAGGAGGAGGAAACTTGTCATATAAAAAGACGCTCGTGAAAATTACAGGTAATGCGCTAACCAGGCTTGAAGGAAGAATACGATTCTGTGATGATGGCGATAATCTGCGTTTTAATTAATATTGTTTTGGCTAGAAAACCGAGAACCAATTTTGACTTAAGTTATCACGCGAGTTAGTGGCCAACGAGAATAGACTAATGTGTTGTTGACGTTGCGGTGGCAGGAGACCCTCGCAAATTACAAACAAGTTATCATCATTGCGTAAATCAAATTGCATTCTCGTTCAAATCTCTGGCATAATATGTATAAAACAAACAATGAGGAAGCTTCCAGCTCGGAAAAGTTTCAGCGTGTAGGACAATGCTGAAGATAATGGATTCAGTTCTGAAGGTAAGATATTTTTTTTTAGAAAATACTCCATGTATCATTTTCATTCGAAAAGTTCTGGGTAGTCACTAAGAATTTGAAAATTATTACCCCCTCTTTGTCCCAATAAAGAGAAGCCTCGGTTAAATGTTTGACTGAAATGAGAGGAAAAACCAAGAAGTGTACACATTGTCTCATTCTTCACCCATCAAAAGTTGCCTCTTCATTCACAGAAAGACATCTGACGATACGTGCTGATCAACTGATTAGTTTATCCGACAAACAATAGTATATACCTGGGACAATCATTCCCTAGTGACGAATAAACAGGATATGAGGAGCAGTGAGCGAAACGCTTCCCAGACTCCACTTCTTTGAACATTGAATTGAATTGAATTTGCCTTATTGTACGTGGCGAGACTCAGGCCATGAGGCCTGCTCTTCCGTCTGACCAGGCAAATTTCGTTACATTCCTTTCACCAATCATGGGAGAAAGAAGGTATTATTTGGGCGACGAAACAGGCGATTTTAATTTAGCTCAGAGGCGTCATTTAGGCTTGAGGATCTTTTACATGCAGTAAATGTACTAACATGGGACAGCCGACAGCGACACGCATCGCTCCGCCGAATGCAGCCCCAAAAGCACAAACTCACCTGCAATATCGGAATGAGTGTAACCCGAAGACGACCAGCGGAAACACCACTTGGGGGTCTTCTCGACGGCTTAACGAAGCGCCTGCACCACAACCCGCCCTAATCGACGAGTGTTCACGCCGAGACCCACACAACCCCGAGCACCAACGACTACTGGCTGCGTGACCACGCGCTTTTCCACCTGGTCGCCGCTCTTTCCGCACGCTTCGCGTCACACCCGAACTGACCGAAGCCGCTCCACAAACACGCGTGCGATGTATCGGCGAACGCGTGCGGAGGCGACTAGTCCGACCACGCGCAGGGGGGTTTCCCGGGGGTTGGAAACCCGCGCCGTCACGCCCGAACGTCCTCCGCCGAGCGGTCGGGTGCGGGGCGGGGAGAGGCGTCCGGCGAGGCGAAGTTAGAGGCGTCCGCGCGGCCCCGACGCGCCTCTGAGACTGCTCGCGGCCTGCGTGCACCGGCGGAGGAGGCTCCGGCCGCGCCGCGTGACGTCACGGCCGCGTCCACCGCTGCGGAACGCCGCGCCGCGCCGTGGAGGGTGCGGCCGACGCCGCCGCCCACGCCATCAGCCACGGTCAGGACGCGGCTGATGGAGAGGAGGGGTGGGAGCGACGGGGTGCAGCGGGGCGGAGGACCTGACCTGACCTGCGCGGGCGGAAGGAATGTTGTTTTGCTTTTCGGGGGCTGCGCTTCACGGCTAACCAACTGCCCTAGGGGGCGCACGCGCGAGGTGGAAAACCGTGACGGACCCTCCGACCGAACAGACGAGAAAACTAACTCGGAAAATATTTTTTTTTTAATATCACGGAGAAGCTGAAATGATTTGTCCTCTTATTATTACCTACGGATTCTTACATTCTTCTTCTTCTTCATCATCTTCTTCTTCTATTGTACTTTAATTTTTTTCTATTTCCTCCTTTCTATTCTTCGTCTTGCTCTTTTCTCCACTTTTTTATTCTTCGTCTCACGATTTCTACATATTTCTATTATTTTTGTTTTTGGTTCTTGTTATTTCGAATTCATTTCTTGTCAATGTGTCTCTTGTAGTGACACACTGTAACGAAATGATGGCGATTACATGATCAGAATTTGGCGGTTTTTAAATTCACCAGCTACTTATAAAATAAAGGATTGTTTACATTTAGACATATTCTGTAATAAATAGTGGGTTCCTTTTGGCACAGGGGATCGATATTTTGCCGTCTTTTTGCCTTCCGCAGTAAAGTCACAATTTGCAAAATCTCTGTTTGACATGGAATTTGAACCCACGATTCTAATGCAGAGCAGTTGTGCATAAAATCTTTTCATATCATTTTCCATTTCTTTAGTTTCGAAATGCACAGCTTTATCCATTAGAAAAGCCTTTATTCCATTTCTTTTTCGTTTGCTTTTAGCCTGAAACTTTTAGCCTTTTCTCCTGAAACTAGGTTCGTGGATTTCAGTTCGTATATGCATCCATCAATACGTCACTTCATCGTCATCGTCATTCTTAGATTGTACTTTGTTATTTTAGGATGAGGTCATCTGCTTAGAAGAATGCAGTAACGATTCATTACGCATTCGAACGCGCATTATCTAAATAGCGCGCTCGCTATTTAGATAATGCACGACTTCATTTCTCCCCAACGTTAGCAATTTTTACTGAAGGTTATTAAGACGCTTCCTAAAATGTAAATGCACACGACGTCACAATACGAAAGCCGAATGTCAAGTGTATTCTGTATACATTGGAATTTATGTAAATGCAATCTCAATATTATATAATAAGTTCGAAGAACATTGCAATGAACCGAAATAATGCATTAAAATAATTTACAATAAACTATTTCTAAAATTTAACGGCAGCAATTGAAGTGATAGTGTAGCCTTTCAAAGCAAACTGTACCAGTTTTGCCAGTAACGTATAATTAATCAATAACGAGTAGATAAGAATACAATGCGATCAGGCAATAAAATATTTAACAGTGTAATTAAACCATGATTGAAATTGTTATTAAGACATTTTTATCAAGACATGAAGCACGTTAATGACCCATATTGGAAATTTCGGTTACGTTCAAGTTTGTAGTTCAAAGAACGAAATATTAGTATCCGTGTCCAAAGATATTGAACGAAGTAGGCGTAATTTGTCTCGCCTCGAGTGCACGAAATCGAAAGCCAGGAAATTCGGCCGAGAGTATAGAGAAGGCATCATATAAAAGAATAAGAAAGATACCAACTTGAACACTTTTTTACTTGTAGCTTTTCCTCTGTTCTAACCACTGCTTAAAAGGTTGTAGTCTTCTCAATTTCAAAATTATGTCACTGAATAATGAATACCCAAAAATGTCAAATTTCAACCACCATCTCATATACGCGTATACATACAAATGCCTGGAAGATTATTAACCACACAAAGGAATTAGAAGAACGTTCTGAGTTTCTTCACCAAAAACAAACCGAAAAAAACAAACAAAAAAGTGAGATAAAGTATCCATTAATAGCACGTATTAACACCGTGAAGCCAATTCCTATTTTCCGCAGAGGGTGAACAATGCCTCCATTTGATAGCAAAGAATAAGAAAAGAAGCGGAACTGCCCTTGTCAGAATTTCATTTTCATGGTGAACTCAACTTGGGAACTTTAAACATCAAAACTAAACAGAGGAGGACATTTTAAGCAAACGTATGAGAACTCGGATTACAAAATGTTGTCACAGAGAGAAATTAAAGAACTTCAATATCTTTTGTTCTATCTATTTAGGTAGCAAATAGAAAATTAGTTCACTACACAGCTGCATCTTAAAAAAGACGTAATCCTGAACTAATCGCATTACGTTAATAGGGATTTTCAGAAATTTGGAAATTTCAACGGTTTGGTTCCTTAGCAATTGCCTGAAGCAGGTTGTGTGGAGAGTGCTTCGGTGGGCCGCTATCTTCACAACCAATGCTTTACCCCTGGCCCCTGTACTACTGCATTCCATTGTTGGGAGAGCTCTTCGCAGCAGGTACCTCCGGACATTCCTACTAAGATTAGAGGTTATTCACTCGAGCGAGGGAGAGCAACTTTTACCTGGACTGCACAGAACCGGATACATTATCAGTCTCATGACTAAATAAAGAGTTTCTATACAGAGCGCAACTGGTGCATACTGTAATTCGCTAACGTAAACCATGTGAGACCACACAACGTCTCATGATCCGATTGCCTTTTACATCTCGTTTCTATTTGGGATGTTACATTAATAACAAATGTAATGGCACAGTGTACTGTTATCGCTAAATTCACAGGACCACACATCCTTTTGATTTGTGTTTTCTTTTATTTTTATTCTTTTGCATTTGTTTGCTTATGTGACTAATTTAGCGACAATGCATACCCTACGGTTACATGTTCCAATCACGTCCACTGTCGTCCCAAAAGAAAACGATAAATCAGGTAAAATACCCATAAATGTGCGCAGCCTAAAAGAAGAGGGGGGCAACAACTTTTTGGATACTCTGCCCCGCTCTGGGTCCCATTCCCATTAAGCTTTTTTATAAACAACTGACATGTTTTTGGTAGTCAATAGCTTAGGCCATTAGTCCCGTAAGGGTAGTGCATGTTTTTTCTCTGGAGATGGTGATGATCTTCCCCCGTTGGATGGCGAGATCTACCGTCGGCTACTGGGGTTTCCCCCCTAACCAGGACTCTCCCACCAGCGGGGCACCGTCCCAGCCGGGACAAGCAGTAAGCTCCCGACCGGTCTCTCGAAAAATGTGGTAGAGTAGTGCTGTTAGTGTAAGTATGTGTGTGTAAGGGGAGAGGATAGGACAAGAAAGAGGAAGGACAGGTCTGTGGTCCGTTTGTTAGGGTACTGCTTCGGCATTCGCCTGATGTTGATCGGAGAAACCACGGAAAACTACCGAATAGAGCAGCCGGCCGCTAGAATTCTCCACCAGACAGAGACTGAATTCGACCTAGCTGAAAAGCTAGTATCGAAAATCCTGCTGTCGTCAGGACTCGAACCTAGGACCTCCCGGTCAGAGGCTCTGCAGTGACATCAGTTGATGCACTGAGCTACCGCTCCCGGTTTACCCTGACCTGGATACAGTTATTTGCAGGGCAGGTAACGTCGCGGACTCGCCCACACAACGCCTACTCTCTCCAGGGCAGTGGCAGCAACAGACGAAGGAAAGACGGGGAAAGTGCAGTCAGTTGCTCAACCTGCTACAGACACGAGCCTCAGTTATCACGAACGGACAAAAGTGGATGTTGTGGGCGCCTTCGGGATGCGGTTAAACACTGGACGTGCATACACAGACGGGTAAAACAATCACAAACGAAACCCTCAGGTTCGTATGTTCATCGGGTTAGCAAATCTCAAACGTCTGTGCGTATAAGCACTGCCCTTGACAGATGTACCGGATGGACCGGCGAGGCAGTGAGTGAGAGAGAGGGAGAGAGAGAGGAGAGGGGAGAGAGAGAAGGAGAGGTGAGAGAGGGAGAGAGAAGGAGAGGTGAGAGAGAGAAGGAGAGGTGAGAGAGAGAGAAGGAGAGGTGAGAGAGAGGGAGGGGACAGAGGGGAAAGAGGGAGGGGAGAGAGAGAGAAACGTACTGAGAACACCGGAGGGATAAGCAATTTGTATTCCGAGCGCGTGTCGTTTCTGTTACCAACAGTACAGCGAGTGAACTAATTTAATACTGGAGTCTCTTGTCTTTGACAGAAATAAAACAAGAATTCCAGCAGCATGTACAAATGTTTTGTATATCCTATAATATATTCTAGTTAACAATACTCAAAATGAAAAAAGAAAACACTCGTGAAATTTTTCAATCCGACGTACGAGTTTACATTTTTAATCTCTCAATGCAACAAAATATTACGTGCCAGAGAAAATGGGGAGAAAAAAGTTGAAGCCACCTGAAATTAGTAAAACACGAAAATATGGACATAACGCATATCGAAGACGTCGAATGATTCCCATTCAACTGAAATGGATGTGGGGTGATCCCATCATGCTATAACACCAAATTATTCGAACTCACCGAGAGAATCTTAGAGCCAAGGATCGGTGAAATAAATTTAGCGTGACAGATCCAAACAGGAAGCAGTGGGCCGAAAATAGGCACGACTCGCAACGAACCAAGAAGAGAAGAAAATCTCAGAGTATCATTCAATATCACATTTAAAATTCTCTCTCACCCGGAGACGTAGGACGTTCATAGGGAAAAAACCGATGAGATACTACTGATATAAGTGAAGCAATATATCAAACAGTATTAACGCAAAAATTTCATTTGAAGCTATTTATTAATCTTTACATTTTTTTAATATTCACAAAACTGTCATTACTAAGAATATTAAATTCATATGAAATTAAGTAAAGTATTATATTTTGGCTTTTGTCAATACATTTAACCCACTGTTCCAAACTGTATATTATTACACTTTCGATATTCGCCATTTTGAAATCGATACCTAGATTTCGATACTGAACCTGTATTATTTGTTAGTAACGTAATTCCATACCTTCTATTCCGGAAGATATATTGGAGCTCGAGGAGCCAATAAGCCAGACTCGCTCACGTCACACTTTCCGTCAGCATCTACTCACCTTCACACAGATTTTTCCTGCATATTTCTTCCGTTTCAAATGGATGTAGGTAAAATTTCTATTTATAAAGATTCAATTTAACATTAATATACTTAATTATCAATTATCTGCAGAAAAAATTCGAACTTTACGAATAACACAGATACGATGCAAGGGTTTTTGTTACCAATTGATTTTGTGTGATTATTACCATATGATTCTTTGTTATAACTTTATTTATTACCAATATGTATTGACACTTTCAATGTTTCGAAACATCTCTAGCTCTCAATGCCTTCTTATTGTTCTTCTAGCCTCCTAATTGTTTAACGCTCGTATGACTTTTCACTCGTGAAAGTAAACGAACTCACTATCGTCCCACCTAGTGAACAGCGCAGTACCATCAAATTCAACCTGAAAGTCGCTGATAGCAAAGATATTCGTCCTTTCTTCTGAGTGGCAGGTCTATTAGAAGGATTATTCCTCTCGAAGTCAACAAAAGCCCACAGGATTTTTTTGGATGATGACTGGAAAACAGCCCAACTCCTCCGCAGTTAGAACTTAGAGACTACCTTTCGGAATTGGCCTCCTGCTGATCGGGTCTCCAGCCATATCAACTGCCTAGGCGAGACGGATTCTTATAAGAATGAGAGTATCATTGCCGCAACATTTACAGTCGTTGCGATGTTCGATTCAGTCCAATTAGATATGTAGCGGCTACCAATATTTGATCGACCAGAGCATCACTGGAGGTTTCTAGTTTTTTTTTTTTTTTTTTTTTTTTTTTTTTGTAGTAAAATATTTAAAGCGGGGAATGAAAAATAACCACAATATTAATAGCATATGTAATTGCACAATTTGGCCTTCACAAAGGACCATTAAATCGCATTGTTTACAATAGAAATACGCGTTTACTTGATCGCAATAAAATGAGTAGTCCAATAATGGTATTAACATGACCTGGGATTGCTTCAAGAGGTAAATTCACAAACTAAGTAAATTAAAGCCATTTTAACGATACTCTAGGCCACATCCTGCATATTACATGAATTCCAAAACGCCTAACAATGCAGTCTTAAATAGTTTCAATTTATTATAAAGGTTTGTTAGAATTCCATGTGTGTAAGGGCCTATCCTTCATCTGCCGAGTAACATTTGCACATCACTGGAAATCGAATGTGACATACTCAACGATTGAAAATGGTTTGCAGATTTATATAGCCCAGATTAGTCCTTAAAAAAACGATAACCTTGCATGGCAATCCTGTTAACTTCTTCTCGGCCGTCTTCATTCCTCGGGTGAGACAGTTGCGAAACGAGCGGATCAGGTGGCGGGCGAAGGGCGATCGCCCGCGGGCGAACGGGAGCGCGACGCGCGGCGGAGCGGAGCCGGGGGCGACACGCCTACCCATCTCCATAAGGACGAGGTTCTTCCAGCCACCGACGCTGCGCTGCGCTGCGCTGCCAAAGCGCGGCCGATGTCGGATGTACTGCGCCGCTTTTTACTTTCTCGCGACGGAGTAGAAAGAAACTTATGTCATGCTGCGCGTAAGAAAAACGAATTTTCGGCAGAAAAACGTTTTACAGAGCCCTGATAACGAAAAAGAGGATAAATCCAGTTGCTAAATTTAGAGAAAAAAATCTATCACGAGGTGTATACAGAATATGTTTTGTGGGCCCTTGATACCGAAAAATCGTATGACTGCCAAACGTCTGTCAGTCTGTGAACAACGCTAGCGGCTAAACCGTTCAGACGATGTTCTCCGAAATTGATATTCCCCAATCTATCTGGCTCACGTGGTGATTATATTTTAATTTTGGGGGGCACTTTACATGAAGCCCCTGGGACACGTGCCAAATTTTCAAAAAAAACGGCTTCATTGTTTTTGATTAAATTTTGTTGTTGGATAGTGTGTATGACGTTTAAGAGAATGATGCAGGACTCATGTTCGTTGAAAACCCTGATCTTTCGAAAATTACGAAAGTTCACATTTTTTTGGAGTCTTCCTACAACTAAAATATTAAAGATAGAGAATTTTTCCCTTAATGAAATCTGTTCCTTAAAGACAGATATATGAAATAATGGCATCTATCTGAAATAAGTTCATGAACAATTTTTCGAAAATTTGAGTACTTTTCGCGTAATTTGGCGAAAATGCGGGCCAAAAAACTATGTGCTGTTTTAGCACCACTAGACATTTTACAGGATATTTGAAAACATTTCAAATCTGCAAACACTGTAATACGTGAAGCCCGCAAATATAAAACGAAAATTAATACGATAATTCCTCAAATAAGCTAGTTGTGCCATGGAAAAACTGAAGTGTTGGTGATATTTTTCATGGATGAAATAATGGAAGTTATGTCAACTTAAATTGTCTAGGTTAACGATGATGACTTCATTATTTCAGCCTTAAACTAGTTGTTCTACAACATCATATACAACCTCTCACTATTTCAAATTTTCAATTTTCGAAAATTGAGAGAATTTAACAGAAGTCGGACCTACGCCATTTTTACACGAGTACTTTCCTCCATCAGCGAAAAACTGAAGGAACATTTCGGAGTCATTTTTGAGAACATTTTGAAAAAGCCCTTGGGGCTTAATGAAAAGTAACCACAAAAACCTTAAATATCCGTTTCAGATTCAAGAAGGCCGCGACAGCCGATCCAGATACATTGTGGAATATTAATTTTGGCGAAAATCCTACCTATGGATTTGTTGCCTGCCTGTCTATGGATGTGTTGTTCACAAGCAGACACATACTTTTTGCTGTTAAACAATTTTCGCTAACAAGAACCCACAAATCGTGGATTCTAATTACATGACTTATTAAAGGAAGTTATTTACTTCATATAGGAACCAAATGTATACTTTTTTTCAATATCAGGATCCCACAATGTTTTCCGGACGAAAAAATTATACTTCCCGCTGCAGCATTACAATACTTCGTCTATACCTAAGAAGTATGCAAGAAAGCATAAGAAACCAAAATTAATACAAAGAATTCTGTAAATATGAAAAGAATTTTAAAAAATCCATAAACACAATTCAGCCAAAATAAATACGCAAATCTCAAAAATATAAAAAAATCATTCACTGTTATTCAATTTAGAAAAAAACTGATTTATTAACTTTACTGGTCATGGTCAATCAATGATTCTGGATCCACCAATTTTTTCATTCAAAGGGCGCTGAAATTCTTTGAGGAAACTGAACAGTCCTCGTCCTGACAGACTTAGCTGTCCTCGTAGCTCTCTTCAAGCACGCAGGCCAGATGATTGATGAGATTCCATTGCATAAAGCAAACGTTACGACCATTTCTCATTAACTTACTGAATGGCGCAATGGATGAGATTACATTCGCGTATTAGATCTTCCATCTCTTAACAAATATAACCGTCAACAACGTGAATCTTGTGTGAATACATGAGGTAACTATTTCTTTTTTCATTTCATTCAACACTTGTAAACAGATAATCTCTAAATAATCTAAATAAATAATAGCTTCCATTCACATATATGCTTCCCGATTTACGTTTAGAGTTGTTGGGTAAGAAATACAGTACCTGTCCAAATTATATTCAATGAAAAGCTACGATCGCGGCGAAATATCAACGAAACACAGTACTTTTTTAAGTTCATTTTCAATTAAGTTCCTAATTCTTTAATGAAAGTTACCAAGAAATTAACAAAAATAGTCTAGGAAATGTATGCAACTTTTCTCTTTAAACGTTTCTGTTTTAAGGGTCACTTCAAGCTGTACTGGCCGTTAGCGACAGTGACTATTAATCTTGCTGTACAGCCAATAGTACAGGATTTACAGTAGATTTATGTATTATTACAAACTTTTACAAATTAAAATAATCAGAGATCAACGAGTCATACATGTGCCGTTTTAAGCGTCTTTTGTTCCATCCCCCCCCCCAAAAAAAATAAAAAACTGAACCGTTTTGAGGAAATACTTTCTTAAACATTGCCTACATTTCGCGCAGAAATACGCGAAAACTTTTCAAACTTTTGATATTTTGCACATGCCAGTAGTTAAAAGATTGGCTATAAAGAACAGATTTTATGCACGAAAAATCTCTTCAAAATTGTAGTCATAAAAAGACGCCAAAATATTCGCAATTAGCGCAAATTTTGTTTTTGTAATTTTTGAAAATACAGTGTTTAATGACAGTGTGACCTGCGCCATTTTTAAGCGTCGTTTGCTCTAACAGAAGTGCTGCAATGTTTGAGAAAATTTTGTTTATTTCATTAATTGATATTTCCGGGCACCGGGAGAGGTGGCTCAGTGCATCATGATGTTACTACAGTGCCTCTGACCGGGAGGTCCTAGGTTTGAGTCCCGACCGTAGCAAGATTTTCGACACTAGCTCGTCAGTTAAGTCGAGTTCAGTCGCTAGCTTGAAGAGAATTCTAAAGGACGGCTGCTCTGATCGACAGTGTTCCACTGTTTCTCTGATCAACACCAGGCGAATGCCAGAGCAGTACCCTAACAAACGGGCCACTGACCTCCTCTTCCTTGTCCTATCCTTCCCCCTTACACACACACTTACACTAGCATATACTACAATACCACACATGCCGGGTGACCGGTTGGGAGCTTAGATCTTGTCCCGGCTGAGGTGGAGCCCCGCTTGTGGGAGATACCTGGTTAGGGAAACCCCACTAGCCGACGGTGGGTCGGCGCCAGATCTCGTCATCCAGCAGAGGGAAGATCATCGCCACCTCCCGAAGAAAAAACATGCCCTATACGTACGGGACCAATGACCTCAGTAGTTGACGTGCCCGGAATCACTAACAATTAACCAACCAACAGGGCACGAGTACTTCTAAAGTCAATAGTCCCGTTAATATAGTGACTATTTTATGCCGGGAGATGGTGAGTTTTGCTCCGTTGGATGGTGAGATCCGGCCGCCGACCTGCAGGTCCGCTTCCTGTGTATTGCCAGATATCTCCCGCCATCCAGTGGGCGCCGCAGCAGCCGGGACAAACTCCAATTTCCCTACTGGCAAACCGACATACGTGGTGATGTAAATGTAAATGTATGTTTGAAGGGGATAAGACAAGCAAGAACATGGAAAGTACTCGTATACACACAGTCTATGGCCCGATTGTTACGGTACTGCTTCCGCATTTGGCTGGAAATGATCAGAGAAGCCACAGAAAACTACTGATCAGAGCCGTCGGCCACTAGAATTCTCTTTCAGCCAGCAGCTGAAGTCGACCTGGCTATGTAGCTGGTGTCGAAAATCCCCAACGCCGGAACTCGAACCCTAGGACCTCCCGATCAGAGCCACTGCACTCAACAGCAAAACTGGCTCCGGGAAAACTCCACTGGTAGAGAAAATTTGAAAATGTGGAATGAAAAATTTGGAAAAGGGTTCTTCTATATGAAAATATGCAAATTCGTAGGGCCTCGAATTCGGCCAGTTTGATCAAGGAATATCAATTTTGGAGAAAACTACCTGAACGATTTTCACGCTACTGTTGACTCCATACAGAAGGACGGATGTGCAAACGGACGGAAAGACATAGACAGATGAACGTTTTGCAGTAAACCTATTTTTCTGTATCAAGGACTCATAAAACGTTGATTCTGATTATACTAGAGATAATAATAGTTTTTTAGCACTAAGGGCGTTATGAGGGTTCTAGTGATCGAGTGGCGACAAAAAGCTGGAGGGGCTTTTAGTCACCTGAGATCATTAGAACCAGTTAACGCCCGTGGTACATACACGATTTTATTTTACATAATTTTAATTATTCATTCAATTATTTGCTAATCAACTAGTGATTAACTTCACTCAGTTTGTCATTTCATATTTTCTTCCCATAATTGCCTCCGTGTAGCAACATTTAACTGCTTTCATATTTCCCTCTTTACTATGATCCTCTCGATCTAGGTGCGTTGTGTAGTGAATATTGATCTCCGTATCGAGGACAATAACATGTAATACTGTATCAGTAAAAAATAAAGTAATATGTGTATAAATGGATGTTGGTATTTCCGAGATCGATAAAATCTGACATCGATTGACCGATCTCCATGAAAGTAGGCGTAACTTAGTGATTTTTCATGGAGAAGGTTTTTATGCTGTCCGATTTGTTGCAACTCTTCACTAGACGGCGCTGCATCACGAGATGGTGTTTCAGTAAAATGCAATTCCCAATTCACATTGGTTTAATTGTTGCTGTGTGTTGCGGGGTCGAGTAGGATAGGACGAGTGGGCGACGCAGAAAGGAGACGGGACGAAACTAATTCTGAGCTAGGAGACGACAGCGATGGGGTGATTGCGACAAGATAACACCAGGTCATAGCAGCGCTGGCGGGAAGACGGCACGGCGGCGGAGCGTACAATATGATTTTTTCTCACGAAATGTCGGAATTACCTATTGTAGCATTTCAATTTACTACTTACATTAATAATTTGATCTTTCTACGTAAGTAGAGGGCGGGAAAGTAAAAATAAGTAGACGGAATTTTAAGAAAATTCAAAACGTTTACTTCAATAAATGCTCTGAGTTTCAAGTTGTGTACTGGACTATTTTGAAAAATTTGCAATCAATTTAAAACAAGTTGTAGATAAGATAATTCCAGTAGAAAAGAATGCGAAACACGTCGACAATTTCATTTCTTTCCTCTAAAAGAATGAGATCATAGTACCTTTGAGACTGGTTTCTGAGAAAGTGGCAATACCAGCACTACCGAGTATCAATTTTTTACATATATATCCTACATTATTTATCAACTACAGTAATAATATTGTGCTTTGAAAAGTGATTGATACTTTACCTAAGAAACAGAAACCTTATTTAACTGAAGAGACACAACGACCAGGAGTGGAGAAAACGGAATATTTGCGGTGATAAGTGACAGAAGAGAAGGAAAGAGGCCCGGAATGTGATCTAAAAATACACTCCTGCAGACCTTTCCCTGCATGATTACTAGACATCGGATGTTTAGGCACTAAAAAATCGTCTTTTAGGCGCCTAAAAGGGCACTGAAAATGTCAAGAATAAGGAAGAAAAAGGCACTGCAATAAGTTACATACACAATAAAATGAAAAATTGTAATTTTTGTCTATATTATTTTGTAAACTGATATGCACAAATCAAATTCGAACATTTTAATGTAAAACTAGATTAACATATTTACACCTCTTCTAAGTTTTATTATTAATAGTTTCCATTAACCAGTAATATTTGCATATTATCAGTAACTTTTCAAGGATAATAATTTCAAATTTCCGACGACAGGGAGACCAAATCAGTTTGAATGCGGAGATGGATATCCCAACGATGTGACCGGTATATATTTTAGACGTCCCACAGTAGCAACACTGAAACCTTCCGGGAATTTATATTTATATCCACTTAAAATTTTGGTGCCCTCGGTGTATTGCCAATCGACCATGTTCTCAGATCATGGATGGTATTTATGAAATAGGAAAATGGAGAAAAATCAGTAGGTATACTTTCAGGAATTATCCTGTATTTTAAAGAGACATGAATTGAAGGTTTCGTAACGAATGGTCACGCTGGACCATTGCCGATTTTCCGATATCTTAACATTGTGTATAAAAATAATAAAGAGGCAAAAAAGTCCTAAAAAGGTATTTATGCAAAAAAAGGCATTTATGCAAAAATAAACAAAAATAAGCATTATAAAACTTTGTCATATGTCATTATTTGTCATGATTCGTGCACATATATTATCAGCCTTTAAATAAGTTCACTAGAACAAAATAGGCATCTCCCTAAACATCCGATGTCTAGTGATTACGTATCACGGGCGAGCGTCGTTTTCCGCGTCGTCACGCGTGCTCCGAAGCCTCCGAGAACGAGTGCGTGACGCATCGGCGACGCGCGTCGGCACGGCGTGGCGTGGCGTGAGGAGGTGGTGGAATCGACAGCCGCCGCAACCGACCTTCCTCGCCCGCAAGGACAACGGAAGACCTCGGCCCTCAAGGAAGAGCGCGGAGACTGCAACTGGAAATCAGATTTCCAGGAGAGCCTGTCACGCTCGGGTAATTACGAATCCGCAATGAAGTTTCGTGGACCGTGTGCCTAGGTTCAAGTCCCGATGGTGCGGTGACAAGATATGTAGCCCCATCTACATAGCTGGACCAAAGCCAACCACACTATCGGGATAAGGATTCTAATCAGGGGGTGTGGTATTCTAAATATTCATGGGGTTGGTAGTTAAATTAGTAACGCTACAACACGATACACTTTGTGGCATTTTTACCTTCTACGGTTTTCGGAAAGTCGAAGAGTTTAATTAAATTTAGACCTATACCATGTTTTAAATCGTTCTTTGCGCCAACCGGGGGGGAAAATGAAGAAAAAATTTGGAGCTGTATTGAGATAAAAAAAAATACTTTGGATTATCAGCAAGCAGAAATTCCGCTATTAGTTTTTTCAAAAAATTGTACATGACCACACTATTCTAATCCACTCAATTCTAATCGTTTAGATAAAATTTAAGAAAAAACTCTATAATCAATATTGTAGGTACTACTGCATTTTCATTTCTTGGAATTTTCGAAAATAAAGAGAGTTCGGTGAAAATAAGGCTAGCGGCAATTTTGTACGGCCCTTTTCTACATACGAGGGAAGAATTTAAAGAAAAATTGCAGCCGTTTTGGAGAAAGTAATTGCCTATATTTCACGCAAAATTAGGCAAAAACTATTTATATTTTCCAAAATTGTGTATGACGTTATTTCAAGATCTGTCTTTGAACAACAGGTTTCATTAAGAAGCAAAACTAAATTATCAATATTGTAGTTGTGGGAAGACGCCGCACAAATTTTGAGCTTTTGTGATTTTCACAAATTCAGAGCTTTCAACGAAAATGAGACACGCGCAAATTTTTAAGCGTTTTCTACGCTATCAGAGGGCAAAACTAAATAAAAAAATCGGAGCCATTTTTTAGAAAATGTTGATACTTCATGTGAAGTACCGTGAGAAATCAAAATATCCATTTCAAACTCGCAGCGCCCAGAGTTCGTTTCGATCAGGGGTGTCCTAGTTGCAAGGCCTCAAGGGCCACAGCTAAAACCTTTAATGTGGTTGTGGGCCATATTTTCATTACTCGGGCGATCCACACCTGACTTCCCCGAACTGTTGATGTCTTTAATTCGCTCGGCTGCTCTGAAACGGGGGAGGATAACCATGCGTGATATCATGTCTTACCATGCATAGCGCAGCGAAACACATTGGGATGATTTTGAATTTACTAGAAAAAAAATGTAAACAATCTACTATTTTTACACAAAGGAGGTGTTGTCTCTGGCAGAGCGCGTGCGTTGGGTGCACATTGTTCTCGGCAGACATAGATGCAAGAGACTTTCACCTCTCGGGGACCACAATAAAAAAATTTGGAGCTGTTTTTGAGATTAAAAAAATAATTTGCATTAACTGCAAGCAGAAATTCCGCAAAAGCAACTTGTTTTTTCAAAAATTGTACATGGCCTTTTGCTAAATTCTAATTGTTTAGATAGATTTTAAGAAAAAATCTCTACAATAAATATTGTAGGTACTACTGCATTTTAATTTCTTGGAATTTTCGAAAATAAAGAATTCGGCGAAAATGGGACAAGTGGAGTTTTTTGGCATACGAGTTTTTTCTGCATACGAGGAAAGAATTTAAAGAAAATCTTGGCACCGCGGGCCGTCAGTTGGACAACTCTGGTATAAATAGATCGGAGGATATCTATCAATTATCGAGATAATCACTTGAACGATTTAAGAGCTAGAGTTTAGACACACATCCGTTTTTCTGCCAAAAGATTTTTCGGTATCAAGAACCCACAATACGTAGATTCTGACTACACAACGTGATAGAGGAAGTATTTTGCTATATGAAGGAACAAAATTGATTCACCTTTACGTTACCAGGACACGATAATAACAGATTTTCTCCTCAAAACTTGTCGATTTCAGCCGCACAATTACAATAATTTGTCGGCCCGGTGGGCGAGATCGCTAAGGCAGTAGTGTCGGAGTGATCTCGGACCAAAGGATTGCGGGTACGAGTCCCACCTCGGGCATGATTGTACTTGTGTTCGTCCTTTCACCTCTTATCATCACCATTTCGTTTCATCTTCATAGTTACCATACCGTTAACTCTAATAGTGGTCGCTAATGACCTAGAAGTTGACGCGACCTTAAATAACAAAAAATACAATAATTTCTTTTTACTACATACGTAGTGACGCGACAAAGTAAAAATCGGGAGAAGTACACTCGCAGAGCCGTGATGGTAAATCACGAAGCAGGGCGCCCCCGCGGGGCGGGCCCGAACTGCGATAGCGCGCGCACGGAAGCGGACGCGATGACGCGGAGGCAATGCGACGACCGCCTGACTTCAAGAGCGAATGACGTCGAGGAAATCTAGGCCCTTGCGCCCATATACAGAGGACGTCGAACGGCCCACGCCGCCGACTTTGGAAGCGAACACGGGACCGATAACAGAAGTCACGCAACGCGACCAGATACTTTGCGGTTTGGCGGCGGACAACTGAGCAGGCGTGGCATTGCGCATTTGTATGCTTGCGGACGACCTTTGTATTTGGCGACGTTTGAGGGTGACGCAGAGACGGAATTACATCGAACGTAATTCTGATTCATGCCTCAAATGTAATTAAGAACTATTCTGACGTATTTATATTTGTTTTGAAATGAAACGCACGATACTATTTGCATTTTTTGAAATCAGAAGAAATGTTATTCATTAATTAAAATGGATTTTACTTTCATGCACTACATTACTCATACATAATAAACATTATCCTAAAATATATTCTACATTGGACAAAAAATGAATAATAATTGAACTAGGTCAATGCTTTCAAGTGGAAGCATTGAAAGTTAATTCTTATGAAAGAGAGGCAAATGATAAAACATTTTGTTAATTAAAAAAAAAGGTCTCTAAATATTAACAATGATACATTGCATTGTGCAGTGATAATTGTTACTAGAGCAGTTTCATTCTTTACAGAAATAACATGCACGAGCACTGTTCTATTTTCATTTGTTTTCTTTGACAATTATCTTATGAAGAATACTAAAAATATTAATGATCAAAAATCTAAAATTCATATACTTCTAGTATTTTTCAGCTAATAAATTATATTTACTATTCGAAAAAATTAAATCAAACGAACCATGTGTATTGTATTTATTGCTAAAAATAACTAATTTCAATATTATATCAATAAAATTCATATAACAAAACAGTTTCTATAAACTACGAAACAAATTAACGGATGTAATGCCTGGTTCTCTTAAAAGCCAGTGAAAACATTTTTCTAGACACCCTCTATATCAAAGGGGCTACTTTTAGGGCATGCACTAGTACTAAAGTTCAAATTTTAGTACTGGTGCTGAATGTAAGATAATGCTGCAATATTGAGATAAAATTGAATGCAACAAAGAAAGCAATATACTTTCGACTGACCACATCATCTACTACTGACCCTATTGTAATATACACGACATACAGTATATAGTATAATTAAATTATTTGTATATTTGAATTAAAATACAATTAAAGTCAATAAGGTTTTCTAAAACTAGGGTATGAGAGACGTTGGAAAACTGATTTTATTTTTTCCACACGTATCATAAATAAGTTATAAAAAATGTTGCTTCAAGACAATGGAAACCTATTACATTTGGGTATTATTTACGTATATAGTTTATTTGTAATATAATTATTTTGAAAAAATTCCTCTTGTATCTCACGGTCAAATTCAGAAAACGATTGATTTGTGGATAAAATGTATGTTGCAAATATTCGCAGACAACTAAACTCTAACCATTGTAATTGCAAAGAGAGAAAGACTTCATTTTTATAAAAAAAAAATATCGCATTTGAGTTGAATAAATTATTTTTATATACGTGAAAAATCAATTTCTTGAATTCGCACGATCCCATTTGAGATTCAGTGGCCATTCCAAAGAATATTTAAAAGTAAACAATTGCACATAGCTTGGTAGTCGTGACCGGAGAGTAATAGTGTTTTGAAAAGAAACAATATCTCAACCTATGATCTCAACAACAGAGCCATGAAACAAGAACTTAATTACGTAACAAGGTCTCCGCAATTAAAAGTGGGTGTAGAGTGCTTCTTAGAATCCTGCCTGGAAGGACGCCGTGCATGGATCGAAGACTAAAGGTCGAGAGGCCGGACTGGCGGGTGGAAAATTCACACATCTCCGTCAGACCTGGATGATACCCTACCAGTCAACTGTACAACCAAAGCGTGTGGCGAAAGTGTTCTCTTATTGCAGGAGGATTTGGACTCGTTATAACTAGAAATTTAAATATACGAAAAATGCACATTTGCTTTCACCGAATGTTAATGTCAACACTAGAGTAGTTATTTACAATACGAGTGGTAAAAGTGGTGGTTATTTACAATACGAGTGGTTTATTTGATAAGTAGGAAAAGTTATGTCATGACGCCGAGCAAAAAAGCATACGAGCAAATGAATCCCGTTTACCATATGTATTATACTCTATTGTTATACACTTCCTGGCTTCCGTTTTATTTTAATTCAAAAATACAAATCATTTAATTGTGTACTATGTTACGTTAAAGGTCAGTGGTAGCTGATGCCATCAGATTAGAGAATTTTGTTTTCTCTATTGAGGTCGCACCGATTTATCTGAACATTTGAGCATCGTCTCATTTTTAGCACTGTGCGAAAAATTGAACTTTCAGCACCATCTATATGCCCTCAATGTAATCATTTTTACTAAGAGCTATCAAAAAGTACTATCTATTAATCGAGACACATCGAACGGAACAAGAGTAATTGTGTTTTGGAAAGTAGCCGCTTTCACCAGTGTGTGTTTGAAATAACTTCTGATATGAGACATATCGAATGGAACAAGTGAAATTGTCATTTTAAAACTTTATTACTATTTTTACTAAAAATGCCTAAACGAAAATATTGTTTGTATTATTATGATACCGGGAGCGGTAGCTCAGTGCATCAACTGATGTCACTGCAGCGCCTCCGACAGGGAGGTCCTAGGTTTGAGTCCTGACGGCGGCAGGATTTTCGACACTAGCTTTTCAGCTAGGTCGAATTCAGTCGCTGTCTGGAGGAGAATTCTAGCGGCCGGCTGCTCTGATCGGTAGTTTTCCGTGGTTTCTCCGATCAACACCAGGCGAATGCCGGAGCAGTACCCTACCAAACGGGCCACGGACTGCGCGCGATCTGTCCTTCCTCTTCCTTGTCCTATCCTCTCCCTTACACCCACACACTTACACTAACATGCACTACACTATCACATATTCCGGGAGACCGGTCGAGAGCTTAGAGCTTGTCCCGTCTCGGGCGGTGCCCCGCTGGTGGGAGAGTCCAGGTTAGGGGGAAACCCCAGTAGCCGACGGTAGTTTGGCGCCGGATCTCGTCATCCAGCGGGGGAAGATCACCGCCATCTCCCGAGAAAAAACATGCACTACACTAACGGGACTAATGACCAAAGCAGTTGACGCGCACGGAAACACGAAAAAATCAATCAATCAATTATTATGATCTGGCGAGCTGCGACCTGGTTTCGTGCAGTGGGGACTCGGGTTTATGAAACAGCTGAGACAACCTCCTGCATTCTGGGTTGCAGTCCACCCTCATAAGGCACCACCCTTGAAACATGGGCCCTCTGCTCGTCACAGCGCCTCCACAGTCTCAATGGCGGGGCCACCACATTCGCCAGCCATGTCAGTCAATCAAAAATCAATCAATGATGCCTTATTTTCCGTGGCGAGTCTCAGGCCATGAGGCCCGCTCTTCCGCATGATCACGCAAATTCCGCCACGCTCCTTTCACCACCTGGCAGAGAAAGGAGGTATCACTTGGGCGACGAAACTGGCGATTTCAATGTTAGGCTCCGTTTAAGCTTGAGGATTTGTTTACATGCAGTAAGTCTACAATACGGGACATGCGGCTTTATTTCTAGCCTCCCAAAGAATTGCCACCAAAGGAAGGCGTACGAAGGATTTATCCCCCGTAAAATGCCTGCGATCGGGTTTGAACCCGCGAACCGTTACACCACTGGAGATTCGTTAATGGTAGTATAATCTTCTAAGCCAACTGTGCTTATTTCTTGTTTCCATGCCAACTGCACCTTTCTCTCCTTCCCTGTATCGCGTTCAATAGAACGAACGCGACGACCTAATTACATGTCCAAAATTGATGTATTACAACATTAATATTAAATCTCGTAGCGCCCGCAAAAACGGCAAAAAAGTAAATGTAAGGGAAAATTAGCCTAAAGGAATAAGCGCGTTTCATTTAAATTTTGGAAATGTGCGCGTTCCTTTAGGTTGATTTTCCCTTATTAAATTCACTTCCCATGACCGTTTTTGCAGGCGCAACGACGATATACAGTTCCAGTTGAATACATCTCACCAGACAAATTTTGTGAGCATTATTTTTGTTTACCTCATATTGCCCTGATCCCTTTGATCGATTTTTTAAAAACTTTATTTCTTATTTTGTAATAGTACTCTCAATTACGTTTATTTCAAAGCTGCAAGCACTTTACTGAATTCCATATCGAAGCCGGAATCTTTTACAATAATAACGACCTACAACTCATCACAGCTTTGTCGCATCCATCCTACAGATCAGCGAGGAAATTCCACGGATGCAACTATGACTCATCCAAGGCAACAGTCTCTAGGCCTCAAGCACGCTCAGCCAGCTTTCTTCACATTCGCGGAATGCATATACAAGCTTCCGAAACGTCTCAAGGCAAGGACGTTCCGACTACTGACGAACACGTCACAATCGCATGGACTATCTAAGACCAACAATATTCGTCTTCGTTTTAGTCGCCATTTTCGAAGTAAAAGGAAGCTATTCAATTAAAGAGTTGACATGGACTGGGAAGAGTATGTGCTACAAATATTTTTGAAATATTGATTTTTTGTGTACAAATACTTTCCGAATAAAGGGTCAGATCTGTCCCACATGGCCTTCAAAAAGTGACAAGAATCGATATTTATTCGGACATCGAATCAAGGAACCTAGGATATTAGAGAATGAATGCACTATTAGATGGAAGTTAAAAATCTTCAATTTTCGAGTTATTTTGCACTAAGAGCGACGTTTTCCCGAAATATAAAAAATAAAAACATTTCGGCGGCAACCACCTGAGCTGCCATATCTGATTGATTCTAAACGTTCGTAAAATCATTCTGTTAAAGCCTACAAGAAATGAATTTACTTAAAAATCATTTTATATGAGAATTATTGATCATGGTTATAATTTATCTCATTATCAAATTTATGGAAAGTTATCTCTTTCAGATTGAGTAATAGTCTTTTTTTTAGTAAAAATTGTTGTCCTCAATCATAAAAGAACGATTGTTCTGCTTTTCCAAAATATGTGGCAATTTACACACAAATTCTTCATAAACGAACCTTAAAACCCTTTTTGATAATTTTATATTTCTTCTTTACAACACATTTACATTTCTCAGTAAATTGTATTTGCAAGAACAAATTTAAAACATTCCAAAGACACTTTCTTTAAAACAGGCGTTAAAAAATTCTTTTGAAATCACGATATTTAAAGGAGAGAGATTACGAATTCTAAATTAGTTACAACCCTCATGATAAATGATTATCGAATTCCAGTGTTCTCGGCTCTTTCTACTATTTCATTACACAACATCCATAACAATCTAAGTATAATTGGAAAACTTTCTACCAGAAGGAAACCTGCCAAATCGGGAAATTATGACGGAATACTCGTAATCAAGGATACATATTCGAACGTTCAGAAACGTTTCGCAATATAACAAGTCTTATCAAGGCAATTAAAAAGGAAACGCACCTGAAAGTTAAGAGGGCAGAAAGTATAAAGAGATTTTTATTGTGTGAGGTTAGAAGAATCAGTTAGGATTCAAAGGAACAGAATAACAGGAAAACTTCGAAAATTCGACTTTAGGAATCTCATCTTTTTCAGAATGTGAATGAGTCAAATCTGTTTTATCTCAAACGGAGGGCATTCAAGCGGTTCTCCACCACAAACATAAACACCGTCTGAGAACTGGGTCACACGCATTCCACCACTTCCGGGCGTTCTTTTTCCGGTCGCCGACCCGGACGGAGGGTTCAAAACTTATGTACTTTAGGCAATACCCGATTTAGGCAAAAGTTTGGCACTGCAGTCCCAGATCTACTATCACCTGGGGGGAAGGAGAGATGTCCAAATGAAAAAGTTCTTCAAAAAGGTCATACCCCACAATATTTATTACTCTGAAGAAAAGATCAGATTACTCTGATACGTATAAAAAAGTTCGCGAAGCGATTGTCTAGTCCGGTCAAAATCAGTTTTTTTTCATATAGACCCGTCAATTACCTACAAACAACAGCAAATTACGTACAAATAACGAAAAACAAGATTTCATGAATGTTAATAAATTCAAAGATTTGTTATTTACTCTTGGAAAGACTATGGACGTTATGTATACTCACAAGTGACACATTTCTGATATCTAATGTCATGAAAGGGACAGGTCGCCAAAACAATATTTACTGGAACTTCATTTACTTTTTTTCCGAAGATTTTTCTATGGCCAAGTGTAATTTATATGCCATTGCTGCATTAGCTTCAGATTAATGAAAAGAAGCGAAACGATGAATAGTCAATCTCAAAATTAAGTTAAACTGACAAAAATCCTGAAGTGTGCGAACTTACAGGTTTACGTAATGTGTTTATGTTTACGTTTAGGTACACCATTTCGAATGTACCCATCCAATAGCAAGGCAGTAATTTTTGTCGCCAGCGAATCATTATATTTCCCTGCCCCTGCTGCCCGTACCAATCCTTCCGGGCGCGCGCAATTTCGGCGCACGCGGCGCAACGAGGCGGGATGGAACTTCGCCGCGGAGGCTAATCTGCGGCCGCGGCGCCAAAACAGATGCTCGCTTCCGGTGGCCACCGCCGGAGGAAGTGCGACCTGCTTACGCGCGCCGAAGACTGAGGCGCACACTTGACGGGGCAAGGCAAGGAGAGGAGAGGGAAAGAGAAGAGAGGACAGGACAGAGAAGAGAGCGGAGAGGACAAAAGAGACAAGAGAGGTGGAGAGGAGTGAAGAGAATGAGAGGAGTGAAGAGGATGAGAGGAGTGAAGGGGATGAGAGGAGTGAAGGGATGAGAGGAGTGAAGGGGATGAGAGGAGTGAAGGGGATGAGAGGAGTGAAGGGGAGGAGAGGAGTGAAGGGGAGGAGAGGAGTGAAGGGGATGAGAGGAGTGAAGGGGATGAGAGGAGTGAAGGGGATGAGAGGAGTGAAGGGGATGAGAGGAGTGAAGGGGAGGAGAGGAGTGAAGGGGATGAGAGGAGTGAAGGGAGGCGAGGCGACGAGGGGAGTGGCGTGGAGTTGTGTCGTAGAGTAAAGATGTATAGATGCTTCTTTAGTCTATGGTTGTGTGAAGGGCGGACTTGAAGAGAGGGGAGCATGTTGTGAGGGGCGGATGTCTCAAAGGAGAGAGAGGTGAGAGGAAAGTGATAAATAAGAAAGAGGATTGCCCCAAAAATGAGGGTCAGGGCGATGCAGGGTAGGGTGTGAATGGACATGGATGTCCAAAAGTGGGAAGGGGGAAGAGTTCGAAGGGATGTGGGATGTTCCAAAGAGAGGAGCGAGTCGAAATAGGGCGGTGTATGAAGATATGGCATACCGTAAAGTGAGGGGAAGGGAGGAGTGCAAAGGGACGTGGGAGGTCTCAAAGTGTGGGATGGGGTGGAATGAAATGGGGCGCAGAAGAGGGGAGGGATTTGGCGCGGATTTGACGCGAATGGTCCATGGAGAGGACTGCCGTGATACGTGGTAAGCATTTGCCACTGACACCAATTCATCTTGTGTCCCGGATTTTAGAACAACATGTCTCGGATTACAAAAAATCTATGAACACGTATCTAAAATGGTCTCATTACATTTGCTTCGAAAGAAAACTAAGAGTTCTGGAAGATGTTAAGAGCCAAACTATTTTCTATTTATTAAGAAAGTATGCTTTAATGAAATATATTCATTGATTTACATTATTGTAGAAGAAGTAATCAAAAGCATATACTTCAAGGAATAGCTTAGGAGTACATGCCCTTTTTTATTTAGTCTTTTCAAACGATTTCTCAACTTCTCTTTTTCTCATTTTCTCAACACGACCTACGTCTGGTCTCTCAAACGTAGAGAGAGTGAAGTAAGATGAGTAATGGGGTCTAATGAGAATGAAGATGGAGCACAGAAAAAGAGAATGTGGGACAAAGCAAATGAGAAACACCTGCTGCTAACCCTCTTCGAACTCTTCCAATTTCACCTGGCTCGAGCGTGATTCGAAGCCCGGTACCCAGCGAGGGAACTGGTGGGTACGATGGTGGGCTGGATGTTTTCAAAACATCGACGTTTCCGTAGAAATATTGATATAATAAAGCTGATTTTTAACATCGATTTTCTGTACTCGATGTTGTTACGTTTTGGATTTGGTTTTGTAAATGATAAATTCTCCAAATCACAATATTGCAAAAGTTTGAATATGAAATAAACTTGATGGTAACACTGCCAGTTTATGTTATCGAAAAAAAAAAAAAAAAGCTGTTCGTACGACTTTCATTGAGCAAAATATATTTTGCTCCATTTGACCCCGATTCTCTGGTATTTCCTACGTCTTTCTTCCTATGTCGCACTTTGAGAGGCGGTCAACGCATGCAGCGTATGGCATGCCCCGCCTTCCTGTATCCTTATTCGCGCACCTGAGACTGCCCCTTTGAAGTGGCCCTGTGCGCTCAGGCTTTTCAGGTTTACTTTAGTCCTTAGTTTACATTATTTTAACTTATTTTATTTTTTATTGTTTGCAGTTTGAATAATTATAACTAATAAACACTGCCACTGTCAAATTAGAATTTGTTGCGCACGAATTAAATGTTAGAGGATACTAAATCAACTTTAAAACACCAGTGTTTAAAAACGTCGATGGTTTTAGTCGATATATTAAAAATATCGATGTTTAATTTCGAACATCAGTGTTTGGTGATGTTTTGTTATCGATACAAGACAATTTTCATCTAAAATAGAGAACTGTTTGGGTCCCAAATGTCTTGGAGAATTTTGGTCTTCAATTAAGAAGTCAAAATCCAAAATTAATTAAAATTTAATGTAACGTAATATATCTGTAAAGTTAACTACTTCTCTTATATGGACTGATTTCTATCAATCCATGGACGTGCTTTTACGGTATTAGAGGTTTGCTAAATTTTAACTCACGACATACACCCCATTTACGAAATTATTTTTTGAAAGCCCGTGTATTTATATTCGTCCAAAGCGGAAGTTCCCCTCGTGTTTAAGTTGATTTCCTAATACAGAGAGAGTGCACTTCGACAGTTCTCCGGGGAGTGGGGAGGCGTGGTCCACCAATCATTTCGGAGCTCGCTGGGACGCGGTCAGTGAAGGTCGAAGCACTTGGCAAGACGGGAACAGATTCGACATATTAATTTCGAAAATGCAATATAGATGTTTTTAATCACTTTAGCACAAAAGTGTTTTCCAGAGTGTTATATTTTCCACTAATCGATAATGAACAGTCCAAGTCCATTTTACCACTATATTCAAGATCGGTTAAGAGACTAGCGAAACTGCTTTTTAGATAAAGAAATCTATACACTGGCTACATAATACTGAAATATTCATTGGGATTATCCACGCAAGCCAAATTAATTGGTTTGAGTCTAATTTTGAATGTTAAGGGGACCAGAGATCTTCCTAAACCTGCAATACACTAATCTTGAAGTCACTTCGATCTTCTGATATATTATACCAAATTTGTCTTATGCTCAGCTATCGCCTCGCGTCTGTGGCGTTCTGAACAAGCAATCTCACCTTCGACAATTGTCATCAGTGCACTCGCAGAATATTCTTACTGCTGTTTTTATATTCCTTTGTGTTTCAACACTCATAACATTCCTCCTATTTTTGTCATTTCACATCTGCAATATTGTAGTAGCAAAGGTAATTTATTAGGGTTGGGTGGGTGTGGTCTCTGGTGTGCCCCCCCCCAACACACACAAAAAAACAACAACAAATATTTACAGCTTAAATGTTGTAGAATGTAGTGAAAATCCATTGAGTAGTTTGCGAGAAAAAGCACTTCTAAGAATAACAGCAAATATAAAAGAAGAAATCAACAATAATCACTGGCGTGGGCACAGCCTTAATACAAGCGGGAAGGCCAACTACATTTTCGGACCCCTCTGGACCCCTTTTCCATTACACTATTTTATTTTCTTAAGACGTGTATTACTAGGAAATAAATAAAACATGAATGAGATTATGACTTTAATGATATGATTAGATTATCATTTTTTCTATTAGTTAATTAAATATGCTCATTAATTCCAAGAATAATCGTTGATTATCTCTATGTTAACAGCACGCGTGCAATTTTTAAAATTCCACATTTACCTGTCAGAATTCAGTAAATGAGACAAAACTTTTAATTAAGAAACTGTAATACAGATGTAGCCAATGTATTTCCAGTCGGCCATGAAACATGAACAAAAATATACCTCAACGATTACGTGCCTATAACAACACACAAAAACGAATGAATAAAACTAAATTGGCAAAGTATACGTAAAGTAGTTGACTAATAAAACAGCACATAAAATATTTATCGTGAATAAATTAAAGTTTTGCTATTACCCTATTCCTTTACTATCCTTCCTTTACGGTTTACACGTGTTATATTCTCTCGCATACCCGTCTTCACTTTTCGTGCGAAGTGATGTTTTCATGACATTTATGGAGTTCTTCTAAATTTTGTCCGCTATGTTTAGTACCTTCCAAATGCAAATATTTCTTCCAAACAGTACAAGACTCACTTCAATAGATCTTTTACAAAATCAATCCTACGTCATCAAATGAACGCCTCCGATGGTACAGATGTGCTTGAATTTCTCAAATTTTTAATTATTCTTAAATGGAAATGAAAAAATTTTGAACATAACATATAGGTAAAGGCGTGGAATTGCATTCGTGATAAAGAAGAAAACTCTCTCATATCGTCGCTCATGTTCTTGAACATACCACTCGTGCAATTATCCCCCTCTTTATTTACCCGTTTCAGTAATTACTATAACGGTACGATAGATAATGATTTTAATTATACAATTCATTTTACGTTGGGCCATTTCCAGGGTAACCACAAAGTTTGGAAAGCCTCTTCCTCAAATGGCCTTAATCCCCAAAATCAGTTCCCAATATCAATTCCCAAAATCGTCTGATTAAAAAAAGGGAAAATAAGGAATTTAACATACTTTCAAATAAAAGGTTTTTATTACGTAGAGCGACAGGGCCCCTTTCGAAGTTTTATGGGGGGCAGACCAATAATATGAAAAATGAGAGAAAATAAAGTAAATTACTCAAAGGGTAACGAATCAATTACCTGTCTAGTACGAAACAACGTACAGTAACTCAACTAATAATTTCAGGAAGTTAAAGTTAAACATGCCCTCTTCAAAATAGTCTTGCAGAATGTTTTTGGCAAAGCGTATATTTCATAGATTCGTAGATTTCCTTTTCAAACTTAAGGTTTTTGGAACACAACGTCCTGAATTTTTATTATTATTATTATTATTATTATTATTATTATTATTATTATTATTATTATTATTGTTGTTATTATATTATTATTGTTATTATTACTATTATTATTGTTATTATATTATTATTGCTGCAATTGTCCCAGGATTTCGAAAAACATGTTGACCGGTTTTTGTTTAGAAAAATGAAGGATTCGGCGTGCCTGAAGGGAAAAAGAATCATTGAAACTTGTGCCGAAGAGAGGGATTGGAGATGGAGCCGGCCAAAAAATAAAAGCATTGAAGGTGAGAGAGAAGAGAGGTTCGAGAAAGGTGGCCACCGAACAAGAGCGGGTGAGATCAGAGTCGCAATAGGAGTGAGGTGCTAGCGGGTGTGGAGGGAGGGAGGTGGGGGCGAAGAAGCGGCAAGGTCGGGGAGAGCGTCGATCTGGCGCGCGGCGCGCTGGCTGGCGGTCGGGGCGTGGCCGCCTCTGCCCATCGCACGCGATGGCCGCCCGCCACGCTCCCCACTCGCCGCGCACCGCTGGGACCGCTCTGCCCCGACCTGCATCGCCCTGCCTCGCCCCCAATCCACTACAACTCGCCCCTCCTCCGACCCGCCACGCCTTCCTCTCACCCCCCCCCCCCCCCCGCCCCCGATTGCAAATTTTATCAAAACATCGATAATTCGATACATCACCAAAATGTTTTGGATGTCGTTGAGAACATCGACAAAGACATCGATGTCTAAAAAATCGATGCTTTAAATATGATAAAACAAATGGTATTTCCCCATCCTGTTTCCATTTTGAATTAGGGTTCATACATGAAATATCGGTATATTTTTTTGTTTCGTCACGCATAAGTGATTTGTTAATAATGTTTATCGACTGTGAAGACGTAAATAAAAAATAAAGGACATCGTATTTTGCTATTATTCCATTTATCCATATTCAGTCATAAATCATCGCAGTAAAACGTATCATATATAACATGTAAATATATTTAGTGTATATTTTGCCTTAAAGCACTCAGTCACCTTAATTTCCTAATCAATATTCCTATTCAGACATGGTTGGAAATGCAGTTTAACATCACTACGTACAAATTCATCGAAAAAGAGACAATTTTTTTAAAACAGATTTTTCTGGAAAAAATATCGATCTGTAAAAAACGTCGATGTTAATATATCTATGTTTTTGATACGAGATATATTTTGTCATCTCTAGGACCGATCCGACCCAACGCAACCTGATCCCGCACACTTCACCTGGATCCGTCACGACCCGCTCTTCCGCCCGTCCCGTCCCGCTCTTCCGTCCCGTCCCGCTCTTCCGTCCCGTCCCGCTCTTCCGTCCCGTCCCGCTCTTCCGTCCCGTCCCGCTCTTCCGTCCCGTCCCGCTCTTCCGTCCCGTCCCGCTCTTCCGTCCCGTCCCGTCCAATTGCGGCCAGGTTTGATACGCCCGCACACGCCTGCACGCACCTGCTCCCACAAGAAGGGAAGAAGCAAGCGTGTTTCATTCACACATTTTTTCATTTTTATGAACTTATTTTGTATTTCAAGCAACAAGAAGACATTTACAAACACATTCTTGAAGATTCGAAAGCGAAACAGAAAAGTTAATTCGATAATATCCAAAATTTCACTTCCAACCATTCACTGAGGTCTCAGTGAATTCAATACTAGGCACTAAAGTATAGAGAATCATTTGGGTTTAGACACTACTTTTCAATATTTGCGATTAAAAAGTACTACAAAATTTAGTATTCAGTTATTGCCTTATTTTCTGTTACCATTACAATATTATATAGCACAATTAAGTCAGAACGCCGCAGCGCCGCGCAGCATTTCTTATGATGCGACATAAAGTCGCGTCGATCCGTTATAGTAGCTACTGATGACGTATGCGGTCTCAACGACCATTGGCGCGCGTCCCCTTGTGCACCTCGTTAAGATTCGTCAGCGCAGAGTGAAAACAATGCGATCTCCGTTAGCCTGCTTTCCTTCTCACAGAAAGTAGGTTTCTTCATTTACATAAGCAGGTTATTGTTCATTTCTCTCACAACCACTACGATGATTTAACTATACACATGATGATCACTGTTGTGCAAATCTCAATTAGCTGAAATTCTTTTGGTTGAAACACGAAATTGATAAACATCTTGTTAATATATTGAAACGCTCTCCGTTTCTGTCAAATTATTTCTGCAACCGGTTTCCGAATTTATACCATTTTTTGGGCGCCAGGAAAGGGTTGCGATTTTAAATTTCCCGCAAACACATCTAAAGGGAAATAATTATCCTACTAGCTCTGCCGGTTGGGTTCTTACGAAAATAATTGTCGCCGGTACTTACTTTCTTCCTAGCAAACGATCATTCGATCCGCTCTCCGTACGGAAGAAGCGAGGAATCTGAAATTTGTTTCTGGAAAGAAATTATTAAACTGTGGATTGCACAAGTTGCTAAAGAAATGATAATCAGCTTTTCTTTTTCAGAATGAGAACGTTATAAGTTTATTTATCAATTAATTCTTATTCACATGAAATGTCACCTTGGTCATGACCGATCTTAAAAATTGTCTACAGCGCTATTATTCTTACTATTTTAGATATCCATGCGCTCTTGGACGATGAAGCCAGGAAGAATTTACCGCTCCGACCAATCTTCTCTCTTGTATCTTGTTCTCGGTCCGCTGCCGGGTCAATGTCCTCCTCAACTTATTAATTGTTTCACTTCCTTATTCTTTGCCACGGATGGGCACTAACTCCAAGACTGTCACGTTTTACTTAGTTCACGATACACGAAAGTTTATTTCTTCTAATTAATTCCTCCAACTTTTAACGCGATAAAATATAAAGTTCATCCCTTAAACTACAAGATATGTCTCGAGCCTCTCTTCCCTGCTCTCACGTCTGTATTTTCTTCAAGTCCGAATTGCGCACTCCCGGTGCCAAAATTATTCAAAAGTCCCAAATAGAATTACGCTCACAAAATATTTATAAGTCCTCACTGCTCAATTATTTTCCGCAAAATTCCACCAAGTCCCGCATCTATCATTTACAATAACCTCCGCAGTACGATGTGTACCGTACACGGTCTAAAGCTCATCTCACCAATATTACAAAGTTCAACCCTCGAAAACTTTCATACATTCTTTTCTCTTGTTTTACAAAACTATCGAGTTTCCTTCTATGTCATACCCCATTACCAGTTTACCACCAATCCTACATGACCTTATATCACAATCTTCTGTCCGTTACTTGCCGCGCTATGTTTATTTACTTCCGCTTCCCTGCATGCTTA
The DNA here is from genome assembly GCA_964035755.1 of Teleogryllus oceanicus. Taxonomy (NCBI): domain Eukaryota; kingdom Metazoa; phylum Arthropoda; class Insecta; order Orthoptera; family Gryllidae; genus Teleogryllus; species Teleogryllus oceanicus. Next base: position 67,418,677 of record CAXIVR010000007.1, read on the forward strand.
TGTCCTCAAAATTTACACATTTCACAATGAATTTAATAATTTTTTGTCCCCAATTCTCATCAAAATATTGTGTGACAGTCTGGTATGTCACAATACTGTATTTCATAAATATGGATCTAAGAGGTAAGAGCAGATAATTATAATACACAACTATGCACTAACGAAGATAAGTAAGTATCTCAAAAAACTAGAAATATTCGGTTAAAATGCACACTAATTCACTTATATCATTGTGAACCAATGTTAATTTGATTTATAATTTGATTTATTATTTCCATATCATTCCTCTGATCCTTAATTACACTAAACATTGTATTATTCTGGACATGTAGGTACTGGTCATTCCTGCAATGGACATATAGCTTGGATAAAACAGTATTAGGCATTTATACTAATGGACATTTCCGCGAGTGGACATTCTGGTAGTGGACGTTCACCTGTAAACCAATTGACAGTTAACCATACTTACAAGTGTTTCAATATTCAACTGAAATAATTACTCGTGAATGAACGGACAAAGTTCATAGTTTTAAAAGCTCCAGGTTCTATATGAAGATTGAGATATATTCCAGCAAGCCAAAGTTTTGATAGTCATGACCTTATCTCCTGTTATCATGTTTTAAATCATCTTACAAAATCTCGAAGCGTCAGGATTATTGTAGTAGTATAGAAGATTCATAATTCTGGAGAGTGAAGAAAGGTTCAGAAAAAGAAAGTACTACACTTGATATCTTCTCAAATTTTCGCAATGAAATAGTGTCGTAAATATGTAGGTTAACATTTATTTACAAGTCTCTCCAAATAGTTTAACGTTCACACTCCACTCCAACTTGAAAAAAAGAATTAAGTAGTATATGTAGTAAATTGTTGGTAACATGCCCTACAACTTGTCTTTCAGACATCCAAAAGTATTGGTAGGCTTAATATTCCTTTCTATTAACAATTCATTTGTGAGCATAATAAAGTACTTTCAGAATTCTCGCAGATATAAATTGGAAACAGTAATTCTAAGATCGAGTTGAATATTTAACCCAACAAGCATGGCGTTTCTCATCAGGTAACAGTCATCATGTGATAAATAAAATGGCTTCATCATCATTTTGACAAAATGTTAGTACATTGTCATCACAGTCCCTTCAGTCATTGTCTTAATCGCCGTCAGATTCATCCCATGAGATAAAAAATCATTTCCAAGAATACAATGTTCCTTTTTGTATATCCAAGAAGACGATTTTCAGTTTACTAAAGAGAAAATTATTCCAGTTTGATCTACGAAATAAGCGATTGCAACTATTCTTGCAATCATTGCAATTATTCTGTGAGTGCATTTTGTATCCAGTGACACAATCAGTTGATAATCACCCTTTAATCTGCTGATAAAAGTACGATCAGCAACCCAAAATGAACAGGTGATCCCTCGTATGTGTGGTACCTTAAAAAAATAACACCCGGGAACAGTTGTCCAACTAATTGCACAATGGGTCAGGCGCTGTAGGAATTGCGAGTTGTTAAATGAAAATATTTCTGATAATCTGCAGAAATTCGTACAACAAGCGGTGCACTGTATGGCTAAAATTTGCTTCGGTTATATACCGGAAAGTTTCTTATCGTAATTCATAACTACGAAACAATCGTGGTTAACATTTTTTTCTGTCACTTCATTTCTTCTTGATTGTGATCTTGGAACTCTGAAATGCGCTAACAGTCAAACTTTAAACATAAACGAGTCTAAACAACAATACAGGTAGCAAATTTCACCCTCGCATGCAAACTAAACTTGGAACGTAAGACAAATCATTACGAGTTTTATTCATGCCCGATATGTACAATTCTTTTTGGTGTTCGCTCAGGAGATATTCAAATAAAAACCTATCCAAGGCATTAACAAAGTTACAGGTTTTAGAACAACAATTTAAGAATAATTCTCAGTGGTTCACAAGTCAACTCTTCTGGAAATACATAAAGAAGTATTCGGTATTAGAGTTTGTTTCTCTGTAATACTAATATTCAATGGGCACGGAAAAATAAATTGAATGAAAGCGGCAGCCAACAGCCGTGTTAGAGGTGAATCACAATGAGACATTTTACTGTTAGAGATTCTGACTGAATATTCATCCCTGGATCCAAATACGATTTTCTACTTTGATAATTTGTAAAGAATTACAAAATTGGAAAACACTGGAACTAGGCTACACAGGAAAAGTGAGGAACACATTTACATCTACATAGATCTATAGTTCTGTCATATATACTGTAACAGAAAAAATTGTCCGAAGTCTATGTTAGAGTTAATGAATACGATAAGTCCCCCAGAAAAAAAATAACACCCAAAAAACATTTACAAATGCACTGTTGTAAGTTATTTCATAAAAAAAGAAAAATCACAAGATGCGATAAGGAGTATCCTTTCGAATGAATGAAAACGATAACACACCTGATACCTATCAGACTGAGGTAGATGAGATAGTGATATACTTTTCGTCCATTTCTTATCAAACTCTTAAGAGTAAAAATATACGTAGAATGCGAAGTTTACTGTGTATAATTTAACATCCGTAATGTGTGTAATAAATACGTTTTGGCTTCAATGAACTTCTTAGACTCTTAAAAGTATGGTAACTCTTCTTTGATCTCTTAAAGGTATAGAAAAGGGAAATTATTATCTTCATTGAAGCAATAAGCTGCAGAACATACTAACTTTGAAATGAACATAAAATTATAATTCATTTCAAAAAGAAAATTTTGAAATCTAGTTCCATCTATACATTGTATCTAATTGTTCGGATTGTGTTGGTGTAAATAATGATATTAAATCGGATTTAATAATTTTTGTGTATGTGACAGTAAGCACTTATATAAATAATTCGTATCAAAAACCACCATCACAATTTAAAAATTTCATCCCATTTTGCAAGAACTGAAAGGATTAAAAATCCAATATATATGACCTGTCTTTCAAAGTTTTACTCTCTTAGTATTATACTTTCATGGCATACATAATCACATGAATTATCAATCGGTGAGCAAATGTCCCATCAAGTCCGCGACAGGAACTTCGTAGCCGTGAAGGTTCAAAATCCGTCGGCGGTGAACTTTCCACATTGGATTAGCAGCTGGGTCGCAAGATGGCTCCTTAGCCGTCTAGACAGCTGGGTCACATTATGAATGACTATTGCACTCGTGAAATTAAAAACAATGGCGGTTAACCACACACAAAATGTCCCAATCAGGGCGGTGTATCCTAAAAAATGTATCGCTTTTTCTGTCCGATTTTTTTAACGCTTCTGCCTACCGATCAATAATATGCTGCGACTCATTTGCCTTCGGAGGCAATATGTATCGATGATTATGTTGATGTGTAAACAGAGAATATATATATATATATATATATATATATATATATATATATATATATATATATACACACACACACACTATAACATAACCTGTTTGATTTTAATAGGGTTTCAGCTATTTTCAATATTTGGCGAATTCTGGAACTCTGTTGGACGTAATTGCATTCTTGGAATAGTCCCACTAAATACCACTCGTGCTTTGGAAATTCCCTGATAAATCCCCTCTTCACTTCGCGAGTAGGGACTTTATTGACAATTTCCAAAGCTCTCGTGGTATTATCCAAGACTATTTTACTCATGTCTGTCCCTGTCGTAAGTAACCAATGCTAAGCAACAATATATTCAAATTGAACCATTCCCAGATGTCTATCTTTTTGAGCCATATGCTTATCACTTTGATTACCTATTGCACTCCGCTGTAATCACTTTGTTTACCTTTTTAAGATTGTGAGCATCAATACAATTATAAAATTATTCGTTTTGATAATGTTAAAACTGAAATAAAATCTATTCTTAAAGATTTAGTGCCGAAAAACAACAGAAGAAACTGAGAAGTGTGTGGAAGCAATTTCAAGAATTATGTAAAGAAAGAAAATACAAATGGACCGCACAAACTACAAATGAAGAAATTACACATATTTTAGGCAATTAATATGCGAAAATTAGATGATGAGTACAAACAACATGCTATCAAAACTATGTGGAACGTTACAACTTATTCAGAAAAATACTTAAATGAGTACAGATATGTGTTCAATCTATTCGAAATTGACGAATCTGCTAATTCAGCTTGTACATCTTCCACTTCAAATAGTTCCACGGAACACCACGACATGGAAAACTTAATTTTACAAAATTAATAATAGTGTTTTTAATAAATGTTTTTGTAAGTAGCTTTGTTATAATTGTTTTTTGAAAGTTTTATTGCCATAAAATCGAAATATATTTGAAATCATTTTCTGCATTAAACTGTGATTCGTATTTTACTTGATTATAAGTTGTTTCGGGATGCAGTGATAACTCGGAGCTGAATGAAAATTTTATATATTCGGGTATCAATTCTAAGTAATATTTCTCATTTTCGAAATTCCTGTAATTTTAATTATCCATTTAATTCATGTAATATCTTAATTCGTGAAATAGTCACTAAATATCACTCGAAGTGCTGTGATATTACGTATGATAATTCTAATAAGTTGCTCAAGTAGTGAACTTCTCCCAATACCTTACAAAACGGACCGTGGACCGCGTGCAATCCTTACTTCCTCATTCAGGCTATCTTCAACCCTTCCGGCAGAGCGATGGTCAATCCTCACTATCCTATTTCCTTTCCCATGATGTAGACGACTTTGGTAGGGCTGAAAGACCGGGGATAAGAGGCCATGGCTTAAATGCGCGGTTTTGGATCCCAGGTAGCTACAGAGCGAGTTAAGAGCTCCATAAGTTCTGACAGCAAAAGCATTATCGGCAGTAGATAAATCTGGCGATCCAGGAGTCCAGCAAAGACGCAATAACAAGACCCATATATGTATTCATGAACGACATTGTATGTCAAATGAATTGCAAACCATTCAAATGAAATATCCTTTTTTCTACTACACAGCAGAGACTTGTGCAGGATATCTAAGAACAAATGTTACAAACTTCTAGGGAAAGTAGAGGGGTTGAAAATTATTCCTTTCTGCCAATAAACATGAAGAGGAAAATTTCATATAATGGATCTAACGATTTTGTAGTGACAACTGCCCCTACTTTTTAAGCAGCCCTGCACGCAGAGGTGTTCGGCAGCTCACGTTCTAGTGCAGATAAAGGGATTTATCCTAACTGCCAAATATCTTCACATTTCGTCTAGCGTAAAAATCGTAAGCAAATACCACATATAGTACAAATGCATATAAATAAATTTTATGCCATTTCCTACAAAGTCCTTTGGCAAAAAGGAATTTTTCGGGATTTTCGTCTCCTCCACAAGACTTCGAAGTTTGTAAATTTAATCTGACATGCCCTGCCAGAAAACACGAACCGAAGATACTGAACTCTGAAATACTTACTGAACGAAGAACTCTGAAGTACTTACCGCGAGCGGAGCCGTAGATGGCGTGGGCGAAGCGAGTAACACCGCGCCATACCGCTGAGAAGCCGCGTGGGGTTTCCACTGAAGAGGAGAGCTCCGGGGTCACCATGGCATCTTCTGAAAAGCAGAGCACCGAATTGATTAGCCTTCACCGAGGCACAGTTCTCCGGGTCGCGGAGAGAAAATCCGCGCTCGGTACAAAAAAGGTCAGTAGTTCCTTTTTTTTAAAACACGATGTGGGTCAATCCATACAATATATAACGCAAATTTGCAATATTTTAATAGCCCCTCTCCCCCCGTAACGCCCCCGTAACACGCATTTGAACCCCCTAAATAATTACGTAACGCTTGCGACAACAACACCTCCCTTGTAAATGCAAAAAGTGAAAATACTTCCTACTCTTATGTAACTCAGCGTACCGCTGCCTCAAACCCCCTTCCGTAATTTATGGACGACTCCTATTCTAGACGTGAACGATGTGCTTGTTACTATTGTTATTATTATTGTTATTGTTGTTATTGTTATTGTTTATATTGTTTTTATTATTATTATTATTATTATTTATAAGCTAAAGTAACTGTGTTGCCCGGATATTGATTGGTCACAACATTATGCGGGACAGAGAAAGGAATAAATTACACTGAAGAGAGAAAAGTTATGGGATAGCAATATGCAATATGCATTCAATTTTGGAAATAGTTAAAGAATTCAATATTCCGTGATTAATAGGGTTAAGAGTGTGCCGAGAATACCTCGTTTCAGACATAACCTCTCACCACGGACAGCACTTAATCACTTCAGCAGTGGCCGATGTCCTTCACTTAATGACAGAGAGAAGTGGCATTTGCATACAGAGTTGTCAGTGTTAATAGACACACAACACTGCGTAAAATAACCGCTGAAATCAACGGGTACATACGACGAGTATATCCGTTAGGACAATGCGGGAAATTTGGGTTAAATGGGTTATGACAACATAAGACAGACTAGAGTGCCTTCGCTGAGAGCACGACATCGCCTGCAGCACCTCTCTTTGGCTCGTGACCATAACGATTGGACCCTAAGGACTGGAAAACGGCGGCTTGGTCAGATGAGTCCCGATTTCTGTTGGTAAGAGCTTATGGTAAGGTTCGCATGTGGCGCAGATCCCACGAAGCCGTCGACCCAAGTTGTCAACAAGAGACTGTGCAAGCTGGTTTTGGCTCCATCGTGGTGTGTCTGTTTTTACATGGAATGGACTGGGTCTTCTGGTCCAAGTGGACCGGTCATTGAATGAAATTGGTTATGTTCAGCTACTTGGAGACCACTTGTAGTCATTCATGGACTTCATATTCCCAAACAATAACAGAAATATTATGCGATGTATGCCACAAAAACCATGTCACCGGACCGTACTTGTTCGGGATTGGTTTCAATAACATTCTGGACAATTCGAGCGAATGATTTGACCTCCCAGATTACCCAACGTGAATTCCATGGAACATTTGTAGGTCATAATCGAGAGAGGTCAGTACGTTCACCAAATACTTTCGCAATTATGAATGACTGTAGATGTATAGCTCAATATTTACGCAGGGGACTTCCAACTACTTATTTAGTCAATGCCACGTCAAGTTGTTGTACTTCGTCGAGCAAAACAAGGTCCGATCAGGAGGGGGGGGCTCTTGCGCATCGTATCCGACCTCAGCCAATGAGAATCAGGCGCTAGTTTGCGTCACAATATTGGCGGGAATCTTAAATGCAGCCCAATGCCAAAATTATCACCTTAGAAGTCTGAAAAAGATATATAAAGTATTTCTTTTCAATGTTGCATCTATTACACCTTCGTGACTAGATTCGGTGTTACTCGGAGTTATTCGGACTTCGTAATAGAATGTCGATGTTACCACGAACTAGGGCCACGACCCTTGGTTGCGGCCGCTCAGCAAACGCTATGTTTCGGGTATATCTTCCCAATCAACTTGTTTACCCATTTTGCTAGTCTTTTCTGAACTTACAAATACGAGATTGCAAGCGCCGGAAACATTTGACCTTATGTTCGGGCGCAAAGCTAGTCGCAAGCGCACTACATAGCAAATTAATCGAATTTCTCGGAACAGACGTTGCCCTGCAAGGTACGAGAGAGAATGAACGCAGTTTGGCAGCTTTTAGCTGCACACGTACGTCAGTGTGAGGCTTGGCAAAAACACGTGTTACTGTGGAACGACGTTTTCCCTGTCTAAAACTAATATTAGTTGATAGAAGATATAATAATTTCTCAGAAAATAATTTGGAAATATACATAACTGTTAATTATAATGAAACAAATTAGGAACATTTCTTCATAACATAATTATTTCTGAAGGTATATTTGTATTTTTCAATTTTTGTGTTTACTTTTTTATTTTTATCTAATTTAATTGTGTGCGCGAATAATACTTACATTGCCAAAATGAGTTGTTTAAACAATATGCACGAAGTTAATTTAAAAACACTAAAATTATATTTTATTCACCTTAAATATCACATTCAGAATATAAAATGTGTTGATAAGCCCATAAACTGGCATTTATGGGCTACATAACTCAGTTTTGCAAAGTTTTGATCTTTTTATTGCATGCTTTTGCAGGTTTTAGGGAGTTCTGCTGCACGAAAATCCGGCCATACCTTATGACAAAAGGAAATGACCCATTTTTGTATTTTTTCATGTTTCTTCGATTTCGACTAATAATACATTTTTTTTAACTTTTCCGTCATTTTAATGCAGTTTCGCTGATTTCATTGATTTGAATATCATTTTAATGGAATTTGGTTCAAATAATATTTAAGAGTTACAACACATGTTCTTCACAAACTTCCTAAGTATCCTATTCAATTTCTTTGCTCAGAAATTGCAATGACAGCCGTTGTGAGTATGTAATCTAAGGTTCCTGTGACTCCTATCATTACCATTGTCGGATCGATCGGTTTCGGGGTAACTAAAGACAAAGAAAAATAACAGTCCAAGACAAATGTTTGCGAGGAGAATTCACTTGAACGAATGGAACAGGGTACAAAATTTAACACTGTTTATATCCGCAGAAATGCAACATGGTCAAGTGAGTCAGAGAACATGGGGGATACCAGCTCTCATTCCTGATTCGTTAATAACGTGGTCTTTCCGACATGGTGGTCTAGAATAAAGCGAGGGGTGTTAACGGTGAAGCAACACCCTTGACGTGAGTGTGTGGCAAATTGCGTACTCTCTAGAAACCATCCTCGCATCTGGAATTCTCATTCGTACCTTCAGAGCTGATCAGTTGGTTTTGCCGAACTTCTAATACGCTAGCGATCGGGAAGGCGCGAGCCTTGTTAAATCTTCAGAGCTCATACAAGGGTTATGAATACGTGTGTAATTACGTTGTTGCCAAATCATTAATTTGTAAAACTACAAGGTAGGAAATGGGATTATTTAAAATATTTTTGTTAATAATAAATGAAAATTTGCAATTAGTTTTTGAGAAACAAAAGCAAATTAGATATTGATCTTGTGATGACACGTCAAGAAACAGTGCATTTAAATTCCTTATGAACTGATTTTCAATACCACAGTTACATAGCATACATTTGCTACGTATTGCTGTTACAATAACAAATTATTTCTGTAATTTACAAAACAATTCAATTTTTAAGTATGACTCTGACACACACCTGATACTATGTATTCTTCAAATGATTACATTCACGATATAACTATTAGGAGGAGTAATACGTGTAATCCTCACGTACATCTCGGTATAAGGTCTGACAAGACCAAAAGTGGCTTATTTCCTTGCTATTCAATGTTGTCTATCAACTCTCACAGTAGCATAGGAAGTTTGAAGTCTGCCCTTTTTTCGCGTTCAATCGTATCATTAGAGCAGAAGAGACAAATATCTGGACGGTTAGAGAAGCATGATTGCTTACATTGTTCCTTACGTCAAATGATTACCACCGACCAAATATAGCGAGAGCGCGCCAGAAATTAATTCTTATACATTGCCTTGAAACATAACTGCAACCGCAAGTGGTCTCTGGAAAACTCTCGTTTACAATTCTATATCTCAAAAAAAAAAAAAAAAAAGTTTCATTCCAATTCACTGGTTAGGTTCATTACAAACTACGTCTATAATGAGCGAAGTTAGTAAGTTAGTATTCACTTGTAAATACTCGGGGTCATGGAGAAAGGGATCGAAGATATCACATTTACTTACACAAAAGCGAGTGGTGCTCAATAGCACATACTTTCCCGCATTATTTCTAAATTTGCAATTTTCGAAAATTCGAGTTCAACCAAAATGAGACCTGCGCCATTTTGTAAGCGTTCCTTGTTCTATCCGCGGGAAAAATCAAATAAATAATTTGGAGAGTTTTTTGAGAAAATTTTCTTTTGATGAACTGCATACATATCGAGCACACAGTACACATGTGTGCATATGTACGCATATGTACGCATATGTACGCATATGTATACAAGATTTATCTACTTTTTTGTTTCGAGGATCCGGTTTTTAATACAAGTTTACAGTCGTTTTACGGTGATTACAGTACTTTCTCTTTTTACGAAGCACGGTGAAGCTCTGAGAAAACAAATTTCTTCTACCGTTGTTAACCCGATTTATTCCTTTTAATGAATTATCACTGCAATGACGTGCTTGTTAACTTGAAAAAACTATCTCAAGGACCTTCATCAAAATCACTACAAGAAACACTTAAAAAGCAAACGAAATATTTGGAGTGAAAGATAATACTACTCAAATTCAGACTTATTTCATGAGAGCGGGAACTTAAAGCTTATTGTAATACAAATTCAAATACCCCCTAACTTCAAATCTAACTAATCGCTGATTAGTGAGAACACTTGGCACCTTAACTTAAACAAACGTATTCGGTCCAACGAGGACCTGTTAGGGTACGTTAATGAGTGAGTGAGTGAGTGAGTGAGTGAGTGAGTGAGTGAGTGAGTGAGTGAGTGAGTGAGTGAGTGAGTGAGTGAGTGAGGTGTGAGTGAGTGGATGGTGGATGTGAGTGAGTGAGTGAGTGAGTGGTGAGTGGTGGTGAGTGAGTAGTATGATGATGATGTATGTGATTGAGTTATAGTATATATGATGGTATTATTGAGTGAGTGAGTGATGATATGTGATTGAGTGATGTGAGTTATTAGTAGTTCATATTTCATGTATATATTATTGATTATTGATATTATGTCATTATTTATTTGATTCATCATTATTATCATTGATGTCGATCATCATATTATCATTATTTCATTGAATTTTGTGATATATGTAGTATCTCATTATATTCATTATTATGAGTCATTATATTGATCATTATTCATGATATTCTATGTTATTGTTGATTATGTATTATTATATGTTATGTATATGTTTATTATTGATATGTATTATATTGATGTTTGATTATGGTGTATTGATTGATTATTATTCATTGATCATCTCATTCTATCATATTTATTATATATTATGTTATGATATCATCATTGAGATCATGATCTCAGTTTGATCATATTATCATATTATTGATTGATGTATGTGATGATGTGATGATGATGTATGATGATGATGATGAGTGAGTGATGATGAGTGTGAGTGAGTGAGTGATGAGTGAGTGAGTGAGTGGATGAGTGAGTGATGGATATGAGTGTGAGTGAGTGGAGTGAGTGATGAGTGGATGAGTGAGTGAGTGAGATGAGTAGAGTGAGTGAGGAGGAGGATGTGAGGAGTGAGGAGGGAGGAGGTGAGTGAGGAGTGAGTGAGGAGTGAGGAGGGAGTGGGAGAGAGTGAGTGCGAGAGAAGAGATGTGAGAGAGAGTGAGCGAGAGAGGTGTGAGCGAGAGAGAGTGTGAGCGAGGAGAGGGCGAGAGAGAGAGTGTGAGCGAGAGAGAGAGGAGCAGAGAAGGTGAGCGAGAGAGAGTGTGAGCGAGAGAGAGTGTGAGCGAGAGAGAGAGTGTGAGCGAGAGAGAGTGTGAGCGAGAGAGAGAGTGTGAGCGAGAGAGAGAGTGTGAGCGAGAGAGAGAGTGTGAGCGAGAGAGAGAGAGTGTGAGCGAGAGAGAGGTGTGAGCGAGAGAGAGGTGAGGAGAGAGGAGGAGAGAGAGTGTGAGCGAGAGAGAGAGGTGAGCGAGAGAGAGTGTGAGCGAGAGAGAGAGTGAGGGAGAGGATGTGAGTGGAGGGTGTGGTGTGGGGTGTGAGGATATGGAGTGGATGGATGGTGAAGAGGGTGAGTGGTGTCGATGAGGTGGTGTGGTGGAGTAGAGTGGATGGTGTAGAGTGGTGTGTGTAGAGGGTGCGGTAGAGGGTGCGGTGTAGAGGGTGGTGTAGAGTGTGGTGTAGATGGGTGGTGTAGAGTGGTGCGGTGTAGGGTGGTGTAGATTGGTATAGAGTGGTGGATGTGTCGTGTGGATAGGAACGAGTCAAGGCCGACAAAGAGGTACAGACAGAATCAGAGAGAAAAAATTTTAACTTGGCTACATGGCGTAACGGCTGTTGAAATGTTATACGCCACGTGAGTAATGCACGGATACTTCATAGTGGCAACATCAATAGCATTCACAAACAATCGCGCATTACTATTCATCTGTGTAAATATGTCTGTGCCGCCTAATGCAAGACACAGCTCTCCAGACGCATCTCGGGGGAGCTGTCCGTGGGGTTACCTGTTGGGAAATCCAGCACCTCCCAGTGGGATGACGGAGGCGAGGACGGAGGCGAGGGTGGTGGCGAAGGCGGCGGCGACTCGCTCGCCGCTGGCCGCTCCTCCTCTTCCGGTGGCGCCATCAGCTGCAACATCAAGGGCACGATCAGCCACTGTCTTTACAATTAAACGCGTGCTCCCTTCTTGACATTTTCGTTGAAATCACAAACTGAGAAGTGCAGGAGTGTAGGACATATAGAAACCAAGTTTAAAATTGGCAATGTTTCGGCTTTTATTATGAATCCTTTGTGTATGATTTCGGATAGTGGTCTGTTATTACCACCGTGACACCATACACCAGTGAGTTTACTCTGTGGTATTTACTCTTTTTGATGTACGAACGTCAGTAATATTAAAGATTTCAGGGTGATATTTACGTATGGCCTGAAGAAGGTCTAATGAAACCCGAAACGGAGGCATTTTCAACCTTTATTTTTTTATGAAATGACATTCAACCTTTCCGAAATAAAACTTAATTCAACTATGCACAAATTTTCATATTGTACCACAACATTATAAATACTTATAGTAAATACAAACAATTATCTGTAAAACAGTTATCTTCAATGGATCTAACGATGAAACTCTCGGTACAAAATTTCTCGCAATTTTCATGCAATTGAACTTTGCGAGCTGAGAAATAACGAGGCCCCTGGCAAATTCAAACTTCATAATACAACGTCCTTTCATATGATCTGATCCATATTTAAACTTCGTAAAACGCGTGTTTTGAGTATAAATTGGTTTGGTTGAGACGCTCGCTTAAAAATCCAAATAAAATTAGACTTCATTAACACCTAAACATAAAAAATACTGTTAAAAAGTGAGCACCGATATGTTAATGACATTTCACAAACGTTAAGTTAAATATTGGGTTTTCTTCATTCAAAAAGGACAGCCCTGAACTCCTATGATATAATAATTACTATTATAAATATAATTTATTACATTGCAAAAGTAATTAAGGTTGGGGGTATGCCATTGGAGGAGGGGGCGAGAAAAGCAATGCATTTATTTCCCAGAAGCAAACAGAAGACCATGCCATAATTCACCTCAACGATCGTTGGGAAACTGCACAGAAACAACAATCGAGATCAAGGTTCTGCACTCAAGAGTAATTATTTATATAAATGTCAATCACATTATTGTTATTAATATCTTCATATAGCTTGTTTCAGAAAAAAGTAAGATCAGATCGATTTAAAAATTAACCATCTACAAGATTTTCTAGTGATGATAATAATAATAATAATAATAATAATAATAACAACAACAACGCTGCTGCCTTTGCAATCACCCCGACGACGCCCCCCCTCCCTAGCACATAATTGGCGGGGGCGGCGGCTCTACTTTGGCACAAAGAGAATGATTCGGCACAACCTCGTTGTTGCGGTAGTCCATCACACCTAGGTTTCAATCTCAGAAATGGTACAGAAGGAGGATGAGCTTTTGTGAAATGTTGGTCACAATGGATACCACAATTGAGGCCAACAGATCAGACACAATGTGAGTTGATAATATTTTACGGTAAGGAATTATAATTGACGTAGCTATTCTTTTAGACCGAAATCTAGCCGCCTCCATTTCCGAGAAGCGGAAATACCAGACCTTGGCTATTGAACTGAGCGACATGTGGCGGTTGGTGTCTTGATGTAGTTCTGTTATCTCTGCAAGCACACTGATCTCTGCTGAACTGACTTCATCGTCTGCAAGGCTTGGCTCTAAAAACTGGCGCTTAAAGCAAAAGGCTTTGCTTTTGAGCACTGCACGCATTGTTAAGAAGTGTTTAATGATACAGCTTCACGTTGAATCTTGACCTCTCAAGTTTGGAAGCGAAATGTAGACATCTTGGTTCTTAAAAGGTCCCGGTGGCTGCTGTATAGCACCACGCTAGGTGAGAGACTTGAAGGATGATGATGATGATGATGATGATGACGATAATGATAATAAAGAATATAAGAAATAATTTTTTAAGTTGTAAGAAAATAAGAAAACAAAGACATACAATTTAAAAATCTTACATGCATGGCAATCACACCATATATTAGTAATTTAGTTTATTTAATTCTACGCCCTACTGCCCCTGCCTAAAGTCATGAATATTCTTTTTGCAGTTATTTGACGCTAAATATAAAATAAAAAGGAATATATATGTTTGTGTCGTTAACCGAATTGAAATGAAGAAATATAGAACAGTTCAAAAATTAACAAGACTGTAGGAATAATAAGAAAAGCTTTAAAATCCTATCCATTCGGTCCATTGATTAGAATTAAAAAGAAAAGCAAAAATTGCGAATACTCCAGTTTTCACATATTTGGACATTTTCAGCTCTGTTGTTCTTGGAGCATTCCTTCGGAGAGGAAAGAAGCTCGGCAGCCCTGTACGTTCCAACGACACCACGCGCGCTAATTCCTCACTCAACCATGTGCGTTTTCCTTTTAATGAACACAGTTGTTTCCTCGTTCGCTTTAAAACATTACTAAGAGAGCCACACCCTTACCGTAGTGCACCTCAAATCGACAGTAACGTTCATGACAAAAGGTTTGACATTTGCGATATGCAATCATCGCATTTTATCACTAGCCTTTCGAAGTAATGGACTTGGAAAATTGATTGCACGTGTACCAAATACATCCCAATACACGTGATCTACGTGTCGAGCGACAATGGAGATTTAAGGAAACAATATTTAAAACATAAATTAAATATTAACAAAACGATCCAACCATTGTGAAATCGCAATATTATTTTTATTGCAAACTCAAGCAACATATAGGCGGAAAGACAAATAAGTAGTATTAAAAAATAATTAATGGTGATTCATAAAATATGCAACTGCAATCACGATAGCTCGCCTTTAAAGTAGCCATCGTAAGCTGCAGTTGTAAAGTTTGAAACTTCATAGATATGCAATGAAATTTCATAATTTCAGTAATTTGGGATACCAGCAATGTCAATTTGTGGTATTTCATTTTGTAACATGACAAATAATACTTGCAATAATCGCAAAATCGCAAATTAATCATATCGTTAGTATATTTGTTAGTTAAACATATGAAAATTTAACGTACTGCAGTAGTTAGAACTTGACGCTGGAACTGCAAATTTTTGACTTACTACTTACAACATCTCGTTAAGCTTTATGCAGCATTCCCAACGAAAAAAACTCTTAGAGACATCTAAAATGTATTCTCTATAAGTACTTCACAGGTAGATTATGGTATTCATTACAACTCCAAGGTATGAGTGACCGACTGAGAAGTGAGAGTAGATACTGATCGAAAAAACATTACGACTGACTTTACACTCACACGATCTCGCGCGGGCAGTGTAAAGAAGTGAAATTTTACCCGATAACAAACAGTGTGTTGTGACTCAGTCAACGCACAAACAAAACCCCTCAAGATGTAAATATTTGTTCGCACTACTAGAACTGTCATGCGCACCGCCTGTGTAGGAAGTAACGACGGTAGCAAGTTAGATATTTAACGTAAAGCAAACATCTGCTTCTTTAAACTTGTTTAAAAACATACATTGCTGAGAAAACATTCGAATATTTAAATGTTAAATATTTAATACATCGTTACTGATGTGATGACAATGTCAATTTTGTGTTAGATCTACATATATTTCGATCGCGTAGCCATCATCAGAAATGACTTGAATTCGGTTCTAATGGAATCTCTTCTTCTGCACGCGAAACACACAATCGGTACCTCAACAGCTCTCTTATTTTCTGAACACATCAAGTAACAATCCTTTAGATATTTAATTCATATTGCTGAAAGCATAATGATGTAGTTTAAATATATTTTTGAATCAAATTTCTGCTCGTGTACAAGATTACATTGGCAATGCGCTGGATCTTTTAATATTACTCATGGCACAAGAGCATTGCATTAGAAGTAAACCATATTGGGATTCCATTTGTATAAATATAGTACATCATTTTCACCTTCTAATTCGCTTTATTTATAAATTAGAAGAAAACAAATACCTCAATCGTGTAGGGGCTTACTACAATTTTTCATTCCAAGAACCTGATTGCAGTCAGACTGCATAA